>JAGDYQ010000116.1:2269946-2640482 GCA_021962125.1 Bulinus truncatus
GTCTGTGCCCAGGACGTGCGCCCTGTGTGACCGTCGCTTAAAGCGCCACCCCCCCCCAGGCGTCATTTTACAATTCACTGTCCACGTAGTGTTGAGAGCCTTGACTTGCAACACCCCTTGACCTGTTTTGTTTTCTGAGCAGATTCAGACTAAATGGGAGGACACCCGCGTATTACTTTTACATAAGATTTTTCCCCTTTTGATCAAAACACATAACGTCCTATTCAGCTTAGTGACCATGGCGATTGACGTGTGGCTGACACATTTAATATAATGTCAATAGGACGCAACTGTGTCTCTGTATGAATGAAGCTCGTACAAAGTCCAACGTATAAAAGCTACGGAAGGATGAGGAGCTTCGTCGGGGCAAATTCTGCTTTTAATATCGTCCCGTTGCATTCAATGTTGGTCCTTGTTTTCTTCATCTGGACGTAGCACAGTAGAATGACGATCAGAGTGACCACAACAATGACAGCCAAAGTGGCGATAAAAGCGAAGACAACTGCGTCCATACTGTGAAGAAAATAACACAGGAGATAATAAATTGAAAGTATCTCAGGTATTCGTTATAATGAATTTAATATTGTGTGGTAAGAGTATTACTACTAATCAGTCAGTTTTTGTAACTATCAGACACTAGGACGAAAAATATAAATATAGATTATTTTAGCTTTTAAAGATGGCCGACATTAGTTTTAATAGTATTAAAAAGTATTGATTTAAATAAAATATTGTTCATTGTTTAAAAATGAAATAACTTAATAATACCTCAAGAAAACATATTAATACATATGTTTTTTTTTAAATAATAGTATTTCTATGGAATAAAACATTATACCGTATTTGGTTCCATTTTAATTTAAATTCCTTGTATATTAAATCAGGGGAGGGTAATACTACAGACAAAAACATCACTCATGGCTGCCCTTGTACAATATAAATAAAAACATATCTTTGTTTGGCTGTCAAGTCGATTTTAGCCAACTAACAATTTTTCAACAAGATTAACACGAAAGGCAGTTTTGAATTCTGATTCTGTTTTAATAACGTGGAAAATCTATGATCTAGTATCATCGTGCAGTTATTTATTTCACATTTAGAGCATTACATTTTTTACCCATAGAGTACACATAGATTATATATTATGTATCTAACGGCCGCTTTCAGGTATTGAAGGGGGGATGGGTCTGATGCGTGTGGCAGGGATCGCTTACCATTAGGTTTAATAACAAAGTTGCAAAACAATAAATTATTCACGCCCCCCCCCTTTTTTGCTGTGGGTCGTTATGTGATCGCCTAGTGCAGTGCTTCTCAAACTTTTTGAAGTCACGGTCCCCTTGGAACGCCAATCAATATGTCGCGGCCCCCCTATTTTTTTTTTTTGGTTTAGATTGCTTAAATTCATAATTTTTCGAAATTCCACGGCCCTCCTCCGGACAGTCCACGGCCCCCCTAGGGGGCCGCGGCCCACCACTTTGAGAAGCACTGGCCTAGTATACCCATGACTAAGAAAATATCTTTTATCTGGACAAGGGATAACTCTATAATTTTGTTGTTTTTTTTTTGGATGCCAACTTCAAATTTGACCGATAAATGCTCAGTAAAGATTAAGAACAAGTTGGCAAAAAAAAAATCTCACGGGAAAGAGCAGCAGACGTCAACCTTCTGGTCCCAGCAACATCCCCACTGACAGTCCTTGTGGGCTATCTCTGTGGGCAGGTACAAGTTCTTGGCACCTATGAACTTATTCTGGCTGGACAGGACCTTATAACTGCACCGTTCCCCACTGACCACAGCTGTTCAGCCAAAAAAAACGAAAACGTTAAATTATTTTAGTAATACCTATAATTTTATGTTGACTAATTTACACCAATCGTCTATTTTTTATTTATGACAGTGATTTTAACACAGCTCAACGGTAAAAAAAAATCTAGTAAATGGCGCAATCTATACCAGACACAGAGGCATGGAGTTTTAGTGAGCATATGAATTAAAGAGGTAAAACTAACAAGTAAATTCTTTTAATTCATTTAATCTTCACATAATTTGGGGTAAATATTTAGCCTCTCCGTTGGAATTTAATGCGCTAAAGATATTATTATACATTGTTTTGTACTATAAGGGGGGGGGGAGGTAATAGTTTGAAAAATTACCAAGGAATATTGTTTTGATTTATCACTAATTCGGGGTTTAGAAATGTGAATTAAATTTCCCAAAATCTCAGGTCTTAAGAAAGTGAAATTGTTTTTTTGAATAAATAAAAGTATATTGTATTTATTTTCTGTTTTAATTTGTCCGCCCTTGTAATTGATTAGGGGAGGTACATATATGCAGACAAAAAAAAACACCTCTCGGGGGATGCCATATTAAATATAAATAAACATATTTTATATATTTTTAAAAATATGAATAATAGAATAGTATGAACTTTTTACATCAAAAAAAAAAAGAAAATCACATTATTACTAGCTTAAGAGCCGTAAAATTATGTTTACTTACTTGGCAACAGCAATGTAGCTAAGAAAATCTGGCACATATGTCTGGCAATAATATTGTCTACAGTGTGTGCCATTGTTCACTGTTGATAAAGTTAGTTTTTCCACCAGTATATAAATATACACCAAAGAAAGATAAATGTAACAAATAGCAAGTGTTTATTCCCGATTCTTCAGATATTGCAAAGATTCCTTTTCTTTCTTTTTTTTTTTAAAAAAAAGCTCAAAACGAGAATAAACAATCTGAAGTTGTTTCACCACAATCATACCAAAATAAAAAAAAAAACTAGAATAAACAATCTGAAGTTGTTTCACCACAAGCATACCAAAATAAAAAAAACCAGTCATGAAAACAACGTGGTTTAAAAAAAAAAAATCTCATGTGAATGAATCTGACGTCTGCCTAGGTAAGTGACGTTTAGCCGAATGCATGTGAAAGCTCCAGTTGACTCCGTTTTATTAGACGTGACAAACTGCGCTTAGGTTGGGAGGCCCATTGAGAAAGGTCCAGCTCAGAACAGGATGTGATATTTCTAACGTTGCCGCCTCGCACAGTACAGGGGCCCTCTACCCCCCCCCCCCACTTCACCAACCTCCACCAACTTGGCTGTACGTGTCAAGTGACTTGTCGTGAGCAGCGGATCTCATAAATTCTCGAGATGACCATCAGTCGGGGGGTTGGGGTTACGAACCTCCTGTTCAGGTGAGAGCCGTCTAGGCAGTAAAATAACAAACAAATAGTAGGGAACTATACTAGTGGGGGCCCCTGGGCTAGTTTGCGAGAGTGGTGCTGGTTCTTGGTACTAGTCACACAGCCACCATACACAGAGGTATCTAAAGCTTCGAAAACAAGCAAATGAGTAGAAACAATAATCTCTAAATTAGACTAAGTATTACTGGAAAAAGCCCACTTCGCAATTACTCATATTGGATTGTGGGCTAAATTGACTGACATCTTTGTACACGCATCTTACAGCTTTTAATAGATAGTTTAGAATACTTTATCTCTTATGTGGGACGGATGGCCGAGTGGTGTATATACTCGACTGTCGACCTGAGAGTCCGGGGTTTAATCCTCGGTGAATGGACTTTTTTCCGGCATTGTTTCAATGTCGTCTCACAAGTCCACCCAGCTTTCAATGGGTACCTGACTTTAATTTGGGTAAGTAAAAACGGCTGAGTGTTGTGCTAACACTTGTCGAACTGCTAACAACACAATCCTTTCATAAGCCGAGGTTATAGATCTATCTCGGCAAGTAAATATTAGTAATCATCAAATGGCTTCATCAATAATATGATAATTATCTTATTAATAAGATTAACTCGTCAAGATAACGGGTTTTTATGTCATGTTTTTTTTTTAGTATTTAGAAGAGAGTACAAGTTATAATAGAACTAGCTCAGTGTATAGAAAAGACTGGTCGATATTGTTCTAAATGTCGTTCATTGGTACATTAAATGGTTTTATCTCATCTCTAAAAGTGATTTCTCATGTTATGTTTTCCAGAAAAACACCTTACACAATGAAGTGAAAGTAATATTTGTTGCCAATGTATTTTAAATGTTTGCTCATACGTTAGTGGCGGATATCGGACCCCGGAGCAGAAGAACATTTTGGGCCCCTCCTGTAAACAACTGAAAATAAAAACATACAAGAGATCTCGATGCATTGCATGGTTCTTCCAAAGTCATGGAGAAGGGTTCGCACTGCTTGCATTCGTTTATAGCTTATAGGTGCGACATGGTGTTTGTCAGATTATAAAATAGGACTTAAAATATGTAATTGATGCAAGTAAATTACCACTGCAAAATGTATATAGTATGACTAATATATGTTTTAGCTTTACCAGTATCAAAAAATACAACTCTTGAGAATATTTGAGATCCACTGCATCCAAACAGACCAGGTGAAAGTAAAAAGAAGAAAAATTGTGGAGGGAGAGGTGCAGGATGTATCACCGGCCAGAGAGTGTCACAGAGTGACAGTTAGAATAAATGATGACACTACTTATCATACATGACACAAATCCTTTTGGTCTACTACCAACACAGACACACACACATACACACACACACCCACTCACCCACATTTCACCCACACATATGTATCACAATGTGATGTTTTCATGTGTCCCTACAGTTAATTTCACTTGGTCTTCCTCGGCCAGATTTTTAAACTCAAAGCATTTAGCTCAGTTGTTTTTTTTTTCGAACGTTTTTTTTTAAGTTTCACTTTTGTGTGTTTATTATTTAACAAATTATATCCGGGTCACAAAGACGCACCCACGCCAAGTGAAATAAAAAAAGAAAAACATTTTTTTTTTAATTCGTATCAGCATTTTCCCTTTGTTTACGTTTTTTTTTTCTCCCTCTCTCTCATTCGACTGTTGTTTTGTTTTAACCCATGTTTCTTGGATTGTTATAATAATGTGTTGTTTTGGTTGTGTTTCATGTGTGATGCGTTAAGATAAACCATCCCGTGAATCAACAAGAAAATACAGGTGCTCCCAAATTGTGGGTAAAAATCAAAGTTGGGTTGGTTTCTCAACACAGCTATAATAACTACTTATGTCTCAAAGTAATCGCAACGTGAGGACCACTTATCGCTTTAGCGATATAGTCCAATGAATGTTGTTATGGTTGTGGGAACATTGATGTATTTCTGTAACATTGATGTATTTCTGTAACATTGATGTTTTTCTGTAACATTGATGTATTTCAGTAACATTGATGTATTTCTGTAACATTGATGTATTTCTGTAACATTGATGTATTTCTGTAACATTGATGTATTTCAGTAACATTGATGTATTTCTGTAACATTGCGACTACCAAGCAAATGTTTTAGTGGTTGGCCATATTGCGTTCGTAAATATAACCTGCGGGGATTTTTAAAGTTCATGGTTAAAATTCCCTCCAATCGCTCCGTGGGGCCTTTATGGTCATAGTGATTTATAGGATCTGAGAGATAAATATATCATCATTACAGGGACTTCACAGATATAGTGTTACAATGTCTAGCTATTGCGGTCTTTCACTGCTAGAGGTCTCTGTCTTATAATGGGTGCAGTTGAATGCATTATGCTGATATAACATGACTAAGTGATTATTAGTGGGTGGGTGTTATCAGAGAGGCCCAAGTGATGAATATTCTCAGGGGCCCAAGTGATGAATATTGTCAGGGGCCGAAGATTAACTTCCGGCAGCCATGTGATTTTAAATTACACTGAAAGAAATATTGAAACATCAGTTATTTCTACACTGTCAATCGTTGTTATTTGGCGGCATTACTGTTTAACCAGCCAGGCTTTGAAAGATCATCAAGACTTATTGATCGGTCGTGTGTGAATAGATGGGAAGTAAGTTTTCATTATTTTTTGGATATAAAAATAAGTCAGAGCATCAAGCTGACCAAAGAACCATGTATAAAACAAACATGAATAGAACAAAGAATAATTGTAAGGGCTAGACTCTTATTGCTTCCAAATTTTTTAAATATAAAAAATGAATATAAATGTTATGGTCGTAGATAATAGGGCAATACATACCTTCTGACTGGTTGATAGAAGGGTACCTACTAGGGCAATACATACCTTCTGACTGGCTGATAGAAGGGTACTAAATAGGGCAATACATACCTTCTGACTGGCTGATAGAAGGTACCTAATAGGGCAATACATACCTTCTGACTGGTTGATAGAAGGGAACCTAATATGGCAATACATACCTTCTGACTGGCTGATAGAAGGTACCTAATAGGGCAATACATACCTTCTGACTGGTTGATAGAAGGGAACCTAATAGGGCAATACATACCTTCTGACTGGTTGATAGAAGGGTACCTAATAGGGCAATACATACCTTCTGACTGGCTGATAGAAGGTACCTAATAGGGCAATACATACCTTCTGACTGGCTGATAGAAGGTACCTAATAGGGCAATACATACCTTCTGACTGGCTGATAGAAGGTACCTAATAGGGCAATACATACCTTCTGACTGGTTGATAGAAGGGTACCTAATAGGGCAATACATACCTTCTGACTGGCTGATAGAAGGTACCTTATAGGGCAATACATACCTTCTGACTGGTTGATAGAAGGGTACCTAATAGGGCAATACATACCTTCTGACTGGCTGATAGAAGGGTACTAAATAGGGCAATACATACCTTCTAACTGGCTGATAGAAGGGTACCTAATAGGGAAATACATACCTTCTAACTGGCTGATAGAAGGGTACCTAATCAAATTTTAAGATTTTACAGTTTTATAGACAAGTGTAACAAAACACGATGAAATAGAAAAAAAAAGTGTTTTTAACGGTATTCATCAATCTTTTTAGTTGTTTATTAAATTGGTGCACTAGGAAATAATGTAGACCCACAGTTTGCATGCATATGACGTGTATATGTATATGTGTATATTATACAGACTTTATCACCAGTGCAGTGAATAGTGAACTCCATAAGTAGGGAAATAGAAGTAATTAGTTACTTGGAGAGGCGGGAAAGTAGTGGGAAAAGGAAAACATCAACAAACAAGGAAACGTCCAAAGTTAAAACATTGCCAGTTTTTTTTTTTTAACCCTGAGGATTTAAGACTTGCCAGTTTGGATGGGGGGAGGGGTTACAGCTTAATGGAGTCAAAATATATGATTGTCTTAACGTCAGATATATGGAGGGTGTGGCAGGTTTTTTTTTATTATTTAAGTAGGTGATTATTGAAAAAAGACACCTGTATAAATTTATACTGAAGTCATTTATATCATCATAACAAGATTTCATTGTTTAATCTGTTTCTTTTACGACATTTAATATAAGCAAAGCAAAGCTCCAATACAGAGGCGTACCTAGGGTGGGGGCAGGGGGTCCACATTCGATAGTCCCCCGGCCGCACCAGCTTGAGGGGGCCCCCGAAATTACTTTTTTACATTAAATTTAAGTACATTAACTCATGACATGATGTCGAACGTCAAAATTCCGCCCCCCCCCAAATAGGCCAAGCCCCCACGGGCCCCCAAATCCCTAGGTTCAGCACTGTTCCAGTATACTAGCCAGTATGAAAAATTACATTATTGTGACTTAAGCATAGACTCGCTAATTCCAATAAAAGTTGAAAACATAGTTGAAATCTGTTGTGGGGTTTTTATTGGGAAGTGGGGGGGGGGGAAGGAGGGGCGCAGTTTACTGCCATGACGTCTCACACAGACTTATCACTCTGTAGTTCAACATGAACTGTCTCTACGATGGTACATCAGGTTTAGCCAGAAGGTGTCTACAACAGTGATGGTGTGACAAGAAACTGTTAAAGTACTTTTTTTTGGCTAATTGTAGAATTCAACCACCAAAACACAGGAATGCCTGCTTAAAGAGAGAAAAAAAAATGTGTGCTGTCCAGACTTAAACATTTAGAAATAAAAGAAAATAGTCTTACTGTTCATTCCTAAACATTTTAAAATAAAAAGAAGACATTCATAAATAAATACATTTATCGAAACAATTAAAATCAATTAGTATAATTAAAAGCTGATTGTTTTGCAATGCATGGTTAATGGGAACAGATTAGTTATAGTTATTGCTTTATTGTTGTTGTTTTTTTTGTGTGGAATAAAATCATTTCTTATATTATTACAAATGATCTTTAAAAAGTTGCATGACATAAGTCGGTTATAAATATTATTAGTTGGCGACAGAGAAAGTTTGACTTTTTAATACTGCCTGCCTGCATGCCAACCTGCGTAGCGACATGCCTGACAGTGCCATGTTACCTGACAGTGCCATGTTAGCCTGACAGTGCCATGTTAGCCTGACAGTGCCATGTTAACCTGACTGTGCCGTGTTAGCCTGACAGTGCCGTGTTAGCCTGACAGTGCCATGTTAGCCTGACAGTGCCGTGTTAGCCTGACAGTGCCATGTTAGCCTGACAGTGCCGTGTTAGCCTGACAGTGCCGTGTTAGCCTGACAGTGCCATGTTAGCCTGACAGTGCCATGTTAACCTGACTGTGACGTGTTAGCCTGACAGTGCCGTGTTAGCCTGACAGTGCCGTGTTAGCCTGACAGTGCCATGTTAACCTGACTGTGCCGTGTTAGCCTGACAGTGCCGTGTTAGCCTGACAGTGCCATGTTAGCCCTGACAGTGCCATGCTACCTCAATGGAAGCTTTTGGCGAATGACAACACGAGCAAATGCCCCTGGACACTACACCAGAGGAAATGGCCCTTTATTTGACAAATATGGAAAGGTAAATAGTCTACACTTACGGACCTCGGCCCCGCAAAAGACACTCGTCGAAGGCCCCTTACGCATAGGCCTTACTAGTTATACTAATTAGATAGCAAACAGTATAACGACGTTAAATCCAACCTCTTAATTTTGACAAAGCCACTATGAGACAGAAATTTATGTGTAGGCCTACATGGAAAGATAAAATTCAGTACATTCAAATGTTGATGGTGGGCTGCTGAGAAGTAACCCTCTCACAGAGAAACAGGAAAACACCAACAACGTGTTCTAAAAATAGAATGAGGAAATAGATTGAAAATGTTAATACCGACAGTAAATCGTCAACGATCAGGAAATAGTTAAAAACAACAACAAACAAACCAACTACTTATCGTTTAGTTTTACTACGTCATAGAGAAGTACATCTACTACACATTACTTGTAAATAAAACTTTCAGCTCCCGATAGAGAGTTTATGGGTTAATGGATTACTCAGAACAATTTCTAAAAAAAAAAGTGGTATCGCAAGTTTTATTCCTATCTCACGAAATGACATAATGTTCTACGGTATGTATGACACACGGCCCTAGACTCTGCTCATTACACTTGCCCGCCCCCTCCCCTTTCCCTTCCTTCCTTTCCGTTCTCACAGAGTATCGAATCCGGGACTCTCAGGTCGACCATCTATCTTCTACTTTAGTAACCCCGCTTACTGGCGCGTTTCTGGGTTGATGAGATGCGATCTTTTATAACTGCATCGTTGTGTTCAGCAAGACACCGCGATATATTGACTTGTTTTTTTCAGTCACCTTACTGTTTTGGCAGCAGAGACCATGGAAGAACCCTGGAGGTTGTAGGCAGGGCCGTTCTTAAAGATATGAAGACTAGGCAATGTCCTAAGGCCCCTTCTCTGCTAGGGGAGCCAGCCACAAGGGCTATCGGAGCAATGGTCAAGGGCATAAGGCCATAAAAAATATAAACGTTTTAAACGATTATTAGTCTTATATTCTTAACTTCATTTTTTACTACGACCCCGAATTCCCTTTACCTAGCTACCCCCCCCCAAATCACCTTTGACTATGGCCATCATTAACTTTTCCTAGGGGCCCCGAATCACCTTTGCCTATGGCCATCATTAACTTTTTCTAGGGGTCCCAAATCATCTTTGCCTATGGCCATCATTAACTTTTCCTAGGGGCCCCGAATCATCTTTGCCTATGGCTATCATTAACTTTTCCTAGGGGCCCCGAATCATCTTTCCCTATGGCCATCATTAACTTTTCCTAGGGGCCCCGAATCACCTTTGCCTATGACCATCATTAGCTTTTCATAGGGGCCCCGAATCCCCTTTGCCTATGGCCATCATTAACTTATCCTAGGGGCCCCGAATCATCTTTGCCTATGGCCATCATTAACTTTTCCTAGGGGCCTCGAATCACCTTTGCCTATGGCCATCATTAATTTTTCCTAGGGGCCCCGAATCACCTTTGTCTGCGGCCATCATTAGCTTTGCCTAGGGCCCCAAAATAATCTTTTTCTAAGCGCCCCCTCCCCCCAAATTACCTCTGGCTACAGTCACCATAAAAGTAAGAAACCTCTTGTTGCAGGTAACTTGGATCTCTGGGAATCGGGTATTTAAATAACCCAAAGAATTTAACAAAGTTTAAAATACTTTTTGTTTTGTTTTTTTAAAAGAGATTTAAATATTGTGTTTCACAGTTTTGAGATAACAAACATAAAAAAGGTATCAAAATAAAAGGTGTGCCTGGGATGATGTCATTTTAATCAGAAGGAAGTTTTAAGACGGGGGAACGACGAGATCATTTATTACAGTTGAAAAGGTGTCATCCCGTTGACCAATAAAATGTCCCAGACTTCCCAATGTCATGACACATCACCTGCACATAACAACAGGGACATGCTGACATAGAATGACTGGCCGTACATTCGTCTTCGGGCCGTTGGATTGAGGAAAAAAATACAGTTTAATAAATACATACACTTAAATTAATACAAAAAAATGTTATTAACTGCAATCATACGTGAAATGTAAACAATATTCGAGTAAGTTTTATACAATGTTTTACTTTTAACTTACATAAACTTTAAAAACAGTAAAAAAAAAATCCAAACCAAAGTTGAATTGAAACCGCCGTAAAAGATGTAAAAAAAAAAGCGAATCTGGGGTATATCTTACCAATGCTCGTCATGGGCCCCTTTTTTTAGCGAGTACGCCCCTTCATAACAATGTATATTGCAACTGGATTTTCGTTGACCAGCTAAAGATTCTACCTTTTCCCGTAGACTTTAGTTAACTGCAGTATTTTCTGTGTTATTTCTTTAAGACACAACGGCGTTCCTATACCATTTTTTTTAGAAAAATAGCATTGCCTTTGTATAAGTTTACAATACATAAGTACACTGAAAACAAACATACTGCCATTTTAAGAGTTAAATAGTTATTTTTTTTAATGTTTGGTAATAGAACGGTATATTTCATGTTACTCTACAGACAGTTTTATTAGGTTACATGATATCTCAACCAAATAAAAAAAAATCATCTGATGTTTGTAACTTGAATGAATATATCATCATATGTCTTAACTTTTTACATTGATATCTTTTTATACCAAATATAAGTAAAAATATATGTACACTTTCTTATACCACATATAAGTCACACAACATTGATACCTTCTCATACCACATATGTCACACAACAATGATACCTTCTCATACCACATATGTCACACAACATTGATACCTTCTCATACCACATTCAAGTAACTAGGGCATTCTTGGGACCTGCCTTTGGCGTGATAGTTTCTGGTACAATATAAAAGTATTGACAACCATGAGACAGGAGCATGTTAAAATCTTTAATTATATGTGGAATCTTACAAATCGGTCAAGTGAGAGTTGTATGAATAGAAAACAGAGCGGCTTAAAGTCTAATCATAAAGTAAAATAAAAAGAATATAAAAAAGAGTATTTAAAAGATAATTACGAAATGTTCCTTTAATCTCTACCAGAACAGGATTGTGTGTATTGATATATGAAATTCTGGGCATTGCTTAATGTATCTGTTTCTATTATCAAAGTTCAAAGAATTTTTGACATGCATTGGCCTGAAATTATTTACAAGTATTATCTGTATTTTCACATCTGAAAAAAGTTATTCTAAAAAATTATATTTAATAAACAATACTTTATGTAATTTTTCACGCTTAGTCTTATAATATATCTATCGGGGCTTTAAAAGACCTTAGGGTGTCAGTTGATCTACTGGTTGATGGTGTTTGAGGACTTTGATAGTACCTTTAATATTACCTTTAATAGTACCTTTAATATTACCTTTAATAGTACCTTTAATAGTACCTTTAATGGTGCCGCTAATGATCTGGAGGTCATCCCACAAAACTATAATTATTCCTTCATGAGTAATTTTTTTTCCACGGGTACGGGCTGCAAGTCTTGCTAATAAACTAATGAAAGTTGAACTTGAGTAGATTTAATTATGAACTGGAAAACAAAAATTGCAGAAAACTTATTTAATATGAGTATTAACAAAATTTTGAAAGTGTTCTATGTCCGATACAGTGGTTTATATGATCAAGATGTGAACATCACATCCTTACAGAGACTCTATGTCCTATACAGTGGTTTATATGATCAAGATGTGAACATCACATCCTTACAGAGACACTATGTCCTATACAGTGGTTTATATGATCAAGATGTGAACATCACATCCTTACAGAGACTCTATGTCCTATACAGTGGTTTATATGATCAAGATGTGAACATCACATCCTTACAGAGACACTATGTCCTATACAGTGGTTTATATGATCAAGATGTGAACATTTCATCCTTACAGAGACTCTATGTCCTATACAGTGGTTTATATGATCAAAATGTGAACATCACATCCTTACAGAGACTCTGTGTTCTATACAGTGGTTTATATGATCAAGATGTGAACATTTCATCCTTACAGAGACTCTATGTCCTATACAGTGGTTTATATGATCAAGATGTGAACATCACATCCTTACAGAGACTCTATGTCCTATACAGTGGTTTATATGATCAAGATGTGAACATCACATCCTTATAGAGGCTATATGTCCTATACATGATATGATCAAGATGTTAACCCTGAGTCGAAGAGCAATGTTTAGGGCATCACAACTAGGCGTTCCCGAGCAATCTTTCATCCTACCTGCAAGGCCACTTCACCTATTCACGGAAGTGATGGTCACACACTACAATTTCTATAAACAAGGAGACGTAGATACATCATGAACGTAAACATGAGAGAAACTACAAGAAGGACGCACATTGCACTCCTGAAGTTTTATCCAGATGTGTTTACAGTGCAAAGACTTGCTACACCACTTGGTCATCTCTCTCTCTGTCTCTCTGACATATCACATTCCTGTCAGATTCATCATCTTGATACATTTCATGCAATTAAAAAAAATGTCTTTGTTTCATTTCTTAGCGTAAAGTGCACAAGTTCTCTCCTCTCTCTCTGTATTCATCAGAGTAAATTAGTGTTTGTTTTGACTGGCGGCCTTGAACCCGATACGCACACGCAGCTGTCCGGTCTCACAGACTGTCTGGTCTCACAGGCTGTCCGGTCTCACAGACTGTCCGTTCTCAAGACAGACTGTCCAGTCTCACAGACTGTCCGGTCTCACAGGCTGTCCTCCGGTCTCACAGACTGTCCGGTCTCACAGGCTGTCCTCCGGTCTCACAGACTGTCCGGTCTCACAGGCTGTCCGGTCTCACAGACTGTCCGGTCTCACAGGCTGTCCGGTCTCACAGACCTCTCAGTCACACGGTCTATACAGAACTTTGAATTTATTTCTTTAAAACACCCGTACATTTACATTTCTGACCATGGTCTAGAGTAGTGTGTCTCAAACTTAACCGGTTCCCCGGCCATGGCGGTGGGGTCCTAGGCACCTATGTATCAAAAGTGTGAATGGTGCCCTTCACTAGGAGGTAATCTATTTTCGGCTAGTGTGAATGGTGCCCTTCACTAGAAGGTAATCTATTTTCGGCTAGTGTGAATGGTGCCCTTCACTAGAAGGTAATCTATTTTCGGCTAGTGTGAATGGTGCCCTTCACTAGAAGGTAATCTATTTTCGGCTAGTTAAATTTGCACAAAAATATCGCAATGTATTCAACTAAAAAACGTTTTCCTTAGATTGATCTGCTGCTTGCTGGAATAGATCTATTTAAAACATGATACCCAAAAAAGAAAGGGGAAGTTTCACATGTTGGAACACAAATATATTATGATTGATGAATTCGTTGATATATCAGGCTGTAAGTTTTTGAAACAAATGCATCTTTGTAAATAAAGCTAAGTATAATGCACTTATCATCGACTCTACCTCCTGATTTAAGTCATTTGAATCAACTCACTCCTGTAATTCTATATAATCTCAGAAAAAGGAAACTTACTTGAGCAACTACTTCTGTTTACTTCTATTGAGCATATATACGAAAATACATATTTGATATTTTGAGTACTCTTGAATTTCATGGACGATAACACATCCCCGACAATGAGAGTAATGTGAGCGACATTTAGCCTGCTCTAGTGTGCAAAGAGATTCAACCATTGAATCGTTATGATAAATGACTGTATGCATTGCCCACAGCCGAAATTTACCTTGCCGACTGTTGCTGTGTGTTGCTCAGTAGTAATAAATGATTTTTGATACATACAATAAGTTTTATTATTTTTAACACTTCCCAAAAGAGATGGACAACTCTAGTATAGAACACGTTCAGGAGTAACACAAACTTTGCGAGTTCTACAGGGTTTGTCAGAAAATATTTGGTCTTCTCAAAATTATGCTTCAATAGCTTTGTATACAAATTACTAATAAATTCGTCAATATTTATGAATAACTGAGAACATTCTCCGCATGTAATGGTTAATTATGTAATAACACAATAACAGAGAACATCGCCTACCAACAATTGTTAATTATGTAATAACAGAGAACATCCTCTGCCTGCAATGGTTAATTATGTAATAACAGAGAACATTCTCCGCCTGCAATGGTTAATTATGTAATAACAGAGAACATTCTCCAACTGCAATGGTTAATTATGTAATAACAGAGAACATTCTCCAACTGCAATGGTTAATTATGTAATAACAGAGAACATTCTCCGACTGCAATGGTTAATTATGTAATAACAAAGAACATTCTCTGCCTGCAATGGCTAATTATGCCAAATCACAACATTTTAAATGTATTAATGTGTTTGATTTGAATCAAACTAAGAGCCGGGTATTTCGTTGTGCTTTCATTATAAAATCATAAACGTTTAAACATTACAAAGTAAGGCGAAAGATCTCAACAGAATATACACAATGCAAGCATATAAAAAGCTGTGTATACAATGATTCTTAAATGAATATTGATTGCTTAGTGGTAATGGCCGTACTTTAACAGTTTGATAAACAGGTAGATTAAGTAACAAATCTGAACAAACAAAAACGGAAAGCAGATTGGTGAAACATAGTGCGCCAGAGGTTTCAATTTCATCTTAAAATATCTCTGTATTCATCAGGCCTCAAACGACAAATGTACTAAAAAGTTTTTATTATGTTTTTGTTTTAATGTTTGATGACAGTAAATCAGTTTTTGAATAGATTATGCTGCTAAAACACAAAGAGCTATTTATAGATTTTGCAAATGTTTGTAATGTTGCTATAATGATTTTTCTCTAATTTTAAAGTCTGTCACCTTGTGTTTTCTGAATCAAAGAAAATTGTGTGTCTTCTATAACGGGAGACAGCTCCAATGTCCTTCCTTTGACAGCAGGAATGGTACTGCGGATTGTGGGGGTTGCACAGGGCGTGGAACTAGAAAGGGGCGCCGAATAATGAAATAGTTTTTTTTTTTGTATTTTTCAAATTGGGAGGAGGGCACCCACAATTGTAACTCGCACAGGTCGCTACTATAGCTATCTACGGCTCAACTATAGCTATCTACGGCTCAACTATAGCTATCTACGGCTCAACTATAGCTATCTACGGCTCAACTATAGCTATCTACGGCTCAACTATAGCTATCTACGGCTCAACTATAGCTATCTACGGCTCAACTATGGCTATCTACGGCTCAACTATAGCTATCTACGGCTCAACTATAGCTATCTACGGCTCAACTATAGCTATCTACGGCTCAGCCCGTGAAATATATTGTAACGGCAAATAAAAATAATGTCAAATGTATGATAGACTACAAGCATATTAACAACAAATGTTTCATTGATTTTTTTTAATATTGAATATATTCTTTTTTTTTTTTTGTAAATTTTCTTTTTTAGTGTTTTTTTTTTGGGGGGGGGGTAGGTAAGAAAAAAAATTATAAAAAAAGTTCTATTTAATATTTCCAAAAAAAAAATCTGGACGTTTGTTTGAAACACACTCATTAACATTTGTGCAAAGTTATTTTATGATATCTACAATAGATTTTAAAAATTGGTTCTTTGAAAAATTTTGCAAATATGTCTTAAAATTACACTTTTTACCCAAAAAAATCACATAATACATTTTTTAATAATTTTTTTATATATTTTTTATTTCTTCGTTCATTAATTGGTATGTTGTATGCATGTACCAAAAATGGCTAGTGTAGCTTAAAAAATAAAAAAAAAACTAGAAAAAAAAAACTAGCAGAAACCTTAAATGGACCATGGACCATCTTAAGTATTGGGCGGGGGTGGGGTGTCTTACGTGGGTAGTGCCCTGCATATAGTATAAGAAGAAAATGTTCGAGACCAGTTTTTATATCAGTTTGGTTTTCATGACCCACTTGTAAAGAAAAGTTATACAAGAAAGGGAACCTAAAATTAATGAAATGTATTCTCTACCAAGTAATTATGAACATTTTTTGTTTGAAACCCGCCTCTAATCAATTCAAGCCCCTAGTTTAAGGTACCTTGTAGATGTGAGCTTACTGGTTCATGAAATGGATTCAGATCCTTAAGATAATTAGAGTGCACTCCTTAGTTCCACGCTCTCTTTCTTCTCCCCACCCCTACACTTTTGATTTCAATACCCAACTCACACCTAACATCGAAGCAGTACAACACATTTACACTTGTGCATGAGGCATTGTGTTTTTGGGCTGTCGACTATGACGACTGCCCCAGCCTTTGTGCCCAAGGGAGTGGGGCTTTTCCTCGATAGGAACATCGTGGTACGGGATATATAGCCTGTAGTTACATGTGTCGGATCCCTATTATGACACTCGCCTTGGTCACATGTAATCAGGCCCGTAGCGTGGGGGGTGGGGGCAGGGGGCCGGGCCCCCCTGCTTTTTTGTTCTGCTTAGTAAAATGTATTACCTGCCCCCTGCTATTGCCTGACCCCTGCTGTAGAATGCCTGGCCCCTCTTGTAGAATTTTCACGCTACGGGGCTGCATGTAGTTAGTTAACTCTGCTTCTAATACTGCCTCCTATTCGGGAAAGCGCTGAGTGTGTTACTTATAAAGTGAGAGTTGAAGTCCAAGTCTAACAAAAGTCGATTCGTTTACTTTTGCTGGTGGTTACTTTGTCTCTGTCAACAATAAAGCCAGCCACGTGACACAGCCGTCTGTCTAATTCCATACGTACCTACGTCGAACTGTGCGTCACTTCCTGTAGTTGAAGTTTTTAACCTGACCTCAGCCTCACTTGCGCTTCGATTCAGAGAGTATAATAAATGCCCTTTTGTCTAATGATAACTCTTTTTATAACAAGTAAATCTTACGTCAAGTTTTTTTTGGTCCTTCATGCAAAGCCGTTGTTAAGCACCCACAACGCCTAACTAGGCCACTGTCAAGGCCACCCCATGGTCAAGGGCCACCAACGGCAAGGGCATAATGATTTTATTTCTTTCAAATCTGATGCTATCGTGGTCCGAATGTTACATTTGCCAAACGCCTTTTATAAGTAATGTCAAAAACGCCTCTAATAAGTAATGTCAAAAACGCCTCTAATAAGTAATGTCAAAAACGCCTCTAATAAGTAATGTCAAAAAGGCCTCTAATAAGTAATGTCAAAAAGGCCTCTAATAAGTAATGTCAAAAAGGCCTCTAATAAGTAATGTCAAAAACGCCTCTAATAAGTAATGTCAAAAAGGCCTCTAATAAGTAATGTCAAAAAGGCCTCTAATAAGTAATGTCAAAAACGCCTCTAATAAGTAATGTCAAAAACGCCACTGCAAATACATTTTCATCAAGTCCCAGAAAAGACTAGAAAGGCTCTTGATATGGTCTTAAATAGAAAGCAAAAAGAATTAAGTGTGAAGTACTTACAATAGTAAATAACTTACTAGACTTTTTAGACCATTGGATTAGCACACCTAAGCCTTATTGTTTTAGTTGTTTTTATTTTTTTTTTAAATAATATTTTGACAAAGAAGAGTAATCCATCACTTAGAGAAACAAATTAACTTGAGTTGTCGACCCTGACATGTTAACAATACATTCTGTGTTGGGCAACAATAAACCACGGCTTTTTAGTGCAGTGTTGTTCACTGGTTTATATATATATATATATATATGGCTGACATCCGATGTTAAATTGCTGGTACCCTGGTGAAACAGCTATGTTGTTGGAATCACAGACTTCTCTCTTTACATCATGTTTTCCTTCACTAAGACATAATGCATCGAATGTTTTGCTTATTTGATAGGGGGGGGGGGTGGAATCAGAAAATTCCTAAGAATATAATTAAACACCAATTACTTTTTTTTTAAGGAGAAAATTATACGTTGCCATACCGTGGTGTGTCCATTCTTCTGGCCGAAGAGTTATCTATTTGTTTTATAGTTTTCCCTTTATATCACCCGTTTCCACTTTTTAAAAAATAATCTTCTATCGCATAATGACCGAAATAGAGTCGTTGGTATTTTGTACAGATATGGAATGCCATTTCTTATAAATTGGCAAAAATTGATTTCATTGAGAATACTCTTGAAATGTGCCGAAATGTGGGAATGGTGTAGATGCTCGACTGTCGACTTTAAGGATCTTAGGTTCGATCATCAGAAAGAACCAAGATATTTTTTTTTCAATGGCCCTAGTTCTAAGGCCCACCCAGTTTTAAAATGGGTACTTGACTTAACGGCTGGGTGTGTTTGTGCTAACCACACAATTCCTTTTCTATGCCGAGGTTACGGAAACAGATTAACTCTATACTTGAGCTGCCCCGATGGCCCTTTGGCGAACTTTATTTATAAGCAGAAATAAACAAAAGTTGAATAGAGTTAACGCTTTTTCTCAATAAATGATATAAATATTTTTAACATGGTTCTAAGTCCATCTCTCTTTAAAAATGCAAGTTCAAAATAATGTGTACTATTGAAGATATAATTGCCTAAACATCGTGATACATATGTTGAGAACAAAAAGGATTCGCTCAAGGGGCTGTCCATTAATTACGTCAACAAAATAGGAGGGGGGGGTCAGAAAATTTTTGACAATTGTTGACAAGGGGGGGGGGAGTTCAAGAAAAGTTGACGTCAACAATGTTACTTTTAAAAAAAAAATTAATATAATAATTACTTAATAAAGAAAAATTAAGCAGCGTTTGTAGTCCTGTGTTACACACACTCGCTTTACATTCAGTATTTTAATTAAACTAACTATATTCCTACTTATTTTGCCACATAAACATTTTGGAAGCCACCTTTTTTAGGGGGGGGGTATCAAATGTTGACGTAATTTTATAGGGGGGGGGGGTCTCTGGAAGTTTGACAAGTTGTTGACAAGGGGGGGGGGGGTAAAAATTGCCGTTAATACATGAGAGGCGAAAATAGTTTAAGAATCCCTGGTTCCCCAATAAAAAAGTTAATGTGCGAAATCACCTTAGCGCGTTTCCGTAATCATAGATAGCAAATGTATAAAATGACCTTAGTGTATGCCAGTAGTTACAACTTCCTTGATGGACTATTGCCATCCCTTAGCAAGGTCAATCAAGTAAGATTAAGACACATCATTCTAAACAATTTATCAAAGAGATAAAGAAAACATCTTAGATGCCGACATGTTGGATGATGTCACTGGTGGGCGTATGACTTGGTTTTATTTATAGTAGAGAGAAGGGGGGGGGGGAAATGAGTGGACGTGAGGGTAGGAGGGAAAGGGGGCGACCAGTGACGTAGCTAGCCAGCGGCGTAGCGTGGGTATCGGCCGCACAGAGCGGAAGACGATTTTGCCGCCCTCTCATTTAGGTATTTCAATTTAATCTATACATTTTTGCCGCCCCCCCTAAAAAGTAATAAAAAGTGCCGCCCGGTGCGGACCGCACCCACCGCCCCCTTCCTCAAGGTACGCCACTGTAGCTAGCTATTGTGGCGTCCTGTGCTAGTGACATTTTTGGCGTCCTTCTTCCCATCTGAAAAGTTCGAAACACATTTAAAGTGCTCTCTTTCGGTGCCCCTTCATAGTTTGCCACCATGTGCGGCCACACCACCAGCAACACCCTTCCCTACGCCACTGGTGAAGACTACTTGGTTGGGGGGGGAAGGTGTTGAAGAGTCGGGGGGGAAGGGTTGTTGATAGAATTCACACACGGAATTTATAGATTCTTCATTTAATTGACAAGTGTTTATCCACTGTTGCCAACAATATTGGAAAAACATTTTAGATTGTTTTCTGTGAAAGCAGCGCCGTAGAAAACGTTATGTTCTCTCTCTCTCTCTCTCACCCTCCCCGCCAGTGGTCATACGGATAAGGGGGGGGGTCTGAGTGGCGGGAACGATGCATTCCAGCGCAGTCTTCGTTTGTTTGGTCAACAATTATGTACTCTCTATATTGTGGTGTATCTAAAGAGAAAGGGGTTTAACTCCATTTGTTGTTCTGAGATAACAGAAAACAAAACATGGACGATAAAAGTAAAAAAAAAATATTTAGGAAGTGACGTTGAAGACAAAGTACAAATAGAGCATGATCATATGATTAGTTAGATTTAGAATAAGTATTTTTTTTATTTTATATGTTATATGAGATTTTGGTATTTAATACAAGAAGTAACCTGGGTTAACAGAAGAAATCTCTATAATATAAGTTGTAATCTAACCTTGGGTTATTGTAAACCAGTGTTTCCCAAAGTGGTCCGTACGGACCCCTTGGGGTCCGCGGTGCCATTCAGGGGGTCCGTGGAAAATTAAAATGAATTTGGGGGTCCCTGAACAACTCCAGGGGGTCCGTGAAAGGTTTAATGTAAAATAGTAGGATTATGATCCATTTATGTTGCGAGCCTCTTTAAAAACGTGTATTAGTTGTTCCAAAAACAGTGAACAACACTAATATATACTAAGTTGACGCCGGTTGAAAGTAACAATAGTAATATTTAATTCTTTAGTATAACTGCATGAATATGAACTGACATATAGGCTAATTGTGAACTCAGGAGGAGTACAATTATTACAGTCTAGCTTTGGACATCGTAGTATGTGGAAGTGGCGTCATCAAATTCTGACTATATTGTTTCCCCACAATCTATCGGCACGGCATAGAAAACGGTTATTAAGACATGCCTTGACTGATCAGACCAGCACGGTGTGTGTACTGCTGATCGGCCAGAATGGCAATGCAATGTTTTTTTCATGCCACTCGGACAGAGGGGAGGTTGTAATGTGCCTGACTACCCGCCAGAAATGGCAGGCTGCGACGGTGTGGGACAGAGTACATTGACCACCACCATCGCTAAAAGAGTTTTTTTTCCTGGTCAGGAGAACCCCAATGATCTTTTACCTACAATCTATGGTATGCCTTCTAGACCAGGTTAGCCAAATGGCTAAGATCCATTATAGTGCAGCAACTACACTTTTGATATTAGCCAAAAGGCCGGAAAACGTCTCTACAACAATTCTTTGGGACAATATCTAAGCAAGATGATGACTGCATGCTTCTTATCGATTGCAGAGTCTAGAAAGCTGTATATTATTGATGAAGAACTTATTTTACTAGTTTTGTAATACACACAGTTTTGCAAAAACCACATTTCGACATTATAAAAAGAATTACACTGAGTAATTATATAGTACAAAGAAAGATTGACGAAATGGCTCAATCCGTTGAAAATTCTTTATGTGATTACTCAAAAACACCTGAATTTTCTATACAGCTTGACGAGTTCACTTCAGAGGGGTGGGCAAGGGGGCCATCATCCCCAGGGTGCTACTCACAAAGTGAAGCCAAATGGTATATTTTACATATATTATATGGTTTTAGAATGGGGAGGGGCCGCTAAAAAGGTAGTAAATGGTATATTTTACATATATTATATGGTTTTAGAATGGGGGGAGCGCTAAAAAGGTAGTAAATGGTATATTTTACATATATTATATGGTTTTAGAATGGGGGGGGCCGCTAAAAAGGTAGTAAATGGTATATTTTACATATATTATATGGTTTTAGAATGTGGGGGGGCGCTAAAAAGGTAGTAAATGGTATATTTTACATATATTATATGGTTTTAGAATGTGGGGGGGCGCTAAAAAGGTACTAAATGGTATATTTTACATATATTATATGGTTTTAGAATGTGGGGGGGGGGCGCTAAAAAGGTAGTAAATGGTATATTTTACATATATTATATGGTTTTAGAATGTGTGGGGGGGCGCTAAAAAGGTAGTAAAAGGTATTGTGCCCCGGGCACTACGGCACTGGTTCACGTTTGTTTCCAGAAACCGAAGCTTTACTTTTTAGCTTTGTAAAGAAGAAAAATTTTGCTATATGTTCGGAAAACGGTACAAAAGGCGAAACGTTATTTACTGAATTAAAAAGATTTTTCAGTGTAAAAGCTATACCCTTGACTAATTTCTGTTACTACTGATGGTGCTCCGGCAATGGTAGGAAGAGGCTTTCTGGCATACTTAAAACAAGCTGCACCAAATGTATTTTCAGTGCTATGTGTCATTCATCGACATCATTTGGTCGCAAAAAATCTTAGTGAACGTTTGCATGGATCACTAGATTTAGTCATTCAAGCAGTTTATAAAATCTGATGGAATGCCTTAAATGAGATATTTTCTCAACTTTGTTTCAAAAATGACGAAGACGATAACCGTTTACTATATCACACAGAAATACGTTCGCTTTCTAAAGGTGCATGTTTAAATCAAATATCAAATTGTATGCGCTCTTTTATTCAGTGTTGATATTCCTGGATAGCAGACAATGATTTGCGACAAAATTCAATTAATTAAAGAAAAATTATCCTATGCATTTTTGTAATTTTTTCACTTGGGGGTCCGTGAGCAAGTTTTGATTATAAAAAGGGGTCCGTGGGTCAAAAAAGTTTGGGAACCACTGTTGTAAACCATTTGTATACTACAAGTACAATCTAACTATGTTTTTTCTAACTTATCTGACCCAAGCAGCAAATGTTATGTCATCCCCGGCACTGTTTTTTTTCTTAAATCGAGCACTGCCAAGCGGTAAAGAAATACACCATTATAGAAGTTTAAAATATGGCCACTTGTGTAAACGTCCTTTCATTTTGTTTCACCCCAGAGCTGATTTAAATTGCATTAGTTAAGTTTTTAATTTACCTTTTGTTAAATATGTCGTTGTAATGTTGAGATGTATTTTTTTTTTCAATCTTATAAATAGTACTTAAAAAATGATATTGTAGCCATAGCTAGGTTTTGCAAAATTTAAGTAGTAATATGTCTACATATCCAATAAACCTCACATATTATTGTATCATTCGTGAAGTAAACTGTCTTGATATCCAACAACCCCCACAGCTAGTAATGTCTTCAACTGAATACATAAAATACTTTTGAAATAGCATCTCGGACCTCGGGTACATTCTGCAGTGACACCTTCCAAAAATGTTACCACCACAAATCAGACTAATATTTTACGTCCTACACAACAATAAATCACCCCCCCCCAGTCAGGTGAAAAAGTTCCCTCGATATCTGGATAGTATAAAACATATCCTACCTACATACAACTGACATGTCCACTAAATTCTTCTCTGTCAACCAGATACCCTACCCCTTTCTCAGCCCCGTAGCGTGAAAATTCTACAGCAGGGGCCAGGCATTCTACAGCAGGGGCCAGGCAATAGCAGGGGGCAGGTAATACATTTTATTAAGTAGAGCAAATAAGCAGAGGGGGCCAGACAACCCCCCCCCCAGCACGCTACGGGCATGCCCTTTCTCCTGGCGTCCATTTACCGATCGGAATGTTCCTAGCCCAATCAGCTCACTATCTCCCCTTTCTCCCGCCATAAATCAATGGTCCAGGTGCACCGGCTAGTGGCAGTGTCGCTAGACGACCCAGAACCCCCCCCCCTCTTCCGTACTGACCTATCTGGTTTACAGCGACATTACGAAATATAAGATCTTATTAATAAATTAATAAATTAATTCGTTATTTTAAACAATAATGCTAAAAATAACTTACGCCGTAACACTGTCCATGCAATCAACATTATCAACAAGACTGCGTTTGGGATGATTCAGACAAACAGGAGACCAATGAACTGGAACCTCTATGACCCTAATCCTTAACCAGCACCATCTCGACTGACCTAACTACCAGGTTGTCATCTTGTTACTAGGCCGAGCCTTGGTGATGATCCCCCCTCCTACTCCTCCTCAACCCCCCCCCCCTCATCATAACGAATGTAACGAAGACCCATGTCGTCTGTAATAACTAACTCAACTTCAGTAACCAAGTCAAAGTATTAAGTCTTTCTGTATTAAATACAATGTCATGCACAGTTGCAAGTTATATGTATGACACCTTTTTAAGTTTTGTTTATTGCAATTTTTCATGTCAGCTAATGCGGTAAAAAAAAGTTCAAATGGCACATCAGGAAATAGTGGAGTTGAAGATAAGTGAATAATTTACATTTTTGTGATGGTACGTGATGTGTTTGGGGGGGAGTCAAAGGATTACGTCATCTGTCGACATATAAGCTGCATCTGAGTGAAAGCTTGTCTAGGAAATTCATAAGTTACTGTGAAACTATTTCACTGCTGTGAATATCTTAGACCAGTGGTTCCTAAAATGTGTTTCACTGTGTCGCAAACTGATTTGAAGCCTTTCGCCGAAGAGCTTATCAATTACTTAGTGAAGAATATGTGCATGCATCATAACAATATACCGTGTCTTAATTCCGCATGGTAGGAGAAATTGTACAAAGAAATCTTATGGGCTCGTGTACAAAGATGGTTTATGTACCCTTGCAAAAAAAGAAGGCATTGGGGTCAATGTACAATGTAGGCTTATGGGCTATTATATAAAGAAGGTTTTCGGCCGCTTGTATAAAGAAATTTTTGTCCCTCATATAAGAAGGGAGGCTTTCGGCCCTTGTGCAAATAAGGCTTTTGGGGCCTTTGTAACAAAAATTGACTAAAATAAATGTTTGGGTTGAACGGTTCATATGGACGTGAAAAGAAAGAGATGAAAAACATCATTAGTTGAACACATTGATTTCTTCCTTTAACTTTCCAGTTGGACAAACTATAACATGTGTAACATAGCCAATGGAGGCAGAGAGATTTCTAAAGTGCCAGCCAACCAGCCAACAGCCAGCCAGCCGTGTTATCGATTACATATTGAAATGTAAGTTAGTTTCAAAACAATTGATTTGATTGAAAGAGAAGAAAATCGAGCCAAGAATAAAGGTGGCAGTAGAATACAAGTACAGGGAATGTAATATCTAATTATCGGTCAAACGGATTGCTGACGCCAATAACACTTACTGACGCCAATAACACCTACTGACGCCAATAACACCTACTGACGCCAAAGAATTGAACGTTGAGTGAGTCACACAATCTGGGGAGGATGGGGTTGGTGTAGATGAAACAAACAACTTTATTGGTGAACAACTAAGTGATTAAAATAAGCCAGACAAGTAGAATAAGAGAGAGAGAGAGAGAGACAGACAGACAGACAGACAGACAGACAGACAGACAGACAGATAGATAGATAGATAGATAGATAGATAGATAGATAGATAGATAGATAGATAGATAGATAGATAGATAGATAGATAGATAGATAGATAGATAGATAGATAGATAGATAGATAGATAGATAGATAGATAGATAGATAGATAGATAGATAGATAGATAGATAGATAGATAGATAATGCCATTCATACCGATATATTGGACCCCCAACATAAAAGAACTGGTGTATCCATTAACCGCCCAATCAGAAATCAATAAATTGCCTCATTTGTTTCTCCACGTCAGATTCAATTTTGTGTAACCAGACATAAAATGTGATGGTGGTCAATTGTACACACACAGCCGAAATGGCATCTCTTTCACTGTCCACTACAATACTCAGTAGTTTTTGGGGGGCGGGACAGAAACATCAAATCAAAACTTGGCGCTCTATTCCCTGGGTTCGAATTGATTTCATCATAGAGAGAGAGAGAGAGAGAGAGAGAGAGAGAGAGAGAGAGAGAGAAATCCACGACAAATTACGGTCTTGTTTTTCATTCTTCACTTTTTATTCCGTGAAAATAGTAAAACAAACGATGATAGCGTCTTGTGTAACTCAACTTTTAGAATTGATCGTAATCGATGTGTGTGGTGGTGGTGGTGGAGGGGTGAGTGGCGGTGTTAAAATAAAAAAGCTGTGCAGACATAAATTTTTTAAGGGAAAAATGTAGTGGTTAGAAAATATAAATTGTATGTAATGCATAAGTACAGAGACCATAAACCGAAAGTAAACATTGTGTTTATATCAGCTGTTATATTATTGTGGGATTTTATTTTTGGAAAAGTAAAAGAGCAATATTTTTGTTTGACGAGGTAAAATGAAGTGAATATTGATCAAATATTGTAAGATTAACAGAGATGGTGGGGTAGATAAAATACAGATGAGTGTACGAACTGTGTGATATGTTAACTAGATGTATCAGATGATTGAACAACGTGTGTGATAGTTTAACTAGATGTATCAGATGATTGAACAACGTGTGTGATAGTTTAACTAGATGTATCAGATGATTGAACAACGTGTGTGATAGTTTAACTAGATGTATTAGATGATTGAACAACGTGTGTGATAGTTTAACTAGATGTATTAGATGATTGAACAACGTGTGTTAGTTTAACTAGATGTATTAGATGATTGAACAATGTGTGTGATAGTTTAACTAGATATGAGATGATTGAACAACTTGTGTGATAGTTTAACTAGATATATTAGATGATTGAACAACGTGTGTGATAGTTTAACAAGATGATTTAGATGATTTAACAACGTGTGTGATAGTTTAACTACTGTAGCGCTGTTTGTAATAAATACTCATATACTTAGGACTACGACTGTAAATTAGTATTTTAATACTTAAAAATATCGATTTTTTTTGCAAGGTAATGAAGCCATGCCGTAAGCATAAGCACAATACAAAAGGGAAAATGTATTTGTATTTTCAAAATATTTACTCACTAGATCAAGGCCCGGTACCCGGACCGGCGAGTGACTCCTTATAATTGAGTTGTATCCCTTTGACCATCTTTACAAATTCCCCAGTCTATTTTTAGCCGCGGAAGTTATACACACGTACGTACGCCAGGCTAGCCGATTATGTGATAGATTCCTACCACAGTAGATCGATATTTAAGGTACGAGACTATGATGTTTGCAAATATTCAAATCATGTTCTATTACTTAAGTCAAGTTTTTCTGTCTTACCGCCCCTCCCTTAGGTGGACCCGACGCCCCCTAAATGAGACAGATCGTTCCACATAAGATGGTCTCGGCACCCCGTGGAGGGGGAATATTATCCACGTTGAGAGTATCTGGTCTAATTATCATCGAATACTAACTATTATTAAATTTTTATTAAAAATTGTGTTAAGAGATATAGGTTTATTAAACCAAACCCAATTGATTAAACTGATTATTGTAAACAAAGTAATTAAATATCTATTATTCAAATCATTTAACTTGTTTTAATACGACAATTGAGACGCACGCACACTTTCATTACACTATGAATAATAAGCCATGACGCAGTATCACACAATAACACAAGTCCTGACGCAGTATCACACAATAACACAAGCCATGACGCAGTATCTCACAATAGCACAAGCCATGACACTGTATCACACAATAACACAAGCCATGACACACTATCACACAATAACACAAGCCATGACACTATCACACAATAACACAAGCCATGACACAGTATCACACAATCACACAAGCCATGACGCAGTATCACACAATAACACAAGCCATGACGCAGTATCACACAATAACACAAGCCATGACGCAGTATCACACAATAACACAAGCCTTGACGCAGTATGCCCACAATAACACAAGCCATGACGCAGTATCACACAATAACACAAGCCATGACGCAATATCACACAATAACACAAGCCATGACGCAGTATCACACAATAACACAGTGCAGAGTTAACGAATAAGCTGCACATGCTCTATCTTAGGGCCGCACTTTTTGGAGGCCCCAAAAAATTGTCCGAGTGAGCAGGTGTCATATACACTTAAGTAATTGACACTGACACTGTAATACCTGGACTTAACAATGGCCCTATCTCTCAAATAGCTGAGGGCCTTATCTATTCTAAATCCGGCCCTGAACACACATATTATTATTATCTCTATATAGCTTATTTACACATACGCAGTTGTTTGTTTATCTCAGGCTGACCAGCATTTTGAAGGATATGTCTAAATATTCTGTTAATAATATTGACCCAGTTCTGCGATACAACCAATTTTAGATGTGAATTATGTCTCGATTGTATCATACGATTAACAACTACAAGTCCATCTGAATCAAAGGCCATCGTGAGATGTTTACATCAAAATAGCTAGCCAAGCCTGTTGTTGAATTTATTTTCCTCTTGTTGTTAACTCGCTGTGTACTCTTAAATGCAAACTATCATTTGAAGCCATTTGAAGCCATGTTAAACAATAATACAGTTTTATAACCTTTGTTAGTGGCTCCACAATCACAATACAATGTTGAGTGGTTCCACACAATCACATTACAATGTTAGAATTGCATCAATCTTTGACTCTTAAATTATTTTTCATTAAAAATTTGATGCAGCGTAGTTTTATTTTAGCATGTTAACGTTAACATTACAGAAATTACATACATGAAAATAAATGCTGACCTGAGTCATTCATTTTATGTGTGCATCTATTTAGTGAAATTATATTAAAAAAAAATAATTTTTTATTGTTTTTTTTTATTATGGACATGAGCAATGATCAATCATTTTAAGGTATTGTCTGTTATTTTTTTTAAGATATTGTCCTAAATATTCAGCACAAATCTGAAAATTGTGAACTAGACAGGAAAGGAATAAAAAAATTCGGGAATTTCGTAGCTTTTTATTTGTTATTGTTAACCTGTTATTTTATTGTTAGCCTGTTATTTGTTATGTTAGCCTGTTATTTGTTATTATTAACCTGTTATTTATTGTTAGCATGTAATGTGTTATTGTTAACCTGTTATTTGTTATTTTTAGCCTGTTATTTGTTATTGTTAGCCTGTTATTTGTTATTGTTAACCTGTTATTTATTATTGTTAGCATGTAATGTGTTATTGTTAACCTGTTATTTGTTATTTTTAGCCTGTTATTTGTTATTGTTAGCCTGTTATTTGTTATTGTTAGCCTGTTATCAGACCGGTAAATAGGAAAATGTTAATTTTTTTATTGTTGTTTATGTTTTGTTTCATCATTTTCAAACAGGTAAACTTTTGAACTTGTCTTAAATTTCTTGCACAAATAAAGTCGAGATGGACATTAATTTAAACAAAAATAAACTGGGCCAGCAGAGCAAATATTGTTGTTTTAATAAGCGCTCTCCCTAGTCACATGTATGTTTTCTAGTTGAAGCATTTCTGTCAAATAATAAAGACTAATTAGACATTAATTTTGAAAAATGATTACCTAGTGGGGGCGGGGGCAGGCATTAAACGCCGGGTGTGGTGAGGGGGCGTGGCGTGGGCGGTAGGAATCACCTACTTTGCCTTTAACTACGAACGATACTTTGTGAGGGTTAAATAAATCCCACACTTTCAATTTTAAATGAAATAAATAACACACTTCAACATTTTAAATGAAATAAATAACACACTTCAACATTTTAAATGGAAGAAAAAAATCACACATTTTCCTATTTTAAATTAAATAATTTCAAAATATCTTCTCCCCTTAAAAATACTAGATATGAAGTAGTTGTAGAAACATAGGAGTGTAGTGAAGGGCTGTGCGATCACACAGGGAGTGTAGTGAGGGGGGTTATGTGGTCACACAGGGAGTGTAGTGGGGTGTGTGATCACACAGGGAGTGTAGTGAAGGGCTATGCGATCACACAGGGAGTGTAGTGGGTGATGTGTGATCACACAGGGAGTGTAGTGAAGGGCTGGTGCGATCACACAGGGAGTGTAGTGAAGGGCTGTGCGATCACGCAGGGAGTGTAGTGGGGGATGTGTGATCACACAGGGAGTGTAGTGGGGATGTGTGATCACACAGGGAGTGTAGTGAATGGCTGTGCGATCAAACAGGGAGTGTAGTGGGGGATGTGTGATCACACAGGGGTGTAGTGAAGGGCTGTGCGATCCCGAGTGTAGTGAAGGGCTGTGCGATCACACAGGAGTGTAGTGGGGGATGTGTGATCACACAGGGAGTGTAGTGGGGGATGTGTGATCACACAGGGAGTGTAGTGAAGGGCTGTGCGATCACACAGGAGTGTAGTGAAGGGCTGTGCGATCACACAGGGAGTGTAGTGGGGGATGTGTGATCACACAGGGTGTAGTGGGGGATGTGTGATCATACAGGGAGTGTAGTGGGGGGGCTATGTGATCACACAGGGTGCCTAACTGAGGAGTGGCGCCAAAATAGCGTTGTTAGATGCTTTTTCTCTTTACAGATCTGAGACCCTAAAAAAGTGAACACAGTGCGCCAAAATAACTATCTACGACTTTTGGGTAAATGCAGATTCGAAAAATAATTACTATTGCAAGGTAGTTGTAAACATTGGACATGATACACTGAGAGATACAGTCTATGATACATTGGACATGATATACTAAGAGATGCAGTCTATGAAATATTGGACATGATACACTGAGAGATACAGTCTATGATACATTGGACATGATATACTGAGAGATACAGTCTAGGAAACATTGGACATGATATACTGAGAGATACAGTCTATGATACATTGGACATGATAAACTGAGAGATGCAGCCTATGAAACATTGGACATGATCCACTGAGAGATACAGTCTATGATACATTGGACATGATCCACTGAGAGATACAGTCTATGATACATTGGACATGATATACTGAGAGATACAGTCTATGAAACATTGGACATGATATACTGAGAGATGCAGTCTATGAAACATTGGACATGATATACTGAGAGATACAGTCTATGAAACATTGGACATGATGTACTGAGAGATACAGTCTAGGAAACATTGGACATGATATACTGAGATACAGTCTAGGAAACATTGGACATGATATACTGAGATTGCAGTCTAGGAAACATTGGACATGATATACTGAGAGATACAGTCTAGGAAACATTGTATAGGATACGCTGAGAGATACAACGTAATTAATGTTCAAAGTTCCGAAAACCTATTATTTTTGTTAGGATTTATGAAACTATTCATGGATAAAAAGACTCTTTGATGTGGCTTTGTTTTGATTTGTTTTGAGATCCACACACAATGGAGATGAACAGTTGAAGAAAAAAACATAACAAACTAGGCAGTGGCGTAGCCAGCTTAACTCGCCCGGGGCACAATACCTTGATAGCGCCCCCTCCCCCTAAATTTGAAAACCATATAATATTATATGTAAAATACACCATTTGGCGCTACCTTTGTGAGTAGCGCCCGGGGCATTACGCACCCTCTCCCCTTGCACGCTCGCTACGCCACTGAAACTAGAAACTAACAGACTTTAAATGTTTTGCTGGGACCACTAAAAATCCGCCTGTGATAAGGGTCTGGCTGTATCACTTTCTTACTGCAAGAATTATTGGAGATCAGAGGTTTCATCACCCAGTGCACTTTACAGGCATCCATCAGGATTAATACAAGTGTGATAGGGAGAAGATGGAGTGAGTGATTTACGCATTGAATCACAATTCGGATTCTGTTTAAGCATGCATCTTTCGATTTAAAAATAGAAACAAAGGTGGACTTAAAAATACGAGATATGAGCGGAAATAAGACTAAGACGAGATTTGGTTTCATTGTTGCTTTAATTGTGGCTTTAATTGTAGCAGTAATTGTGGTTTTCATTGTGGCTTTAACTAAGGCATTCATTGTGCTTTAATCGTTTCTTTATTTGCAGCTGTAATGTTGAAATTTACCAATTTAAATTTTATTGATCACCCATCTGGATTACTTCAATAAAGTTTTATCATTCATTGCTGCATTTGTGTAGAAACTTAGGATGTCATATATCACCAACATATGGATCTCTAAATAGAATGTTTTGTATCATGACAATATAATAATGAAACAAAAATATACAAGAAAACAGATTATAATGCAACTGTAAGCCACTGAAATCTTTGGTGGTCCACACTGGGTCACAACATCGATCTAGTAACTAGGTGGGGCCATGAGAACTGGTACAGCCCACCCACGTAAATCTACATTACTATACAGTACAATTATACAAGCCTGAGAGATCAAAATGAGAAATCTGACCAATGTACTATTATACGGTTCCGATATTACCCAGCGTCCAATCAAATCTGCGTGCGAGTGCGTGTGTGCGTGTGGTCTGAATGAAAAAGATGTAGCATAGTACTGGACAAGCCGAGAAAATATCGAGTACTCAAGATTTTACTTTGGACTTCGTTTAGGCAGAAATAATTTCACTGATCAGCTAAATAGTGGCTGATCAATGTCTGTGTGATGATGGTGGTGGTTGTGTTGGTGGTGGTTGTGGTGATGGTTGTGTTGGTGGTGGTGGTGATGATGTTGGTGGTTGTATTGGTGGTGGTGATGATGGTGGTGGTTGTGGTGGTGGTGGTTGTGTTGGTGTTGTTGGTGGTGGTGGTGATGGTGGCGGTTGTGTTGGTGGTGGTTGTGTTGGTGTTGTTGGTGGTGGTGGTGATGATGGTGGTGGTTGTGGTGATAGGGTGGTGGTGATGATGGTGGTGGTTGTGGTGGTAGGGTGGTGGTGATGATGGTGGTGGTTGTGGTGGTGGTGGTTGTGTTGGTGTTGTTGGTGGTGGTGGTGATAGTGGCGGTTGTGTTGGTGGTGGTTGTGTTGGTGTTGTTGGTGGTGGTGGTGGTGATGGTGGTGTTGCTGGTGGTTGTGTTGATGGTGATGGTGGTGGTGATGGTGGTGGTTGTGTTGATGGTGGTGGTGGTGATGGTGGTGTTGGCGGTGGTTGTGTTGGTGGTGGTGATAGTGGTGTTGGTGTTGATGGTGGTGTTGGTGGTGTTGGGTGGTGGTTGTGTTATTGGTGGTGATAGTGGTGGTGGCGGTGTTGGTGGTGGTGGTTGTGTTGGTGATGGTGGTGTTGGTGAAAACAAAGATACGACATCAAGTTGAATGTATCCTTTCAATACATCTTTAATGTATCTTATAGCATGGTTTCTATGTCTGTAGTGTTTCTATGTCTGTAGTGTTTCTATGTCTGAAGTGTTTCTATGTCTGAAGTGTTTCTATGTCTGTAGTGTATACATTCATGTTTTACAGTTGTTTTTCAATAATTTTCTATTTCATTGTATCACCAATGCAGACAGATTAAATGAATAGCTAGTCATTGTTATTTTTCTAATTTACAAAATGGTTAAAAGAATTTCTCTTTTTTTTTCTTAGCAATATTGAAAGATGAACGAACAGCTGACACTTAATGATAACATACTTTCTACAAAATTATTGCCTACACAATGTAGACTATTGTAGACAGACCAATAGAAATAACAACTGTCATGTGATGACACCAGAGCAGTGACTCTCAGCGTGTGGCTCGAGGAGGAGCTCAAATGTGGGTCTCTACAAAATGAAATGTATAATTGGATGATAAACGGATGATTTAAGTATGAGTAAATACTACTGTATTTTCCTGTATGTTACAACACTATGAGTAAATCAATCGGCAAAGTAAACGGGGGAGGGGGGGGAGGAACTATTTGTACAATGGTTGACGCTTTTATTCTCTTTCTTATTCTTTTCCTTACAAGTGGATCGAAAATACAAAACAGTGGGTCATGGTGTGTGGTGAGGCGTGGCAGTTTGAGCACCATTGCACCAGAGAAATGAAAGTATATTTTCACCGCAACGATAAATTGGGAAAAAATTAAATTCTACTTTTACATCATTCAGGACCGAGGGTTCAACCCGAACACATGAAATGGGCCCCTACCCTATAGAGGGCACAGTAATCATGCTATTGAATGACTTAGCGGTTGGTGAGTGTAATCGTAGTTTGTTGAAGACTATTGGGGAGTTTATAAGTAGTATTAAGAAAAGTCACAGTTTAAATGTAAAAATGGTACAGCCAGGCGATGAACTAATTTTGTGTATTAACGTATACACAGAAATAACAAATCATGAGAAGTAAATTCATTCATTAGTTTTCAGTAAATAATACAACGGTTCTCGGTTTATATTAGTACAATTTTCTAAGAGTAATGTTAGTTATGCACATTATAAGCACTAAGGCAGGGCTGGACTAACCATAGTTGGCCTTTCTATACGCCTATCAGATTCTCTAAATTTATGATATGTTGTTGCTGCTGTTGTTGTTGGTCTTTTTATGCCCGCAGAAACCTTAATCCGGTAGTGCACATAGTTAACAGTTAACATTGTGTAAAGATTTATATTTTGTCATAAAATAATCATAATCAATGATATGTATATATGACAATTCTTTCAATTTCCGTGGTTTGTTATTTTAAGATAAAGCTACATTCTCTTTCTGTTAGATGTGCTACACATTTTGCGAACCAGTTCTGTCTTTTAATCCTCCATCACTTGAAAGTGATCGATTCCCCCTCCCCCCATAAATCAATCCTTTATCTGAACAGACGACTGTTTTCTAGGCCTGGTGCTCGTCTTTTGAACCACTGTAAACACGAAGTCTAGCACTGCCACTGTAAACATTGAGTCTAGCACTGCCACTGTAAACATTGAGTCTAGGATTGCTAATGTAAACACGGAGACTAGCACTGCTAATGTAAACATTGAGTCTAGCACTGCTAATGTAAATATTGAGTCTAGCACTGCTAATGTAAACATTAGTCTAGCACTGCTAATGTAAACATTGAGTCTAGCACTGCCACTGTAAACATTGAGTCTAGCACTGCTAATGTAAACATGGAGTCTAGCACTGCTAATGTAAACACGGAGTCTAGCATTGCTCTTGACACATAGGGAGTTAGGAATACAAATAGGCCTATATAGTACATCGTATTCTCTGGGGAAAATACAAACCAATTATGAAACTTTATGTCTATCTTGATATTGTATAGCGCAAAAAAATACATTTAGTATATGTATCTTATATATTTGTGTCATAATACTTTATATTCTGAGGGACATTTACACACTGTAAGCACATCTTATATAGGTCTATCCACGGGTCTATCGGTCCAGCACTCTGATAAATCGGTGTACAGACAGGAGTTGGTGTGGAACAATAGTTGACCATTCTGAGGATTAATTAATACCAAAGTTTTATTTTTTTGTTCTGTCTCTATTCACTGAGTTTGTTAAGTGTCCGTTTGATTACAGCAGTACATTCTCGATCTTCTAATTGTATGGCTCTTATTGAATAATGGTTTTGATAAATGGGAAAACACAATATTTAGTTTTATAAACGCTAAATCAAGGAAAGTATTTTTTTTAATAACACAAGAAAAGCATCGCGAAGAAAGAAATCATCTTTCCAGAAGAATGACAGTTCATTTAAATCAGTGTTCCCCAAACTTTCAACATGTCATATGAGATGGCAATGTAAACTGATACTAAAAAAATATGTGCGATATATCATTTACCAAATATAACTCCAAAATATTAACCTTCATACAGAGGTTACCCTCAAGGGATAAAATGGTACACAGAGTCACACCGGGGTCAATTCAACAAGATTTTATTAATAAAAGTAAAGAATTACATTTTTTAAAAAAAACAAATCATTTAGTGAAAACTGTAATAATGAAAGTAAGAGACTCGCTTAGGTCACTATTGCTTGACTCATTATTAAAGTCAATTTTCGTATCACCTATATCCAGTTACACTTGGCTCTTTGTGTTCGCAAATTTGATTTGAAAAACACAAGCAGACCTTACTCTATGGATTCAATAATAGAGTTGTTCCCCCTGGAGAGTCTCATAAAAACATTCACTGACCTGTATACACAACAGATACAGTAGCTGGGTTACTCCCCACGCAGAATTATTCCAGAAATTAATTCCTATATTTATTAATGTAGTTCTCTGTTGTGTACGTGGTGTTGCATTATTTATCACGTGATTGTATTATTTAAATATGAATGAAAGAAACGGTTACCGGATACTGGAATGCGTCCATCGTAAACTTCGGGGGGGGGTCAACAATTGTACGTGTGTCGTACAGAATATTAAGTAGCTGGACGGCCAGGGAATTGTTCTCATCAATCTGAAGTTGAATCAACCATTGGTTCATTCTTTGAATTATTTTATTATTTTTTATTTAGGAACATTTTAAAAATACATTGATTTGGGTCAGCTTAGTTGTGGTATAGAAGAACCGGAACACTGTCTTTCTGTTACTAATTTTAGTCAAACACTGTCTTTCTGTTACTTATTTTAGTCAAACAATGTCTTTATGTTACTAATTTTAGTCAAACATTGTCTTTCTGTTGCTAATTTTAGTCAAACACTGTCTTTCTGTTACTAATTTTAGTCAAACACTGTCTTTCTGTTACTAATCTTAGTCAAACAATGTCTTTCTGTTACTAATTTTAGTCAAACACTGTCTTTCTGTTACTAATTTTAGTCAAACACTGTCTTTCTGCTACTGATTTTAGTCAAACACTGTCTTTCTGCTACTGATTTTAGTCAAACACGGTCTTGCTGCTACTAATTTTAGTCAAACACTGTCTTGCTGCTACTAATTTTAGTAACTTTCGTCGCTACTTGCCTATATTAATAATCCTCTCTATGATGAAAAAACAACACGTTGTTATGCCATTTATCGCATAAAATTTTTTATGGTTTTGCTTTTTTATTTTTTCAGATGTTTTTCCACTTCAGAAAGTTTCATTATGACCTTTTCTTTATATGAGTCTCTATTTTATACTTCCGGTGCAACCAGAATTTTAAAAAATAAAAAAAATACGCAGATATCTCAGGTGTTATGGTGGAGTGAGTGCAAGACAACCACGTCAACATAATGATGTCCGAAATAGCGCTTTGCATTTCTAAAATCATAAAACGTGTTTAAAAATCTTGCGGCTCAATTATGAGGCCTTCAAAATTGGCTCTGCACGTGGGTCTTCACGTCTGCTTGTCTAGTCCAGATGTCATTGCAATTGTGTTTAATTTGCTTTTAAAAACAAAATTATATTATGGGCTGCTATTTTTTAAGCACTGTTTGGTTGGTTGTCATAGAATGGGGAAAAATTATTGAAGTGCATTGTGGGTTTTCCATGATTCGGTTGAAGTTTATATCTGCAATATGAAGACGTTTTATGTAGAAACTCAAAACTTGAATCTAAACCAAAGTGCAATTGAAGTATATAATGAACATGGTTGTGGAAACCAAACAATTTATGCAGAAAATATTTCCTTTAGTTTTTTGAAAATTTGTTGAAAGTACAAATATAATTAGAAGCCAAGTAATATATAAGTTTGAAAATACAAATATAATTAGAAGCCAAATAATATATAAGTTTGAAAATATAAATATAATTATAAGCCAAGTAATATGTAAGTTTGAAAATATAAATATAATTAGAAGCCAAATAATATATAAGTTTGAAAATATAAATATAATTAGAAGCCAAGTAATATATAAGTTTGAAAATACAAATATAATTAGAAGCCAAGTAATATATAAGTTTGAAAATACAAATATAATTAGAAGCCAAATAATATATAAGTTTGAAAATATAAATATAATTAGAAGCCAAATAATATATAAGTTCGCATTTTTAAAATTATAAATATTTCTGCCTTGCCTAATATTTTCATTCAAATTATTAAAATAGATTAATAAAATATATTAAAATATATAAATAATTTATAATGTTTTTTACATTTCCCATAATTTGCTCGTGCGAAACATGTAACGGCATGATGTAGCCTACTCGTCTGACCACTTAAAAAATGAAGATTACGTTTCCGTTCAAGAAATACGTTATTTTAGTTGACCTTTCTTAAAACTGTCATGTTCTCCACTGCTTTGAAGAACCAGTTGTTCATATACCATAAATTGTGTCACTTGTTAGTTGGCTAAAGGCTGGAGAAACAGCTTTACAGAAATATAGCTTCTATAACTTGTAACTATCAAGAAATATAACGTGTAACTATCAAGAAATATAACTTGTAACTATCAAGAAATATAACTTGTAACTATCAAGAAATATAACTTTGTAACTATCAAGAAATATAGCTTGTAACTATCAAGAAATATAACTGGTAACTATCAAGAAATATACTTTCTTCTTCAGTGCTGGCGCTTAGAAAACTCCGTCTAAAAAAAACTGAACAAAATATTTTGAGAAATAAAGTCTAAAAACTCATTTATTTATAGAAGACGCCAAGTCCAATAATGACGTCACTAGCTAGAAATACATGTCATATTGAACAAGTCATTTTGTTGCTATATGCCTATATTTTACTTTTTGGTTAAAGTTTTGTAAAAAAAAAAAAAAAACAGTAAGTCTTAATATGGATAAATTCAATTAAATGTGTGTAACCATGGCAACTGTGTGGGAGAGGGATTTAGAAAAACAAAACACTTCCGCCCAATGTCTCTGAGGGTTTGGTTTGGTTTGTTTGTTTGTTGTTTAATGTCTACCTGTGAGACTTTCTATTATCTGTGTTGGGTGAAGGGCTTTTAGATGACAGAAGATGTTATGATATATACAGGTTAGGGTGATAAGAATTTTCATTATTTTTTCGTAACCAACATGAAACCCCTTACATTCGAGGAACAATTGTATGTAGATGACAGTAGCAACATTATATTTTTTTTAATTGAAAAAAGCTCCCCCACCTTTTCATTTTTGTTTTCACATATCGCGCAGTTTGACTATCAGTTTCAATTTCACACTGAATTTTTACATGACTTTCTAGACTGCTTTTAAGCACATTCCAGTCAGTTTTTCCATTTGTTTATAAACAAGGCATCTACCCTCATCTTCTAAACAGAATAGGGATCCAAGAATTACATCTGTTGAAAAGCTAATCAATCTCACATGGATGCCCACAAACCGTCAAATTCTTGGAAACTTCACTTATCTGTTCAATAGCCAGAAACGGTGACTGGATCGGATCAAAATTATTATTACGGATATAGAATTGCTCTTGAGGAAATTCTAGACTTTCCACTATTATCCACCGCACTAATCAGAAAGAAAATCAATTGTCTGTTTGATTTATATGACAAAAACAAAAAGAAACCGTCTGATAAATTTACTCCAACACTTTCTAAGTTATTTGATGTCACCAACGTCAATGGAAAAGGAAAAGGAGGATAAAGAGCTCTACCAGAGGCAAGTTAAGAGTGGAGGAAAGATTGGTTATTCAATGGTCAAACAAGCCCTTTAGAATCAATCCACCCAAGAAAACGAATCCGACTATCCAAAACTCAATCTCAAGCCAGCTCTTCTCAATCGCAACCTACACAAACACATACAACTGTCTCACAACCTACACAAACACATACAACTGTCTCACAACCTACACAAACACATACAACTGTCTCAGAATCTTTGGATTCTGAAACCTCTGCTTCTTCACCCGACTCGACAACCTATTCTTCCACGTCATCTTCTGAATGCAAACCGAAATACCAAAGAGCAAGCACTACAACAGCGGGTTTTCTAGTACTGAAAAGCAACATTTCTACACATAAAGCATATGACGTTCTTGCAACCATTGCTGAACAGGATCATGATGTGCCGGTTCAAAGTCAGGCGGGTGTTTGGAAACGAGTAATCTCTGAAGGACGGAAAATGAAAACCAAAAATTTTCAAAAACTTCAAAGCAAAGAACCCTATTGTCTCCAGTTTGATGGTAAAGAGTGCAAGGGGAAGAGTATCAAGTAGTTATGCTGAAAATATGACAACCGAAATAAAACCCGGTACTCTTAAATGTGTCTTGAGCAAGGGCTTTCAGAAGCCACTGTCAGCACCATGTACTCGACCTTCTTCTGAAACATGTCATGAATTTTCTTATTCAAGAACCAACGAGCAAACAAGAACTCAACTATTCCTTCATTGACAAATTAACGCAAAACTATGCCACTCTTCAGGCTGATTACCGCCTCGTTGTGACAGATGATGTTAGCACAGGCGAGAACCCTGGATGGCGAGATGATTTCAAGTTCTTTTTATGAATTATGTCAGGCATATCGTCATTACAAAACAACTTCACGTTGGCCTCGCATCAGCTGGAAGAAACTACCAAATTTACACTAGGCAAGATGGAACTCACATGCGATATATACTATTATAGCATTATTTCTGATACCAGAGTGGCGCAACATCCTCGCTCCTCCATGCAACTTCATCTGCTATGAATGGGCAAATGCTTGATTCAATGTGCAATAAAGCGTCCTTCAATGAACTGTTTACCTCACTCATCAGGGTAAAATGCAAAAACGTGCTGTAAAACTGATGGAGAACTTCATGTGAAATCGAAAAATTTGAATTTTTGAATCTGAAGTTCATATGAACAATATGTTTTACATTTCTTGTACATTCTGTACATATTACTAACTGATCTGTATCTTATTTGTTAATAAAAGTTGATTAGTTATTATTAATACTCGTTTGAATTAAGCTAAAAAATCTTGTCCTTTTTTTTGAAAAAAAAATATTTTTTCACTTTTTTCTTCCGAAAAATGGGGAGGTGGGGGAACTTTTTAAAAAAAATCAAAAATGCAATTGATATTCTTAAATTACACATAAAGTTCCTCGATTGCATATTCATAAATTACACATACAAGTTCCTCGATTGATATTCTTAAATTACACATACAAGTTCCTCGATTGATATTCTTAAATTACACATACAAGTTCCTCGATTGATATTCTTAAATTACACATACAAGTTCCTCAATTGATATTCTTAAATTACACATACAAGTTCCTCAATTGATATTCTTAAATTACACATAATACAAGTTCCTCGATTGATATTCTTAAATTACACATGCAAGTTCCTCAATTGATATTCTTAAATTACACATACAAGTTCCTCAATTGATATTCTTAAATTACACATACAAGTTCCTCAATTGATATTCTTAAATTACACATACAAGTTCCTCAATTGATATTCTTAAATTACACATACAAGTTCCTCAATTGATATTCTTAAATTACACATACAAGTTCCTCAATTGATATTCTTAAATTACACATACAAGTTCCTCAATTGATATTCTTAAATTACAAATACAAGTTCCTCAATTGATATTCTTAAATACACATACAAGTTCTCAATTGATATTCTTAAATTACACATACAAGTTCCTCAATTGATGTTCTTAAATTACACATACAATTCCTCAATTGATATTCTTAAATTACACATAAAAGTTCCTCGATTGATATTCTTAAATTACACATAAAAGTTCCTCGATTGCAAGTGGTTTCACTTAAAAATATTTTTTTATTTATCACCCAAATACCAGTAAATTGATATTAGAAGATAAAATTATATTTATGGATTTGATGACAATTGAAGTTGATATGGTATGTGTGAAGTGCTGATAATAGAGGTTAATATGATATTTGTACAGTTTGTTGATAACAGAAGATAGATAGATAGATAGATAGATAGATAGATAGATAGATAGATAGATAGATAGATAGATAGATAGATAGATAGATAGATAGATAGATAGATAGATAGATAGATAGATAGACAGACAGACAGATAGATAGATAGATAGATAGACATACAGACAGACAGACAGACAGATAGATAGATAGATAGATAGACAGACAGACAGACAGACAGACAGACAGACAGACAGACAGACAGACAGACAGATAGACAGACAGACAGACAACCAGACAGACAGATAGATAGATAGATAGATAGATAGATAGATAGATAGATAGATAGATAGATTTGATAGATAGATAGATAGATAGATAGATAGATAGATAGATAGATAGATAGATAGATAGATAGATAGATAGATAGATAGTTTAGACAGACAGACAGACAGACAGACAGACAAACAGATAGATAGATAGATAGATAGATAGATAGATAGATAGATAGATAGATAGATAGATAGATAGATAGATAGATAGATAGATAGATAGATAGATAGATAGATAGATAGATCTCAGCGAATCATTGCAGCTGACTGATGACACCTCACGCCATTGGCTGAACTAAAACTGTAACGAACGAATGTTGTCACGGTGACCTAAGTCTGCTAATTAGATGGAGCTAAACCAGCAGACGAGAATGCAAGACAAAATAAAGCTGATCAGCGATTATTATATTTCCCGTGAGTAGAATTAAGACAAATAAAATCAATGCACAGAATGGTCTCGGTATTGGTTGATGACTCCTGATGAATGACTTAATACTACCGCCCCCCCCAATACTGGTTGCTCGAATTGAAACACAGAAGCGAATAGATTGTGTAGACTAACAAATTCTGATGGAACTAAGGCCTACTAATAAACTAATTAAGAAACCTCGATTCATGAAAACCTCAGACCACGAATCATTCTGTTCACGAACAACAGTTTTAAACCATTTTAGCTTCGTGTCTTGACCGTTGGTGTTTGGTGATTATGGACAAAATTCACTTGACCAAAAACCTGCACACTCAGTAGTTTCTCGTGGAAATAAAATTATTCGTTTATCTTTTTTTTTAGGTACAAATGGGTTTAAAAAATGTGTTACTTTGAAAAAAAAAAGTTCGCTAAACGAGGTTCCACTATAAAGTAAATAGCTCACTATGTATAGTTGAATTACACCATCTAGAAAATTGTGTGTGTGTATGTGTGAAGTAGCGTCTATATAGCAACCACAATGATGTGTGTGAAGTAGCGTCTATATAGCAACCACAATGATGTGTGTGAAGTAGCGTCCATATAGCAACCACAATGATGTGTGTGAAGTAGCGTCTATATAGCAACCACAATGATGTGTGAAGTAGTTTTCATATAACAACCACAATGATGTGTGTGAAGAAGCGTCCATATAGGGCCCACTAGGCGAAACTACAGAGTATATGTTTTATAATCATTAGGACATTTAAGCTAACATCGGACTCGTATTTGTCAATTCGCTTGCATATAATTACCATTCAACTGATGATTTGTCAATTAGCTCCACAATCTGCACATGAATCAGTTATCTTTGTTTACTTCTATTGCTCTACCAATCTGCACATGAATCAGTTATCTTTGTTTACTTCTATTGCTCTACCAATCTGCACATGAATCAGTTATCTTTGTTTACTTCTATTGCTCTACCAATCTGCACATGAATCAGTTATCACTTTTCGTCAACGAGAACTGAAACTAAAACTAAAATTAGAAGCAAGACTAAAACTAGACGAAAACTGAAATTATTACAGAAAAAACAGAGAATAAAAACTGAAACTAAAATATAGTGTTGCTTTCGTTCTCGAAAACTATAACTAAAACCTTCGTTAACGAAAGTGTTACTTTTCGTCAACGAGAACTAAAACTAAAACTAAAATTAGAAGCAAGACTAAAACTAGACGAAAACTAAAATTATTACAGAAAAAACGAAATAAAAACTGAAACTAAAATATGACCTGGGACTAAAACAACACTACATATGATACACTAGTATAGGCCTACATGTCTGTAACTTTGCAGATGATACACTGGTATAAGCCTACGTGTCTGTAACGTGCATATGATACACTAGTATATGCCTGCATGTCTGTAACGTGCATATGATACACTGGTATAAGCCTACGTGTATTTAAATTGCATATGATACACTGGTATAAGCCTACGTGTCTGTAACGTGCATATGATACACTAGTATATCATCACTATATGCCTGCATGTCTGTAACGTGCATATGATACACTGGTATAAGCCTACGTGTCTGTAACTTGCATATGATACACTAGTATATGCCTGCATGTCTGTAACTTGCATATGATACACTGGTATAAGCCTACGTGTATGTAAATTACTAACAAAGAAACAATAAGAAGTAATCAGAGATTATTTTACCTTCACGTGAGAGAGTCCTATGACCAGAGCAGAACAGAAAACAACCGAGAGAATGTTGCATCAAGCCGAAACTTTCACTGTAAAGAGCGCGTAGCATCAATTTAATTCCACGCCGCGCTGTCTTCTGCTTTTAAAAGTTATCTGCCCCTCCTTTCGCCGGGAAAGATATTTGTTACGATCAAGTCTCGGGCAGACGCGATTGTGTCCAGCAGATGCTGAGAATTCTGGCCAGCGTTTCTCATAGATCTCGGTCTTGTGACGGGATTTAAAACTGTCCTGTCCAATCTGGCCTGTTTGCTGTTAAGATTAATGCATCAAATTTAGATAAGGGATCTTTACGCTAAGACTGTTGTTGTTGTTTTTTCTGTTTTTTAATTCAACGGAAAATTGTTTAAACAACAATTTAAAAATGTACGTAACAGAAGAATGTTGTAAATTACATTGTTACTTTAAATTTAACTCCATATGTGTAACTGACTCACGGAGCCCCGCCGTACAGTGAAGCTGTGGGTGCGAAACACCAGAGCGGCAGTCTCTGAAGGGAGGTCACTAAATCTTCGATTAAAAGCAGATTTGAAAAAGAAAAACAACCTCTAAATTATTAAATATAAATTCATATAATTCTTTAAGCCTTTTAAAATTCCTGATGCCACATATCTATATAAACTTAAATATTCATAAGCTCAATAGTTCATTTAAAGAGATCCAAGAATATTTTTTAGATAGAAAAATGATTCAAGAATGATGTTTTTTAGAAATAAATTACTAGGAATTCGTTAAGAAAACATGGCATTCATAAATTACGAAAAGAATTAACAGATAGGTAAAGTTTTTTATTGTACTTTAAATATTAAATTAAACAATCTAATCTGTACTCTAAACATTTAATTAAACAACCCAATCTGTACTCTAAATATTAAATTAACCAATCCAATCTGTACTCTAAACATTCAATTAACCAATCCAATCTGTACTCTAAATATTAAATTAACCAATCCAATCTGTACTCTAAACATTTAATTAACCAACCCAATCTGTACTCTAAACATTTAATTAACCAATCGAATCTGTACTCTAAACATTCAATTAACCAATCCAATCTGTACTCTAAACATTAAATTAACCAATCCAATCAGTACTCTAAACATTAAATTAACCAATTAATCTGTACTAAACATTAAATATGGGGCAATGATTTGTTTCGCAGTATTGTTGGACTATAAATGTTGTGACAATAGAGTTTATCATACAGCCATATGATAACTGCAGGAAGACTGTTAAAAAAATGCTACAAAACACTGGGAGTCAGATTATGGCATGGCAATAGACCAGTAAAAGTTGAGAGAGTATTTTACTGTAGTTGGTAGCCCAGATCGATAAATTGGCTTCAGAGCCTAATGATAATGATGATGTCATGAAGAATGTTCAAGTACGACATAAGAACTTGTGTGTAATGAATGAATGACACACATCGTCGTGTGTTGTGTAAAAGGTGAGACTTGAAGTTAGTATGATTGTGCCATGACATAATCAGAGGCGGATTGATGGACGGGTGCAGCGGGCGTGCGCCCAATGCCCCCCCAGCTCAATTTTGAATATATTGATATGTCTCTATTTTCTAAAGGGCCTTTTATGTTTCTCTGCACCCTAGGCCTCAACAAACATCAGTACGCCATTGGACATCATACATATTCCTGGGTGTAGGTAAAATTTAACAAAACATCAGTACGCCACTGGACATCATACATATCCTGGGTGTAGGTAAAATTTAACAAACATCAGTACTTCATTGGACGTCATACATATTCCTGGGTGTAGGTAAAATTTAACAAAACATCAGTACGCCACTGGACATCATACATATCCTGGGTGTAGGTAAAATTTAACAAAACATCAGTACGCCATTGGACATCATACATATCCTGGGTGTAGGTAATATTTAACAAAACAATCGCCAGTCAAGATACTCGACTGCTGACCTGATTGTCCTGGGTTCAATCATCTGTGATCACCATGTTAAATTTTTTCAGGTGAAACTAGTTTCAAAGTAGTCCCACAAGTCTACCCAGCTGTAAATGAGTAACTTGACTTCTAACCACACAATCTCTTCATATGCCCAGGTTATAGAAACCGAATTCTACACTTCTACACATCATCTGACCCGATGACCCGCTAGGGCTAAGTGAGCTTTTTTTGAGAACTCTAATTCAATATATGAAAAGTATCAGAAATGAAGATGGATTTAACTTGATTGGCGTAACAAAAATAAATTTATTGGTTCATATGGAGCCTTGCCTAATTACTCTCAATCAATGAGAAATTGCAATACATGTATTCGAATATGAGCACACTGATAAAAAATTTTAATTCCAAAATCTCAAAATAAATGTATAATTCTCAGCTATTTTAGATGGAGGTGTGAAATATCTGAGAAGATAGTACTGTGCAATGAAGACCTCAGTCATTATACACCAATGCTGGGAAAACAATGGGAAGAAAGGTAATGAACACAACTGAACGATCTGTAGTGCAGTGGTCCCTAACCTTTTTCTCGGTCAACGGCTGATAAAATTCACCGTAGCCCACTGGAGGGGGGGAGGGGGTGGGGCGGTGGAGGGGATGGGGGACGTCGATTATTTATATTTCAGATTGTTTTGATTTACAATGTTAATGCCACTCATCCGCTCAACTCCGGTTAACCTCTCGTCCAGGAAAGTCGCACAATCCGAAATACTCAAACAGTGAGTAAATAAAGAGGAAATAATCTAATGTTTCTTGGGCGGCCCAGTACCATCAGATCCAAGGACCGGACAATAACGGACTCTCTGACCCTTCTCATTATTAAGTCATTTTAGATTACGACAATAGAAAGGCCCAGTGTGGGTTCCCTCAGCACATACAAGGTCCAGTTATTGGGTTCCCTAAGCATGGGAGTCCTAGGCGCATGCCTACACAACCTATCCGCAAGAACGGTTCTGAATTTTTCTGTATAAACCATATTTTTCATGAAATCGGTAATAATTTCAAGCGAAATTGTCTTAAACTCTTAATAAATATTGATATTGAAAATTAATTTTTAAAAACTGGGTCAACGATTCAGATGAAATCTAGCATTGCTTGTGTCAAACAATTCAGATGAAATCAAGCATTGCTTGTGTCAAACAATTCAGATGAAATCAAGCATTGCTTGTGTCAAACAATTCAGATGAAATCAAGCATTGCTTGTGTCAAACAATTCAGATGAAATCAAGCATTGCTTGTGTCAAACAATTCAGATGAAATCAATTTTTGATTGTCTGTGAAAACGAGAATCGATCATCTGCATATGAACAATAAAATTTAAAATAATAACCAGATGTCCAGAGGTTACAATAAAAACGTGACGAAATTGAGCAACATGAAACCTCCATGGGAACCAATCAAAGTCTGTCCTCTCGAGACACGTCTTGTTTTGTCCAATCGTGGGTTGTTGTTGTTGTTTGTTTGCTCCATTATATCAATGAAAGTGTATTTTGTATTGACGATCCATCTACTAGACGTTAATATAACAGTCATCTGTTGTACGTTTGAATAAAACTTTTGTATCAGAACCGATGTTTGAGAAGGTTTTATTTTCGTAGACAGAGACGTAGTCAGATTTTGGGAGGAGCCCCAGGCAAAAGCACCCGGCGGGGTCCAGCTGCCTCCATTATAGACATTATACACTAGACATTATACACTAGACATTATGCACTAGACATTATACACTAGTCATTATACACTAGACATTATGCACTAGACATTATACACTAGACATTATGCACTAGACATTATACACTAGACATTATACACTAGACATTATACACTAGACATTATGCAATAGACATTATGCACAAGACATTATACAATAGACATTATACACTAGACATTATACACAAGACATTATACACAAGACATTATACACTAGACATTATACACTAGACATTATGCAATAGACATTATGCCTAGACATTATACACTAAACATTATACACTAGACATATGCACTAGACATTACGAGACACTATACACTAGACATTGTACATTTATTAGTTTGAATGTTTATACTTATTTTATCTGGGCAACACGCAGCATTTAGTGATATAATCTTATCTGGATTTGAAATCAGATTTTATATCCTCTGTTAAGTTCCTGTAAGGATGAGATGTTAATCTCTTACATCATATAACAGTTTTTTAAGGTATCCTTCTTTCATCCTCACAATAGCCGTTAGTGCAATGGCCTTATAGACATACGAAGAGTGACAATGATATCGCCTCTACACTGAATAGGTCGAAGACCAACGGATCGCATTGTACAAGGCTGACAAATTAAATTACGATCAGAGCCAACCGATGAAGCATTGAACTCAAGTCGGATCAAAGGTTAAGCTATTGAACTACAAAATGAAAAAATCAATTGCACAATGAACTTCAATTTACATACAAGTGGAGTTTTGATTTCATCCATTCAGACAACACTTTGCTCTGGAAATGTTTTTTATTAAGACATTACGTAGTACAGAGTTCAATCAGTTCACAGCTGACCACATGTCGACTGTTAGACCCTTGCTGTCTGTTATCTTCAGCATTAATAATAACTCAGATTACGTGTCCTTTCAATGTAAATTAATATTCTTACAAACAGTGAGATAATTTCTTTGATTAAGATGTTTTTGCATAGTGTTACAGAAAAAAGACATATTAAAATACAGATATAATGAAGAATTAGTTATGAATGTTTTGTAAAGCTTAAATATATTAAGAAGAAATTGCAGTAATATATCTGGATGTCTTGCACAACTTGGATATTATAATGAAAATGTTATAAGATACCTGGATGCGTAAGTATCTATATTAATAGTATTTGTCTCAAGACTATCTGCTGTATATGGAAAGTTTAGAATACTGTAAATATATTAATGGCTTCTTCCCTTCGTGTCGATTTGATAAATGTTTTTTTATCTGCAGTTTCAAATAGTTTCTGTGTTTTCAAATAAGAGACGTAAAAGTCTAAAAATATTACATTATTTCGTTTAACTATTGCATTTTTAATTTTTTTAAAAACCCTTGAAAATATCGAATTTGTCCGAAACCGAAAAATAATTTGACTGTTGCTCAAACATGAGAAGCTATCCAACCAATTAATGATAACCTCAAAGTTGCACGAAGGTCTCTCTCTCTCTTTATGCAAAAGTTTTACAGTGTACATGCTAGTGTAAGTATTACTCTAGACCCTACGTCTATAACTAATCACCAATCAGAGCGATTCTTATAGACAGGCTAACTAAGCATTAACCTTGTACGACTTAAAAAGTTGGGGTTAAAGGTTACCCAGTTGTTAAAGATTAGTGTGTGTGTGTGCCTGAGGACCCCACAATAATTTGCTCTTCACAGAATAATTCAAATGTATGCTGTTTTTAATTCTTTAAAATAGATTTATCAGAGTGATTGCATTTCTTATTAAATAAATAATCACGTATTCAATATGTTATTAACTATGATAGTTTGAAGTTTTCAACAATGGAGAAATGTTGTTACACTAAAGGTGCATGCACAATACTAATTAGATATATGTCCTATAAAATAAATTACTGAAGACTTACTTAAAAATGTATTAAATACTCTTTGAATTAATTATTTTTAATATCATTAACCTCTATATTATTAAGTACTTCAGTGAAATGAAGTCATGTATATACAAAGTAGTATTTCAGTGAAATGAAGTCATGTATATATAAAATAGTATTTCAGTGAAATAAAGTCATGTACTATAATGACTTCATTTCACTGAAGTACTTAATAATATAGGGTTAATGATAATTAATTCAAAATTATTTAATACATTTTTAAGTAAGTGTATTAATTTATTTTATAGGACATATATCTAATTAATTATTGTGCATAAAGATGTGAGTAACATTTCTTCATTGTTGAAACTCAAAACCATAGTTAATAACACATTGAATACGTGATTAATTTATTAAAATAGTACTTCACTCTGATAAGTCATATTTTTAAAGAATTAAAAAACAGCATACATTTGAGTTCCGATACTGTGAAGAAAGAAATTGTGTGGGATGACAGGCACACACACATAATCTTTAACAACAATTTAACTAACTTTAAGTCGTCTACAAATTAATGCTAGTTAGCTCTGTCTATAAGAATAATACGATTGGTGATAGTTATAGACGTAGAATCTGAGGTATACTACACTTAGCATGTACACTGTAAAACTTTTGTACTAAAAGAAGAGAAATATGCAACTTGAGGTTATCATTAATTGGTTGAATAGCTTCTCATGTTTATTTCGGTTTCGGACAAATTCGATATTTTCAAGGTTTTTAAAAAAAGTAAAAATGCAATAGTTAAACAAATAATGTAATATTTTTAGACTTTTACGTCTCTAATTTGAAAACACAGAAACTATTTGAAACTGCGATAAAAACATTTATCAGTCGACACGAGGGAAACATTAATATATTTACAGTATTTAAACTTTCCATATACAGCGAGATAATCTTGAGACAAATACTGTAGCAAGGAACTAATCGTAACATTATAATATCAAATTGTGCAAGACATCCAGATATATTACTGCAATTTCTTCTTAATATATTTAAACTTTACAAACCATTCATACCTAATTCTTTCATTATATCTGTATTTTTAATATAGGCTTTTTTCTATTGCACTATGCAAAAACATCTTAATCAAAAGAAATTGTCTCACTGTTTCAGAATGTCAATTTTTTGGAAAGTAATCTGAGTTATTATTATGCTGAAGATAACAGACTGTAAGTCTAACAGACGTACATGTGTCAGCTGTGGACTGATTGAACTCTCTGTACTACGTATTGTCTTAATAAAAAACATTTCCAGAGCAAAGTGTTGTCTGAATGGATCTCCACTTGTATGTAAATTGAAGTTCGTTGTGCAATTGATTTTTTCATTTTGTAGTTCAATAGCTTAACCTTGATCCGACTTGGTTCAATGCTTCATCGGTTGGCTCTGATCGTAATTTAATTTGTCAGCCTTGTACAATGCGATCCGTTGGTCTTCGACCGCTGTGTGTAGAGGCGATATCATGTCCCTTCGTATGTCTATAAGGCCATTGCACTAACGACTATTGTGAGGATGAAAAAGGATACCTTAAAAACTGTTATATGTTGTAAGAGATTAACATCTCATCCTTACAGAAGATTGGCAGAGGAATATAAAATCTGTTTTCAATCCGAACAGATTATATCACTAACTGCGTGTTGCGCAGATAAATAAGTATAAAACATTCAAACCAATAAATGTACAATGTCTAGTGTATAGTGTCTCGTGTATAATGTCTAGTGCATAATATGTTTGTCATATATATCAGGTATGTCTACTAATGATGCATAATGTCTAGTGTATAATGTCTAGTGTATAATGTCTTGTGTATAGTGTGTATAATGTCTAGTGTATAATGTCTATTATATAATGTCTTGTGCATAATGTCTAGTGCATAATGTCTAGTGTATAATGTCTATGTATAATGTCTGAATTATAATGTTCATAATTGTATAATGTCTAGTGCATAATGTCTAGTGTATAATGACTAGTGTATAATGTCTAGTGCATAATGTCTAGTGTATAATGTCTAATTATTATGTCTATAATGGAGGCAGCTGGACCCCGCCGGGTGCTTGCCTGGGGCTCCTCAAAAATCTGACTACGTCTCTGTCTACGAAAATAAAACCTTCTCAAACATCGGTTCTGATACAAAGTTTATTCAAACGTACAACAGATGACTGTTATATTAACGTCTAGTAGATGGATCGTCAATACAAAATACACTTTCATTGATATAATGGAGCAAACAAACAACAACAACAACCCACGATTGGACAAAACAAGACGTGCCTCGAGAGACAGACTTTGATTGGTTCCCATGGAGGTTTCATGTTGCTCAATTTCGTCACGTTTGGCCTCTGGACATCTGGTTATTATTTTAAATTTTATTGTTCATATGCAGATGATCGATTCTCGTTTTCACAACAATCAAAAATTGATTTCATCTGAATTGACACAAGCAATGCTTGATTTCATCTGAATTGTTTGACACAAGCAATGCTTGATTTCATCTGAATTGTTTGACACAAGCAATGCTTGATTTCATCACAATTGTTTTTGACACAAGCAATGCTTGATTTCATCTGAATTGTTTGACAAGCAATGCTAGATTTCATCTGAATCGTTGACCCAGTTTTTAAAAAAATTAATTTTCAATATCAATATTTATTAAGAGTTTAAGACAATTTCGCTTGAAATTTATTACGATTTCATGAAATATGGTTTATACAGAAAATTCAGAACCGTTCTTGCGGATAGGTTGTGTATGAGCATGCGCCTAGAACCTCAACAGAACCAATAACTGGACGCTATGCTGAAATTTGGGCATTTATTGTCGTAATCTAAAATGACTTAATAATGAGAAGGGTCGAAAGAATTCCGATGTTGGATCTTAAGGTAACGCGGCCAGTCATTATTATTTCCTCTATTTACTCACTGTTTGAGTATTCTCTCGGGATTGTGCGACTTTCCTTGGACGAGAGGTTAAGCGGAGTTGACTGAGCTTTGTGGCATTAACATTGTATCAAAACAATCTGAAATATAAATAATCGACGTCCCCCATCCTCCACCGCCCCACCCCCCTCGTGGGCTACGGCCGTTGACGAGAAAAAAAAGGTTAGGGACCACTGCACTACAGATCGTTCAGTTGTTCAACTGCTCCCATTGTTTTCCCAGCATTGGTGTATAATGCTGGAGGTCTTCATTGACAGTACTATTTTCTCAGATATTTCACACCTCCATCTAAAATAGCTGAGAATTATACATTTTATTTTGAAGATTTGGAATTAAAATTTTTTTATCAGTGTCTCATATTCGAATACATGTATTGTAATTTCTCATTGGATTGAGAGTAGTTTAGGCAAGGCTCCATATGAACCAATAATTCTATTTTTGTTGCATGATGAAATCCATCTTCATTTCTGATACTTTTCATATATTGATTAGATTCTCAAAAAAAAACTAGCGAGGTGGGAGATCAGGCAGAGTGTAGGGTGTAGATAGGTTTCTACAACTATCGACTTTAATTTTTGTGTTTTTAATATTAACTACTTTTTGAAAGTTTTTTTCGAAAATTGCCGAGCAGAACGTCAGGTCAGCAGTCGTATCTTGACTGGCGATGTTTTGTTAAATATTACCACCACCCGGGATATGTATGATGTCAATGGCGTACCTGATGATTTTGTTAAATTTTGCCTACACCGGGATATGTATGATGTCCAGTGGCGTACTGATGTTTTGTTAGATTTTACCTACACAGTATGTATGACGTCCAATGGCGTACTGATGTTTTGTTAAATTTTACCTACACGGGATAATATGATGTCAGTGGCGTACTGATGTTTTGTTAAATTTACCTACACCCAGTATATGATGTCCAATGGCGTACTGATGTTTGTTAATTTAGAATGCTGAAACATAAAGGCCCTTTAGAAAAATAGAGACATATCAATATATTCAAAATTGAGCTGGGGGGCATTGGGCGCATATCCGCTATCCATCAATCCGCCTCTGATTATGTCATGGCTTTCATACTAACTTCAAGTCTCACCTTTACACAACACACGACGATGTGTGTCATTCATTACACACACAATTCTTATGTCGTACTTGAACATTCTTCATGACATCATCATTATCATTAGGCTCTGAAGCCAATTTATCGATCTGGGCTACCAACTACAGTAAAATACTCTCTCAACTTTTACTGGTCTATTGCCATGCATAATCTGACTCCCAGTGTTTTGTAGCATTTTAACAGTCTTCCTGCAGTTATCATATGGCTGTATGATAAACTCTATTGTCACAACATTTATAGTCCATCAATGCTGCGAAACTATATATTGCTAGAGTACAGATTGGATTGGTTAATTTAATGTTTAGAGTACAGATTGGATTGGTTAATTTAATGTTTAGAGTACAGATTGGATTGGTTAATTGAATGTTTAGAGTACAGATTCGATTGGTTAATTAAATGTTTAGAGTACAGATTGGGTTGGTTAATTAAATGTTTAGATACAGATTGGATTGGTTAATAATATTTAAGTGTTGGATTGTTAATTATTATGTTTAGAGTACAGATTGGATTGGTTAATTTAATATTTAGAGTACAGATTGGGTTGTTTAATTAAATGTTTAGAGTACAGATTAGATTGTTTAATTTAATATTTAAAGTACAATAAAAAAAAAAAACTTTACCTATCTGTTAATTCTTTTCGTAATTTATGAATGCCATGTTTTCTTAACGAATTCCTAGTAATTTATTAAAAAAACATCATTCTTGAATCATTTTTCTATCTAAAAATATTCTTTGGATCTCTTTAAATGAACTATTGAGCTTATGAATATTTAAGTTTATATAGATATGTGGCATCAGGAATTTTAAAGGCTTAAAAAATTATATGAATTTATATTTAATAATTTAGGGTTGTTTTTTCAGATCTATTTTCCATTTAGGGGACAGAGTACCTTCAGAGACTGCCGCTCTGGTGTTTCGCACCCACCTTCACGGGGCAACGTGAGCTCCATATGGAGTTAGGAATTTAAAGTAACAATGTAATTACAACATTCTTCTGACATACATTTTTAAATTGTTGTTTAAACAATTTTCCGTTGAATTAAAAACAGAAAAAACAACAACAACAGTCTTAGCGTAAAGATCCCATATCTAAATTTGATGCATTAATCTTAACAGCAAACAGGCCAGATTGGACGGGACAGTTTTAAATCCCGTCACAAGACCGAGATCTATGAAAACGCTGGCCAGAAATTCCTCATCGCAAGTGCCCGAGACTTGATCGTAAACTAGAATCGTCTTTCATGTGAAAGAGAAGTGGAGATAACTTTTAAAAGCAAGACGCGGTGGAATTAAATTGATGCTACGCGCTCTTTACAGTGAGAAGTTTCGACTTGTGCAACATTCTCTCGGTTCTGCTCTGGTCATAGGACTCTCTCACGTGAAGGTAAATAATCTCTGATTACTTCTTATTGTTTCTTTGTTAGTATTTAATACGCAGCAGCTATACCAATTGCATCGATCTAGCAGCAAGTTACAGACATGCAGGCATACTAGTGTATCATATGCAAGTTACAGACACGTAGACTATACCAGTGTATCAATATCTAGAACTACAGAACATCTCAATGATGATGATACTAATGTATCATATGCACGTTACAGACACAACATATCTGGCTTAAATATGCAATTTAAATACACGTAGGCTTATACCAGTGTATCATATGCACATTACAGAACATGCAGGCACTATACTAGACATATCATATGCGTTACGAACACGTTGGCTATACGTGTATCATCTGCAAGTGAATATATTTAGTGTATCATATGTATGTTTAGTCCCAGGTCATATTTTAGTTTCAGTTTTATTTCGTTTTTCTGTAATAATTTTAGTTTTCGTCTAGTTTTAGTTTGCTTCTAATTTTAGTTTTTTTAGTTCTCGTTGACAGTAACACTTTCGTTAACGAAAGGTTTTAGTTATAGTTTTCGAGAACGAAAGCAACACTATATTTTTAGTTTCAGTTTTTATTTCGTTTTTTCTGTAATAATTTCAGTTTTCGTCTAGTTTTCTTGCTTCTAATTTTAGTTTTAGTTTTAGTTCTCGTTGACGAAAAGTGATAACTGATTCATGTGCAGATTGGTAGGCAATAGAAGTAAACAAAAGATAACTGATTCATGTGCAGATTGGTAGACAATAGAAGTAAACAAAAGATAACTTTCATGTGCAGATTGGTAGACAATAGAAGTCAAACAAAGATAACTGATTCATTTAAACAGATTGGTAGAGCAATTGACAAATCATCAGTTGAATGGTAATTATAATGCAAGCGATTGACAAATACGAGTCCATTGTTAAATACTCTAATGATTATAAAACATACTCCTGTAGTTTCGCCTAGTGGGCCTTTGGACTCACACATCATTGTGGTTATATGAAAACTACTTCACACACATCATTGTGGTTGCTATATAGACGCTACTTCACACACATCATTGTGGTTGCATATGGACCCACACATCATTTATTGTTTCTATATAGACGCTACTCACACACATCATTGTGGTTGCTATATAGACGCTACTTCACACATACACACTTTGCAATTTTGTAGATTTCAACTATACATAGTGAGCTATTTACTTTATAGTGGAACCTCGTTGCGAACTATTTTTCAAAAAGTAACACATTTTTAAACATTTGTACCTAAAAAAAGATAAACGAATAATTTTATTTCCACGAGAAACTACTGATGTGCAGGTTTTGATTTGTCAAGTGAATTTTGTCCATAATCACCAAACACCAACGGTCAAACACGAAGCTAAAATGGTTTAAAACTGTTGTTCGTGAACAGAATGATTCGTGGTCTGAGGTTTCATGAATCGAGGACAACTAGTTAGTTTAAGTAGGCCTTAGTTATCAGAATTTGTTAGTCTACACAATCTATTCGCTTCTGTGTTTCAATTCGAGCAACCAGTATTGGGGGGGCGGTAGTATAAGTCATTCATCAGGAGTCATCAACCAATACCGAGACCATTCTGTGCATTGATTTTATTTGTCTTAATTCTACTCACGAAATATAATAATCGCTGATCAACTTTATTTTGTCTTGCATTCTCGTCTGCTGGTTTAGCTCCATCTATTAGCAGACACCGTGACGGCACATTCGTTCGTTAGTTTTTGAATTCAGCCAATGGCGTGATGTGTCATCAGTCAGCTGCAAACTGAGATCTATCTATCTATCTATCTATCTATCTATCTATCTATCTATCTATCTATCTATCTATCTATCTATCTATCTATCTATCTATCTATCTATCTATCTATCTATCTATCTGTTTGTCTGTCTGTCTGTCTGTCTGTCTGTCTAAACTATCTATCTATCTATCTATCTATCTCTAATATCTATCTATCTATCTATCTATCTATCTATCTATCTATCTATCTATCTATCTATCTATCTATCTATCTATCTATCTATCTATCTATCTATCTATCTATCTGTCTGTCTGTCTGTCTGTCTGTCTGTCTATCTGTCTGTCTGTCTGTCTGTCTGTCTGTCTGTCTGTCTGTCTGTCTGTCTGTCTATCTATCTATCTATCTATCTGTCTGTCTGTCTGTCTGTCTGTCTATCTATCTATCTATCTATCTGTCTGTCTATCTATCTATCTATCTATATCTATCTATCTATCTATCTATCTATCTATCTATCTATCTATCTATCTATCTATCTCTATCTATCTATCTATCTATCTATCTATCTATCTTCTGTTATCAACAAACTGTACAAATATCATATTAACCTCTATTATCAGCACTTCACACATACCATATCAACTAATTGTCATCAAATCCACAAATATAATTTTATCTTCTAATATCAACATACCTGTATTAGGGTGATAACAAAAAAATATTTTATGAAACCACTTGCAATCGAGGAACTTATATGTAATTTAAGAATATCAATCGAGGAACTTTATGTGTAATTTAAGAATATCAATTGAGGAACTTGTATGTGTAATTTAAGAATATCAATTGAGGAACTTGTATGTGTAATTTAAGAATATCAATTGAGGAACTTGTCATGTGTAATTAAGAATATCAATTGAGGAACTTGTATGTGTAATTTAAATATCAATTGAGAACTTGTTTATGTAATTTAAGAATATCAATTGAGGAACTTGTATGTGTAATTTAAGAATATCAATTGAACTTGTATGTGTAATTTAAAATATCAATTGAGGAACTTGTATGTGTAATTTAAGAATATCAATTGAGGAACTTGTATGTGTGAATTTAAGAATATCAATTGAGGAACTTGTATGTGTAATTTAGAATATCAATTGAGGAACTTGTATGTGTAATTTAAGAATATCAATCGAGGAACTTATATGTGTAATTTAAGAATATCAATTGAGGAACTTGTATGTGTAATTTAAGAATATCAATTGAGGAACTTGTATATGTAATTTAAGAATATCAATCGAGGAACTTGTATGTGTAATTTAAGAATATCAATCGAACTTGTATGTGTAATTTAAGAATATCAATCGAGGAACTTGTATGTGTAATTTAAGAATATCAATCGAGGAACTTGTATGTGTAATTTAAGAATATCAATTGTATTTTTGATTTTTTAAAAAGTTCCCCACCTCCCCATTTCGGAAGAAAAAAGTGAAAAATATTTTTTTTCAAAAAAGGACAAGATTTTTTTAGTTTAATTCAAACGTATTAATAATAACTAATCAACTTTTATTAACAAATAAGATACAGATCAGTTAGTAATATGTACAGAATGTACAAGAAATGTGTAAAACATATTGTTCATATGAACTTCAGATTCAAAAATTCAAATTTTCTCGATTTCACATGAAGTTCCTCCATCAGTTTTACAGCACGTTTTGCATTTCACCCTGATGAGTGAGGTAAACAGTTCATTGAAGGACGCTTTATTGCACATTGAATCAAGCATTTGCCCATTCATAGCAGATGAAGTTGCATGGAGGAGCGAGGATGTTGCGCCACTCTGGTATCAGAAATAATGCTATAATAGTATATATCGCATGTGAGTTCCATCTTGCCTAGTGTAAATTTGATAGTTTCTTCCAGCTGATGCGAGGCCAACGTGAAGTTGTTTTGTAATGACGATATGCCAGACATAATTCATAAAAATAACTTGAAATCATCTCGCCATTCCAGGGTTCTCGCCTGTGCTGTCACATCGTCACAACGAGCAAATCAGCGAAGAGTGGCATAGTTTTGCGTTAATTTGTCAATGAAGGAATAGTTGAAATCTTGTTTGCTCGTTGGTTCTTGAATAAGAAAATTCATGACATAGAAGAAGGTCGAGTACATGATGCTGACAGTGGCTTCTGAAAGCCCTTGCTCAAGACACATTTAAGAGTACCGGGTTTTATTTCGGTTGTCATATTTTCAGCATAACTACTTGATACTCTTCCCGCACTCTTTTACCATCAAACTGAAGACAGGGTTCTTTGCTTTGAAGTTTTGAAATTTTTTGGTTTCATTTTCCGTCCTTCAGAGATTACTCGTTTCCAAACACCCGCCTGACTTTGAACCATCATGATCCTGTTCAGCAATGGTTGCAAGAATGTCATATGCTTTATGTGTAGAAATGTTGCTTTTCAGTACTAGAAAACCCGCTGTTGTAGTGCTTGCTCTTTGGTATTTCGGTTTGCATTCAGAAGATGACGTGGAAGAATAGGTTGAGTCGGGTGAAGAAGCAGAGGTTTCAGAATCAAAAGATTCTGAGACAGTTGTATGTGTTTGTGTAGGTTGTAGTTTATGTGTTTGTGTAGGCGGTGAGACAGTTGTATGTGTTTGTGTAGGTTGCGAAGAAGAGCTGGCTTGATAGTTTTGGATAGTCGGATTCGTTTTCTTTGGTGGATTAATTCTAAAGGGGCTTGTTTGACCATTGAATAACCAATCTTTCCTCCACTCTTAACTTGCCTCTGGTGAGCTCTTTATCCTCCTTGCTTTTCCATTGACGTTGGTGACATCAAATAACTTAGAAAGTGTTGGAGTAAATTTATCAGACGGTTTCTTTTGTTTTTGTCATATAAGTCAAACAGACAATTGATTTTCTTTCTGATTAGTGCGGTGGATAATTGTGGAAAGTCTAGAATTTCCCTCAAAGCAATTCTATATCCGTAATAATAATTTTGATCCGATCCAGTCACCGTTTCTGGCTATTGAACAGATAAGTGAAGTTTCCAAGAATTTGACGGTTTGTGGGCATCCATGTGAGAATTGATTAACAGATGTAATTCTTGGATCCTATTCTGTTTAGAAGATGAGGGTAGATGCCTTGTTTATAAACAAATGGAAAAACTGACTGGAATGTGCTTAAAAGCAGTCTAGAAAGTCATGTAAATTCAGTGTGAAATTGAAACTGATAGTCAAACTGCGCGATATGTGAAAACAAAAATGAAAAAGGTGGGGGAGCTTTTCAATTAAAAAAATATAATGTTGCTACTGTCATCTACATACAATTGTTCCTCGAATGTAAGGGGTTTCATGTTGGTTACGAAAAATAATGAAAATTCTTATCACTAACCTGTATATATCATAACATCTTCTGTCATCTAAAGCCCTTCACCCAACACAGATACTAGAAGGTCTCACAGGTAGACATTAAACAACAAACAAACAAACCAAACCAAACCCTCAAGGGTCGGTGGGCGGAAGTGTTTTGTTTTTTCTAAATCCCCTCTCATTTTTAATTGAATTTATCCATATTAAGACTTACTGTTTTTTTTTTTTTACAAAACTGCAACCAAGTAGTAAAAATAGGCATATAGCAACAAAATGACTTGTTCAATATGACATGTATTTCTAGCTAGTGACGTCATTATTGGACTTGGCGTCTTCTTTAAATAAATGAGTTTTAGACTTTATTTCTCAAAATATTTGTTCAGTTTTTACGGGCGCCGGGCACTGTGAAGAGAAAGTATATTTCTTGATAGTTACCAGTTATATTTCTTGATAGTTACAAGCTATATTTCTTGATAGTTACAAGTTATATTTCTTGATAGTTACAAGTTATATTTCTTGATAGTTACAAGTTATATTTCTTGATAGTTACACGTTATATTTCTTGATAGTTACAAGTTATAGAAATATATTTTGTAATAATGTTTCTCCAGTTTCCTTAGCCAACTAACAAGTGACACAATTTATGGTATATGAACAACTGGTTCTTCAAAGCAGTGGAGAACATGACAGAAGAAAGGTCAACTAAAATAACGTATTTCTTGAACGGAAACGTAATCTTCATTTTTTAAGTGGTCAGAACGAGTAGGACATCATCCGTATAGTTACGCACCGGCAGCAAATTATGGGAAATGTAAACATTATAAATTATTTATATATTTTAATATATTTTATTAATCTATTTTAATAATTTGAATGAATATTAGGCAAGGCAGAAATATTTATAATTTTAAAAATGCGAACTTATATATTATTTGGCTTCTAATTATATTTATATTTTCAAACTTATATATTATTTGGCTTCTAATTATATTTGTATTTTCAAACTTATATATTACTTGGCTTCTAATTATATTTGTATTTTCAAACTATATATTACTTAATAATTATATTTATATTTTCAAACTTATATATTATTTGGCTTCTAATTATATTTATATTTTCAAACTTACATATTACTTGGCTTATAATTATATTTATATTTTCAAACTTATATATTATTTGGCTTCTAATTATATTTGTATTTTCAAACTTATATATTACTTGGCTTCTAATTATATTTGTTACTCAACAAATTTTCAAAAAACTAAAGGAAATTTTTCTGCATAAAAAGTTTTTACAATTTGTTTCCACAACTATATACTTCAATTGCACTTTGGTTTAGATTCAAGTTTTGAGTTTCTCTACATAAACGTCTTCATATAAACTATTCAAATCATGGAAAACCCACAATGCACTTCAATAATTTTTCCCATTCTATGACAACCAACCAAACAGTGCTTAAAAAATAGCAGCCCATAATATAATTTTGTTTTTAAAACAAAATTAAACACAATTACAATGACATCTCTGACAAGCAGACGTGAAAACCCACGTGCAGAGCCAGGAAGGCCATAATTGAGCCGCAAATTTTTAAACACGTTTTATGATTTTAGAAAATGCAAAGCGCTATTTCGGACATCATTATGTTGACGTGGTTGTCTTGCACTCACTCCACCATAACTACCTGAGATATCTGCGTATTTTTTATTTTTTAAAATTCTGGTTGCACCGGAAGTATAAAATAGAGACTCATATAGAAAGGTCATAATGAAGTGGAAAAACAATCTGAAAAAATAAAAAAAGCAAAACCATAAAAGTTTTATGCGATAAATGCATAACAACGTGTTTTTTCATCGAGAGGATTATTAATATAGGCAAGTAGCGACGAAAGTTACTAAAATTAGTATGCAAGACAGTGTTTGACTAAAATTAGTAACAAGACCGTGTTTGACTAAAATCAATAGCAGAAAGACAGTGTGTTGACTAAAATCAGTAGCAGAAAGACAGTGTTTGACTAAAATTAGTAACAGAAAGACAGTGTTTGACTAAAATTAGTAACAGAAAGACATTGTTTGACTAAGATTAGTAACAGAAAGACAGTGTTTGACTAAAATGTAACAGAAAGACAGTGTTTGACTAAAATTAGCAACAGAAAGACAATGTTTGACTAAAATTAGTAACATAAAGACATTGTTTGACTAAAATAAGTAACAGAAAGACAGTGTTTGACTAAAATTAGTAACAGAAAGACAGTGTTCCGGTTCTTCTATACCACAACTAAGCTGACCCAAATCAATGTATTTTTAAAATGTTCCTAAATAAAAAATAATAAAATAATTCAAAGAATGAACCAATGGTTGATTCAACTTCAGATTGATGAGAACAATTCCCTGGCCGTCCACACAATTTAATATTCTGTACGACTATATTCCCCAGAAGTTTACGATGGACGCATTCCAGTATCCGGTGTAACCGTTTCTTTCATTCATATTTAAATAATACAATCACGTGATAAATAATGCAACACCACGTACACAACAGAGACTACATTAATAAATATAAGTTAATTTCTGGAATAATTCTGCGTGAGGAGTAACCCAGCTACTGTATCTGTTGTGTATACAGGTCAGTGAATGTTTTTATGAGACTCTCCAGGGGGAAATCTATTATTGAATCCATAGAGTAAGGTCTGCTGTGTTTTTTCAATCAAATTTGCGAACACAAAGTAAGTGTAACTGGATATAGGTGATACGAAAATTGACTTTAATAATGAGTCAAGCAATGTGACCTAAGCGAGTCTCTTACTTCTCATTATTACAGTTTTCACTAAATGATTTGTTTTTTAAAAAATAAACTTTTATTAATAAAATCTTGTTGAATTGACCCGGTGTGACTCTGTGTACCATTTTTATCCGAGGGCCTCTGTATGAAGGTTAATATTTTGGAGTTATATTTGGTAAATGATATATCGCACATATTTTTAGTATCAGTTTACATTGCCATCTCATATGACATGTTGAAAGTTTGGGGAACACTGATTTAAATGAACCGTCATTCTTCTGGAAAGATGATTTCTTTCTTCGCGATGCTTTTCTTGTGTTATTAAAAAAATACTTTCCTTGATTTAAGCGTTTATAAAACTAAATATTGTCCCATTTATCAAAACCATTATTCAATAAGAGCCATACAATTAGAAGATTGAGAATGTACTGCTGTAATCAAACGGACACTTAACAAACTCAGTAATAGAGACAGAACAAAAATAAAACTTTGGTACGGAATTAATCCCCAGAACGGTCAACTATTGTTCCACACCAAACTCCCAATCTCACATCAGAATTTAGGTATATTAGACTGTGTTATTAGTAAAAATGTCCCTCAGAATATAAAGTATTATGACACAAATATATAAGATACATATACTTCAAATGTATTTTTTTGCGCTATACATATCAAGATAGACATAAAGTTTCATAATTGGTTTGTATTTTCCCCAGAGAATACGATGTACTATATAGGCCTATTTAATTCCTTTTAACTCTATGTGTCAGAGCAATGCTAGACTCCGTGTTTACATTAGCAGTGCTAGACTCCATGTTTACATTAGCAGTGCTAGACTCAATGTTTACAGTGGCAGTGCTAGACTCAATGTTTACATTAGCAGTGCTAGACTCAATGTTTACATTAGCAGTGCTAGACTCAATATTTATTAGCAGTGCTAGACTCAATGTTTACATTAGCAATCCTAGACTCAATGTTTACAGTGGCAGTGCTAGACTCAATGTTTACAGTGGCAGTGCTGTGTTTACAGTGGTTCAAAGACGAGCACCAGGCTAGAAAACAGTCGTCTGTTCAGATAAGGATTGATTGGGAGGGGGAATCGATCACTTTCAAGTGATGGAGGATTAAAAGACAGAACTGGTTCGCAAAATGTGTAGCACATCTAACAGAAGAGAATGTAGCTTTATCTTAAAATAACAAACCACGGAAATTGAAAGAATTGTCATATATACATATCATTGATTATGATTATTTTATGACAAAATATAAATCTTTACACAATGTTAACTGTTAACTATGTGCACTACCGGATTAAGGTTTCTGCGGGCATAAAAGACCCAACAACAACAGCAACAACATATCATAAATTTTAGAGAATCTGATAGGCGTATAGAAAGGCTATGGTTAGTCAACCCTGCCTTAGTGCTTATAATGTATAACTAACATTACTCTTAGAAAATTGTACTAATATAAACCGAGAACCGTTGTATTATTTACGAAAACTAATGAATGAATTTACTTCTCATGATTTGTTATTTCTGTGTATACGTTAATACACAAATCGCCATGGCTGTACCATTTTTACATTTAAACTGTGACTTTTCTTAATACTACTTATAAACTCCCCAATAGTCTTCATTATTACACTCACCAACCGCTAAGTCATTCAATAGCATGATTACTGTGCCCTCTATAGGTAGGGGCCCATTTCATGTGTTCGGGTTGATCGGTCCTGAATGATGTAAAAGTAGAATTTAATTTTTTTCCCAATTTATCGTTGCGGTGAAAATATACTTTCATTTCTCTGGTGCAATGGTGCTCAAACTGCCACGCCTCACCACACACCATGACCCACTGTTTTGTATTTTCGATCCACTTGTAAGGAAAAGAATAAGAAAGAGAATAAAAGCGTCAACCATTGTACAAATAGTTCCTCCCCCTCCCCGTTTACTTTGCCGATTGATTTACTCATAGTGTTGTAACATACAGGAAAATACAGTAGTATTTACTCATACTTAAATCATCCGTTTATCATCCAATTATACATTTCATTTTGTGGAGACCCACATTTGAGCTCCTCCTCGAGCCACACGCTGAGAGTCACTGCTCTGGTGTCATCACATGACAGTTGTTATTTCTATTGGTCTGTCTACAATAGTCTACATTGTGTAGGCAATAATTTTGTAGAAAGTATGTTATCATTAAGTGTCAGCTGTTCGTTCATCTTTCAATATTGCTAAGAAAAAAAAAGAAATTCTTTTAACCATTTTGTAAATTAGAAAAATAACAATGACTAGCTATTCATTTAATCTGTCTGCATTGGTGATACAATGAAATGAAAATTATTGAAAAACAACTGTAAAACATGAATGTATACACTACAGACATAGAAACACTTCAGACATAGAAACACTTCAGACATAGAAACACTACAGACATAGAAACACTACAGACATAGAAACCATGCTATAAGATACATTAAAGATGTATTGAAAGGATACATTCAACTTGATGTCGTATCTTTGTTTTCACCAACACCACCATCACCAACACAACCACCACCACCACCACCACCACTATCACCACCAATAACACAACCACCACCAACACCACCAACACCACCATCAACACCAACACCACTATCACCACCACCAACACAACCACCGCCAACACCACCATCACCACCACCACCATCAACACAACCACCACCATCACCACCACCATCACCATCAACACAACCACCAGCAACACCACCATCACCACCACCACCACCAACAACACCAACACAACCACCACCAACACAACCGCCACTATCACCACCACCACCAACAACACCAACACAACCACCACCACCACAACCACCACCATCATCACCACCACCCTACCACCACAACCACCACCATCATCACCACCACCCTATCACCACAACCACCACCATCATCACCACCACCACCAACAACACCAACACAACCACCACCAACACAACCGCCACCATCACCACCACCACCAACACCAACACAACCACCACCACCACAACCACCACCATCATCACCACCACCAATACAACCACCAACATCATCACCACCACCACCAACACAACCATCACCACAACCACCACCAACACAACCACCACCATCATCACACAGACATTGATCAGCCACTATTTAGCTGATCAGTGAAATTATTTCTGCCTAAACGAAGTCCAAAGTAAAATCTTGAGTACTCGATATTTTCTCGGCTTGTCCAGTACTATGCTACATCTTTTTCATTCAGACCACACGCACACACACTCGCACGCAGATTTGATTGGACGCTGGGTAATATCGGAACCGTATAATAGTACATTGGTCAGATTTCTCATTTTGATCTCCTCAGGCTTGTATAATTGTACTGTATAGTAATGTAGATTTACGTGGGTGGGCTGTACCAGTTCTCATGGCCCCACCTAGTTACTAGATCGATGTTGTGACCCAGTGTGGACCACCAAAGATTTCAGTGGCTTACAGTTGCATTATAATCTGTTTTCTTGTATATTTTTGTTTCATTATTATATTGTCATGATACAAAACATTCTATTTAGAGATCCATATGTTGGTGATATATGACATCCTAAGTTTCTACACAAATGCAGCAATGAATGATAAAACTTTATTGAAGTAATCCAGATGGGTGATCAATAAAATTTAAATTGGTAAATTTCAACATTACAGCTGCAAATAAAGAAACGATTAAAGCCACAATGAATGCCTTAGTTAAAGCCACAATGAAAACCACAATTACTGCTACAATTAAAGCCACAATTAAAGCAACAATGAAACCAAATCTCGTCTTAGTCTTATTTCCGCTCATATCTCGTATTTTTAAGTCCACCTTTGTTTCTATTTTTAAATCGAAAGATGCATGCTTAAACAAATCAATTGTGATTCAATGCGTAAATCACTCACTCCATCTTCTCCCTATCACACTTGTATTAATCCTGATGGATGCCTGTAAAGTGCACTGGGTGATGAAACCCTCTGATCTCCAATAATTCTTGCAGTAAGAAAGTGATACAGCCAGACCCTTATCACAGGCGGATTTTTAGTGGTCCCAGCAAAACATTTAAAGTCTGTTAGTTCCCTAGTTTCAGTGGCGTAGCGAGCGTGCAAGGGGGCTACACAAGGTAGCGCCAAATGGTGTATTTTACATATAATATTATATGGTTTTCAAATTTAGGGGGGAGGGGCGCTATCAAGGTATTGTGCCCCGGGCGCGAGTTAAGCTGGCTACGCCACTGCCTAGTTTGTTATGTTTTTTTTCTTCAACTGTTCATCTCCATTGTGTGTGGATCTCAAAACAAATCAAAACAAAGCCACATCAAAGAGTTTCTTTTTATCCATGAATAGTTTCATAAATCCTAACAAAAAATAACAGGTTTTCGGAACTTTGAACATTAATTACGTTGTATCTCTCAGCGTATCCTATACAATGTTTCCTAGACTGTATCTCTCAGTATATCATGTCCAATGTTTCCTAGACTGTATCTCTCAGTATATCATGTCCAATGTTTCCTAGACTGTATCTCTCAGTATATCATGTCCAATGTTTCCTAGACTGTATCTCTCAGTACATCATGTCCAATGTTTCATAGACTGTATCTCTCAGTATATCATGTCCAATGTTTCATAGACTGCATCTCTCAGTATATCATGTCCAATGTTTCATAGACTGTATCTCTCAGTATATCATGTCCAATGTATCATAGACTGTATCTCTCAGTGGATCATGTCCAATGTATCATAGACTGTATCTCTCAGTGGATCATGTCCAATGTTTCATAGGCTGCATCTCTCAGTTTATCATGTCCAATGTATCATAGACTGTATCTCTCAGTATATCATGTCCAATGTTTCCTAGACTGTATCTCTCAGTATATCATGTCCAATGTATCATAGACTGTATCTCTCAGTGTATCATGTCCAATATTTCATAGACTGCATCTCTTAGTATATCATGTCCAATGTATCATAGACTGTATCTCTCAGTGTATCATGTCCAATGTTTACAACTACCTTGCAATAGTAATTATTTTTCGAATCTGCATTTACCCAAAAGTCGTAGATAGTTATTTTGGCGCACTGTGCGAGTTCACTTTTTTAGGGTCTCAGATCTGTAAAGAAAAAGCATCTAACAACGCTATTTTGGCGCCACTCCTCAGTTAGGCACCCTGTGTGATCACATAGCCCCCCACTACACTCCCTGTATGATCACATCCCCCACTACACTCCCTGTGTGATCACACATCCCCACTACACTCCCTGTGTGATCGCACAGCCCTTCACTACACTCCCTGTGTGATCGCACAGCCCTTCACTACACTCCCTGTGTGATCACACATCCCCCACTACACTCCCTGTGTGATCACACATCCCCCCACTACACTCCCTGTGTGATCGCACAGCCCTTCACTTCTCTGTGTGATCGCACAGCCCTCACTACACTCCCTGTGTGATCACACATCCCCCACTACACTCCCTGTTTGATCGCACAGCCATTCACTACACTCCCTGTGTGATCACACATCCCCCACTACACTCCTGTGTGATCACACATCCCCCACTACACTCCCTGTGTGATCGCACAGCCCTTCACTACACTCCCTGTGTGATCGCACAGCCCTTCACTACACTCCCTGTGTGATCACACATCACCCACTACACTCCCTGTGTGATCGCATAGCCCTTCACTACACTCCCTGTGTGATCACACATCCCCCCTACACTCCCTGTGTGACCACATAACCCCCCCTCTCTCCCTGTGTGATCGCACAGCCCTTCACTACACTCCCTATGTTTCTACAACTACTTCATATCTAGTATTTTTTTGGGAGAAAGATATTTTGAAATTATTTAATTTAAAATAGGAAAATGTGCGATTTTTTCTTCCATTTAAAATGTTGAAGTGTGTTATTTATTTCATTTAAAATGTTGAAGTGTGTTATTTATTTCATTTAAAATTGGAAAGTGTGGGATTTATTTAACCCTCACAAAGTATCGTTCGTAGTTAAAGGCAAAGTAGGTGATTCCTACCGCCCACGCCACGCCCCCTCACCACCCGGCGTTTAATGCCTGCCCCCCGCCCCCACTAGGTAATCATTTTCAAAATTAATGTCTAATTAGTCTTTATTATTTGACGAGAAATGCTTCAACTAGAAAACATACATGTGACTAGGGAGAGCGCTTATTAAAACAACAATATTTGCTCTGCTGGCCCAGTTTATTTTTGTTTAAATTAATGTCCATCTCGACTTTATTTGTGCAAGAAATTTAAGACAAGTTCAAAAGTTTACCTGTTTGAAAATGATGAAACAAAAACATAAACAACAATAAAAAAAAATTAACATTTTCCTATTTACCGGTCTGATAACAGGCTAACAATAACAAATAACAGGCTAACAATAACAAATAACAGGCTAAAAATAACAAATAACAGGTTAACAATAACACATTACATGCTAACAATAACAAATAACAGGTTAACAATAACAAATAACAGGCTAACAATAACAAATAACAGGCTAAAAATAACAAATAACAGGTTAACAATAACATTACATGCTAACAATAACAAATAACAGGTTAATAATAACAAATAACAGGCTAACAATAACAAATAACAGGCTAACAATAAAAAATAACAGGTTAACAATAACAAATAAAAAGCTACGAAATTCCCGAATTTTTTATTCCTTTCCTGTCTAGTTCACAATTTTCAGATTTGTGCTGAATATTTAGGACAATATCTTAAAAAAAATAACAGACAATACCTTAAAATGATTGATCATTGCTCATGTCCATAATAAAAAAAACAATAAAAAATTATTTTTTTTAATATAATTTCACTAAATAGATGCACACATAAAATGAATGACTCAGGTCAGCATTTATTTTCATGTATGTAATTTCTGTAATGTTAACGTTAACATGCTAAAATAAAAACTACGCTGCATCAAATTTTTAATGAAAATTGTAATTTAAGAGTCAGAAAAAAGATTGATGCAATTCTAACATTGTAATGTGATTGTGTGGAACCACTAACATTGTATTGTGATTGTGTGGAGCCACTAACAAGGGTTATAAAACTGTATTATTGTTTAACATGGCTTCAAATGGCTTCAAATGATAGTTTGCATTTAAGAGTACACAGCGAGTTAACAACAAGAGGAAAAATAAATTCAACAACGAGGCGGCTAGCTATTTTGATGTAAACATCTCACGATGTATTCTTGCATTCAGATGGACTTCAGAAGTTGTTAATCGTATGTTAATCGAGACATAATTCACATCTAAAAATTGGTTGTATCGCAGAACTGGGTCAATATTATTAACAGAATATTTAGACTTTATATGCTGGTCAGCCTGAGATAAACAAACAACTGCGTATGTGTAAATAAGCTATATAGAGATAATAATATGTGTGTCAGGGCCGGATTTAGAATAGATAAGGCCCTCAACTATTTGAGAGATAGGGCCATTGTTAAGTCCAGGTATTACAGTGTCAGTGTCAATTACTTAAGTGTATGTGACACCTGCTCACTCGGACAATTTTTTGGGGCCTCCAAAAAAGTGCGGCCTAAGATAGAGCATGTGCAGCTTATTCGTTAACTCTGCACTGTGTTATTGTGTGATACTGCGTCATGGCTTGTGTTATTGTGTGATGTTGCGTCATGGCTTGTGTTGTGTGTGATACTGCGTCATGGCTTGTGTTATTGTAAGATACTGCGTCAAGGCTTGTGTTATTGTGTGATACTGTCATGGCTTGTGTTATTGTGTGATACTGCGTCATGGCTTGTGTTATTGTGTGATACTGCGTCATGGCTTGTGTGATTGTGTGATACTGTGTCATGGCTTGTGTTATTGTGTGATAGTGTCATGGCTTGTGTTATTGTGTGATAGTGTGTCATGGCTTGTGTTATTGTGTGATACAGTGTCATGGCTTGTGCTATTGTGAGATACTGCGTCATGGCTTGTGTTATTGTGTGATACTGCGTCAGGACTTGTGTTATTGTGTGATACTGCGTCATGGCTTATTATTCATAGTAATGAAAGTGTGCGTGCGTCTCAATTGTCGTATTAAAACAAGTTAAATGATTTGAATAATAGATATTTAATTACTTTGGTTTACACAAGGTTTAATCAATTGGTTTACACAAACCTATATCTCTTAACACAATTTTTAATAAAAATTTAATAATAGTTAGTATTCGATGATAATTAGACCAGATACTCTCAACGTGGATAATATTCCCCCTCCACGGGGTGCCGAGACCATTCATGTGGAACGATCTGTCTCATTTAGGGGGCGTCGGGTCCACCTAAGGGAGGGGCGGTAAGACAGAAAAAAAAACTTGACTTAAGTAATAGAACATGATTTGAATATTTGCAAACATCATAGTCTCGTACCTTAAATATCGATCTACTGTGGTAGGAATCTAATACATAATCGGCTAGCCTGGCGTACGTACGTGTGTATAACTTCCGCGGCTAAAAATAGACTGGGGAATTTGTAAAGATGGTCAAAGGGATACAACTCCAATTATAAGGAGTCACTCGCCGGTCCGGGTACCGGTTGCCTGATCTAGTGAGTAAATATTTTGAAAATACAAATACATTTTCCCTTTTTGTATTGTGCTTAATGCACGGCATGGCTTGCAAAAAAATCGATATTTTTGGGTATTAAAATACTAATTTACAGTCGTAGTCCTAAGTATATGAGTATTTATTACAAACAGCGCTACAGTAGTTAAACTATCACACGTTGTTAAATCATCTAAATCATCTTGTTAAACTATCACACACGTTGTTCAATCATCTAATATATCTAGTTAAACTATCACACAAGTTGTTCAATCATCTCATATATCTAGTTAAACTATCACACACATTGTTCAATCATCTAATACATCTAATTAAACTACCACACGTTGTTCAATCATCTAATACATCTAGTTAAACTATCACACACGTTGTTCAATCATCTAATATATCTAGTTAAACTATCACACACGTTGTTCAATCATCTGATACATCTAGTTAAACTATCACACACGTTGTTCAATCATCTGATACATCTAGTTAAACTATCACACACGTTGTTCAATCATCTGATACATCTAGTTAACATATCACACAGTTCGTACACTCATCTGTATTTTATCTACCCACACCATCTCTGTTAATCTTACAATATTTGATCAATATTCATCATTTTACCTCGTCAAACAAAATATTGCTAAAAATGTAAAGCATTAAACCACAATTATTCAGTCAACTTAAAATAATTCGGATTGCAGCCATTCAAACATATTTCGTGTGATGACTACATCTGTTGTTGAATTTTCAATTGCTGGTTTAATCTCCTTGTCTGATACTTCTACCTCATCATGTTCACAAACAGGAATATTGCAATGGACGACCTTATGTTTTTTCATTTGCCGCAGAAACACATTCGCTTCGGAATTTTTCCAGCCACCGATTGACAATAGAGATCAAAAGGCATGCTACTGTAACTGTGATCGGGCTCCAGACCAATCAGTGCAAGCCTCTGAAACAGTGATCCATAAGTACCACTACTACTCCCGAAAGCTGCAGCCATGACGCCTGCTTCATGACTAACAAAAGGTACAGGAGCTGGGAATGAAACGTTTGTAAAATAGTTCATTATAGTTTGTTCGTCTTGCACCACAGCAAGTTACATCATTACATTTGATGATCTGCAGAAAATATTGAGACTGTTGGTCATGATTCCAACACCAAATCACAGAGGGAGATGGAAGAGATGTGCTTGTGCTGCTTGGTTCAACATACTGTGCATGCACATCATAACCATCAATGACAGCCTGACTCCAAAACTTCAGCGAGTATTTCTCCAGCCTTTTTAAAGTTTGCTTTTTTCAGGTTTTGGTCTATAGTTTTACCATTTGCATCCAAATGGGACCCAAAATGATCATGAGGAAGAATGAGGCCTGACAGGTCAAGAGACAATGGGGCCTGACAGGTCAAGAGACAATGGGGCCTGACAGGTCAAGAGACAATGGGGCCTGACAGGTCAAGAGACAATGGGGCCTTACAGGTCAAGAGACAATGGGGCCTTCGTTGTTCCACTGTGACTGTGAGCATGACAGGCTATAAAAAAGCATCAAGATTGTGCTTGGTAAACAATTTATTTGCAGCGTTCAAGATTGTGCTTGGTAAACAATTTATTTGCAGCGTTCAAGATTGTGCTTGGTAAGCAATTTATTTGCAGCGTTCAAGATTGTGCTTGGTAAACAATTTATTTGCAGCGTTCAAGATTGTGCTTGGTAAACAATTTATTTGCAGCGTTCAAGATTGTTCTTGGTAAACAATTTATTTGCAGCGTTCAATGTTTTTGGATAACGTGAGTTCTCGTCTGGGCTTCCGTCAACAGTAATAAATTACTATAGGCTTTACTAATCCACCATTTGTACATGCCACATTCTTGAAAATATCCTGAGAGACAAGTACATCAAAATCCGCAACATGTGAGGTAGCAGTACTGGAGTCATATTTACCATTCCTTATTGATATAGATGTTGGTCCAGAATAGGTCACACGGCCATCCTTGATAGTACATGCGGCATAAACTGAAGATGCTGTGACTGAATCGCTAGAGCTTTTAGTAGCTGTAACATTACCCCACATAGATATTAATTATGCTTGATGTCATTTTTATTACATTTACATTCATTCCAAAGTATCTGCAACTTTTGGTACGCTAATTCTTTTTTTAATTCAGGATAGGCAGAAATATACGAATCTTTAAATTCTAAATAATTTTTTTCCATTTTAAAATTTAAATCCAGCCGAATGCGTCTATCGATTGTTTTTGTTATTTATTGGTTGAATATGTGAATAGGTTAAGGTCAAAGCGACTAGCGGTGCATATTTTAATAAAATCTACATATTTTAATAAAATCTACATATTTTAATGAAATCTACATATTTTAATAACATCTACATATTTTAATAAAATCTACATCTTTTAATAAAATCTACATATTTTAATGAAATCTACATATTTTAATAAAATCTACATATTTTAATAAAATCTACACATTTTAATAAAATCTACATATTTTAATGAAATCTACATATTTTAATAAAATCTACATATTTAAATGAAATCTACATATTTTAAGCCCTGGATGTTTAATTTTGACCTGCGCTTACTTTTTTTTTTGACTAAATCGTTTCCGTAAATTGTGTTGTAATTATTTCGTTTTTTATATTAAATTTTTTGTTTTTAAATTTAAATATATTTTTTATTTTTTTCCCCTGTATCTAATTATTCAATACAAAATAGACGAATTGAAATATTTCAGTCATTTTTTTTAACACAAAATAAAAATCATTTAAGATTTTCTAGAAAAAAAACTCTAAGAATTTAACAAAACCGTTCTTTGAAACTGTATTGTATTTGACAATATAAAACTAACAATAAATTTTAAAAGTAAAATTGAAGTGTATGGAAGAATGTAACCACTCAGATTGTGAAAGATTGTTCCGATTTCTATCATAACTCTTTTGTCATTAAACTGGAATTGTTTGCAGTAAATTTATGTGAAAACCCAACATTGTGTACATCCACTCTGTCCTCAACCCAGGCCCGTAGCCAGGTCAAAGTAAGCAGGGGGGCATCAATACCCAGCAAGGGGGTACCTTCTCACTTTAGTTACTTTTTCTTTATTTTTTCCTCTTTTTCTTCTTTTTAAGCGGGGTAGGGGGCTCTCCACACCTAGCGGGGGGGGGGGGGGCACGGCCCCCCAGTACCCACCTTGGCTACGGGGCTTCCTCAACCCCCTCCCCCTATTGTCCACTTTAGTCCACTTTTTGCTGAACCCGCCCTCCCCCCCCCATTATTGTGGACGTCTTTTAGGGATGGCCCCCATGCAAATGTTTACGAAATTTTTTTGTGTTGAATGACACAATGCACTGAAAAAAAATGTTTACAGCTTGTTTTAAGTATGCCAGAAAGCCTTGGTATCTTCCTACCATTGCCGAAGCACCGTCAGCAACAACAGGAATTGTATTGGTCAAGAGCATAGCTTTTACATTGAAAAATCTTTTTAATTCAGTAAATAACTTTTCACCTTTTGTATCGGTTTCCAAACATTAAGCAATTAACAATTCTTGAAAAAGAATTCCTCTTTTACCACAAGCTGCATAGAACATTCAGATGTATTTAAGTAATCAAATAAAGAATTTTCAACGGACTGAGCCATTTGGTAAATCTTTCTTTGTACTGTATTATTAATCAGTGCAATTCTTTTTTACAATGTCAAAAGCTTGTTTGTGCATTACGGTACGTGTTACCTCATTACAGCTGGTCAAATAATTTTATATTAAACCTTACGCGGACTCCCTGATGTTGTTCAGGGACTCCAAATGAATTTTATTCTTCCACGGACCCCCTGAAAGATAACAGGGACTCCTGGGGGTCCGTAGGGACCACTTTAGGAACCATTGACATATGACATTATGACGTGAGATGATGTACTAAATAACTATATAAGTCTAAATTCAAATTGGTACAGCATATCAATAAAATGAACAGAAAATAATCATTCAAACTCTTATAATGAATAAGTCCGTTGTTTTTTTTTTTGATAATGCACAAGTGACACATCTTATTTCAAACCGCCTCAAGTAGTTCTTTCTGTGCACCAAAGTCATCTATAAGATCATTTAGACCAGTAGTTACCAATTTTTTTTACCCATGGACCCCTTTTTATAATCAAAACTTGCCCACGGACCCCCAAGTGAAAAAGTTACAAAAATGCATGTAGGATAATTTTTTCTTTAATTAATTGAATTGTGTCGCAAATCATTGTCTTTCTTTTCCTGGAATATCAACACTGAATCAAAGAACACATAAAATTTGATTTTAACGTGCACCTCTAGAAAGCGAACGTACTTCTGTGTGAAGTAGTAAACGGTTATCGTCTTCGTCATTTTTCAAACAAAGTTTCACCTTTTGTACCGTTTTACAAACATATAGCAAAATTTCCTTCTTTACAAATCTTACATAGGCTAAAAAGTAAAGCTTCGATTCCTGGAAAAGTGAACCAGTGCCGTAGTGCCCGGGGCACAATACATTTTACTACCTTTTTAGCGTCCCCCATTCGAAAACCATATAATAAATGTAAAATATACCATTTGGCTCCCCTTTGTGAGTAGCACCCTGGGCATGATGCCCCCCCCCCTGCCCACCCATCTGAAGTGAACTCGTCAAGCTGTATAGAAAATCCAGATGTTTTTAAGTAATCACATAAAGAATTTTCAACGGTCTGAGCCATTTCGTCAATCTTTCTTTGTACTATATAATAACTCAGTGTAATTCTTTTTATAATGTCGAAATGTGGTTTGTGCAAAACTGTGTGTATTACACAACTAGTAAATTAAGTTCTTCATCAATAATATACTACAGCTTTCTAGACTTTGCAATCAATAAGAAGTATGCAGTCATCATCATCTTGCTTAGATGTTGCCCCAATGAATTGTTGCAGTGACGTTTTTCGGCCTTTTGGCTTATATTAAAGTGTAGTATCAGCACTGTAATGGATCTCAGCCATTTGGCTAACACGGTCTAGAAGGCATACCATAGTATGTGGGTAAATGATCATTGGGGTTCTCCTGGCCAGGAAAAAAACTTTTAGCGACGGTGGTGTTACTGTGGTCAATGAGGACAATCCGAGACAATGGTATTCACACCCTTCCACTCTGTCTCACACCATCCCTGCCTGCCATTACTGGCGGGTAGTCAGGCACATTACACCCTCCCCTCTGTCTGAGTGGCAGGAAACAAATCCTTGCATTGCCATTCTGGCCGATCAGCAGTACGCACACCATGCTGGTCTGGTCAGTCTAGGCATGTCTTAATAGTCGTTTTCTATGCTGTGCCGACAGATTGTGGGGAAACAATATAGTCCGAGTTTGATAACGCAATTTCCGCATACTTCTATGACCAAAGTTAGACTGTAGTAATTGTATTCCTCCTGAGTTCACCATTAAATGTCAGTTCATGCTCATGCAGTTATACTAAAGAATTAAATATTACTATTGTTACTTTCAACTGGCCTCAACTTGGTATATTAGTGTTGTTCATTGTTGTTGGAACAACTAATACAAGTTTATAAAAAAACCTAAAAACTTAAATGGATCATAATCTTACTATTTTACATTAAAACATTCACGGACCCCCTGGAGTTGTTCAGGGACCCCCAAACGAATTTTAATTTTCCACGGACCCTCTGAATGATACCGCGGACCCCTGGGGGTCTGTACGGATCACTTTGGGAAACACTGATCTAGACCAATGTAGTCTAGTATTTTTGACGTCACTGATATTAAAGTCATGCTTATAAATCATTCTTGCGTCATTTTGCTCCTGAGATAGTTTTTGATTCAATTGAGTTTTGAGAATGATCTCTCACATGATGCAATGGAGCGGCCTGAGTTAGCAGTATTCGGATGGAGGTTGCAAGGTTTGAGCACACATCATCACCATATGAAGTCAGCTTTTTCAATATGTCAATTGGTGATTTTGGTACTGGTTTGTTGATGAAAAGTTCTCTAGCTTCAATGACATCATTGAACAAGTGATTTCCCTGTATTTCATCATAAAAACAGGAAAAAGTAAAACAGTTTTTCATTAGCGCGTGATCATCCATAGAATCCAACATTTGTATTGGTTCAAGAAGAAACCAAAAGGTTTCCAAATGGTTTTGCAGCCTTTTGAATCTGTTCTTCATCTCCATGTGAAGTCTGTCCAGCACTTCTGTCGCAACACGTTTAAATTGCAGTTCTATTGACAGTCATACATCAGAACTCAACTCCCCATCAAGTAATTTCTTTCTTGTGGTTGTTTTGCTTACAGGAAATAAATAGCATTCACTGCCGTTTTTTGCTCTTTCCATGGATTGGGTGCTCAGTTTCGCACGTTTCTCATCATTTTGCAGAAAACATGAAAAGGTCTTAATCTCTTCAGCAGCTTCCCGTATGAGCAGTCCAGACTTTTGTAGTTTCGTCTGAACTATATTAATTGGACACAGGAGATTTGACCAGAATTCCAGATACGCAAAATTTCATAATTTTCCACATCATGAAGAAGATTCTGTGCACTCCTAGTGTCCATTCTTTCCGTTTTTGATTCAGAAAGTCTCCAACAGCTTGATGATTTTGTCAAGATGCCACGAAACTGACGAAGTAGCTTCTTCTCTTAAGGACCATCTTGTACTACTCTCCAGGCTCCACTCATTGTGGCTGCGTTATTATAGGTTTGACATTTGCACAGATCAAAGTCTAGTCCAATGTCTTTAAGAGTTTTCAGAAGAAGTTCTTCATTATGTTGTGCATCTGGCTTCACAATTTAAAAAAAACAACCCAGAAATGACTCTTATATTTCGAAATTCTCGACATCCAAGTAACGAACTATAAGGGATACTTGTTCTTGATGAGAAACATATGGAGTGGAATCAAGCATCAAAGAAAGTAACAATTCGCTTGACTTTCCCAACTATATAGCTCATCATATTTATTAACTCATTTTGAATTATTCAAGTGATGTTACGTAACTTCATCAAATTTATCAAGAAATTTGAAAGATTCTAGAAAGGACTGGGAGAATCCAGTTTTTCTTTGTGGCCAAGTAAGCTTGAGTTGGTTTTTGCTAAGTACTTGACAGCTGTTGCTACACTGCTGTATCTTTATATGAATTTTCTGAATGGTGATACTTTTCTTCGCCATGTTCATGGTCTTCTTTGTTTTCAATGCTATTATCAGGCTTCTTCTTAAAGAACCCTTCAAAAACTTTCTTTGATTTTGAAACCCCTTGTCTTTCTGTAGCTTTTTTCCGTTTTGTAGCCCCACACTGGTAAACTCGTTCTTTTGGCATAGGTGAAGTTTCTCTATAAAGAATAACATTCTTTAAATTTCACAAATAAAAAATATACAAACAATTATATATAGTTGTTTTATCCGCCATGATTGTGAGATTTCGTCAGACGAATAGACATAAGTATACAAACTATGAAAATTCTATTTATGTCTATGTACAGATTGATTATAAATAACATGGACAAAAAATGGAAGATAAAATGCCGTAAAGATAACGTGTTTTACAAAAACCGAAACTATGTTTTGACAGTTTTAGTAAACTTTTTACCTGTTTTTATTTGCGTGATTGTATACGTAATTTTGAAATCCGTAATCTGTGTGGAATACATGCAACGGTGTCACTAACTCAGTGGCGTCACTATGGTTGGCGTCACTCGATGCGGAAAATTCTGGGTGTCACCCCCCCCTCCCTTACCAAGAATTCCACCATAAGCAATGGTACATATTTCGAATTTTCCTGCACTAGACGGTAATATTACTGACTGTATTTTAGAATATTTTACTTTCATTAAACTGAGTTTGTAAACTACATCTACTATTTCATAAAACCACGTGACTACATCAGCGCGTTTGCAAATAAATCCAGATTGATCTGAGCAGCTTTGAATTAGATTCATTTATCTAAGCTCCAGATGCTCTGCATAATGACACCCTGTGCTACTGCTCGTATGGTGGCACCCTGTGCTACTGCTCGTATGGTGGCACCCTGTGCTACTGATCATGTTTTTGACTATGATCGGTTGTAAAACCGACTATGCCGAGTTCTTTCTTCTATGAAATTAGAATTGTTCATTTAGGTGTCACCCTTATCTTGGTGTCACCCGGTGCGGCCCGCACCCCTTTAGTGACGCCACTGCACTAACTTATGTAACAACGTGAATAAACAAGATTACAAGGCGGTGGCGTAATCTATATAAATAAAAATGTAAATAGGATTAACACCTAGCTAATAACTTTGAAAGTCCTTCACAGATTGCCTTGAAATTTACACACAAAATTGCAGTAAATTTAATGAACAGAATTAAAAACGCAGTATTTCTCAATACTTATTTTTGCATTAAAGTAGGTGTCATAACTGTGATGATCTGTCTCTGTCTTCTCTTCTCTGGTAGCGATTGACTACTCACTCACAGACATTACACATTAATGATTTAAAATGCCAAGTCCGATTCATATACTTTATGTGACGATAATACAAAATATAATATCAAAATATAAGTAGAATGAAACTATACACTCCAAGATAATATTCACTGAAACTTCACTACTCTATCCTGTGTGCTGCCAATTTTTGTTGAACTGCATGTCTGTTATCTCTGTTCTCCTCCCCCCCCCCCAATTAATTTACTCATCCCTGACCCAATGATCCATAATCTTGAAAATACAATGTTTTAAGCTTAACCTATATTCTTGTAAATACAATGCTCAACCTAGAAACTTTGAAACACTGTTTCTTTGTAACATTAATTAAGCCCATGTGGAAGTTTGGCGCCATGTATACGAAACCAGACAGTACACAATTAGCTTATCGCAACATTTTTCTCTCATAAATACAAGGTCGCTTAGCCTTGCTTTAATTCCAGCCTAACTAGGTCATCTAACTTTTAACAGGTATGTGTCAACTTACAATACAAACTCTCTCTGAACATGACTAACATTGTAATTACAGAATACCTATGGCGCATTTCTGGCCATTCCAAAGTGTGTTATAAAAACATTGACGACTGTGGCATAGAGTAAGAAAAAGAAAATGACTGAAAAATACAAAACACAGAAATTAAACACCGCACGTTCGTATTTATAATTGTGTTGTAAGGGGCTGTAGAAAATGTACGTCAATTCCAAGGTTATTGTACTTTACAGCTTTTAGATTTTGAAAATAGGGCGACATTTTTTGAGTGCTGAACACACGCTATTACTACACTGCACCCAGCTCCCTCATCCCTGAAAACGATATAATATGTTATATGGTCGTTTGGCTGGTCGATAGACAACAATCACTGAGACACGGTAAGAAATCAGCTCATTTAAATTGTTACTGGGACACGGTGAGAAATAAACTCATTCAGATGTTTACTGAAACTTTGAAAACATTAATCTCTGGCTGGACATGAGCGATTTGGGAGAGGATTGGTTGAGTCCAGGACGTGGCGGGCATTAAGGGAGGCGAGCTGAGACATTCACCTGATTATCTGAAGTGCCCAGGTGGAGGTCAGCTCATTTAGGGAATGAGAGTTATTGTTTTGTGAATTTCTAATAGACGTGGGTAAGTGTGCAATCAATCAATCTACCTATCAATCCACCAATCCTCTACCTATCAATCCATCCATCAATCTTGCAATCAATCATTCCATCAATCTTGCTATCAATCCATCCATCAATCTTGCAATCAATCCATCCATCAATCTTGCTATCCGTTTGTCTATTTTTGTATTCATTGTTCTATGTACATGTGTGACTTTCTTTGACCTGGTTCTGGAATACAGTTAACATTATTTTAATACAATTTAATAAATTCAAACACGCCAGAAGAACAATAATAACATGAAGAAGATTTAATAAGAAAATCAATTGAGATGATTCCGTATTACATCACAACACTTAGAATTAGTTGAACCATGAAGATCGAGTGAAGAAAAGGAATAAACAGACCGGCACACCGGGTAGCCGCAGTTGTTGTACAGACTAGTAAATATCTGGCATTGAATCTTGCAGTCAGTTTCACATAAGTGTATTGTTCTCGATGACAGTAAATATCTGGCATTGAATCTTGCAGTCAGTTTCACATAAGTGTATTGTTCTCGATGACAGTAAATATCTGGCATTGAATCTTGCAGTCAGTTCCACATAAGTGTATTGTTCTCGATGACAGTAAATATCTGGCATTGAATCTTGCAGTCAGTTTCACATAAGTGTATTGTTCTCGATGACAATAAAGCGTTCAACCAGGGCGTAACTAGGAATACGCCTCGGGCCACACATACATGTGGCACACTCACACCTGGCAAGGAAATGGGGCTCCATCTTCAGTCACAGAATATAAATTAGACAGAACAAGAACTATCTTTCTGTTTTCCATTCACAAGTTAAATGGACGATTTACATAAAACCAATGCTACTATTTCCAGATATACAACTATTACCAGATATAAAACTATTACCAGATATAAAACTATTACCAGATATTAAACTATTACCAGATATTAAACTATTACCAGATATAAAACTATTCTTATTTAATGGAGCACACGATGACTGTGTTTAATTTGCTTGAATGTCATGCACCATGATCAATGAACAAGTACACATGGTATAGATTTTTAAAATGTTCTCGACCATTCTGATTTTAATTAAAAATTGACAAATTTGGTTTCGAAATCCTTTTTTTTTTTAAATTCAGGTTGCACAAGCATGAAGTTTTGAAAGACTTCTACACAGTATAATAATTGTTTGTGTTGGAAGACAGTATAATAATGTTGTGTTGGAGACTTACATAGTATAATAATTGTTTGTGTTGAAAGACTTCTACACAGTATAATAATTGTTTGTGTTGAAAGACTTCTACACAGTATAATAATTGTTTGTGTTGGAAGACTTCTACACAGTATAATAATTGTTTGTGTTAAAAAAAAAGACTTCTACACACAGTATAATAATTGTTTGTGTTGAAAGACTTCACACAGTATAATAATTGCTTCTGAAGTAGTACTTGGGGAAGCTACACAGTATAATAATTGTTTGTGTTGAAAGACTTCTACACAGTATAATAATTGTGGAAAGACTTCTACACAGTATAATAATGTTTTAAAGTTGAAAGACTTCTACACAGTATAATAATTGTTTGTTTTATAGACCTATTACTAGTATTTATAATGGACTATATTCAAAAGAGATAATTAATTGTACCGATTGTGGTATACATTTCAAATTTCCTTTGTTATACTGTTCTGTAAAGCATTGTGGCAAATCTCAGTCAGGTGTTATACAGTTCTAATAAAACAGCTGGTGTTATACGGTTCTAATTCAACTTGCTGGTATATAGTTCTAACAGCTGGTTTTATTCAGTTCTAACAAAACTTGCTGGTATATAGTTCTAACAGCTGGTGTTATATAGTTCTTACAAAACTTTCCTCTTGTGTGATTATGAACTTGTTAATATGTTATTCTGATATAGTGTATGGCTAAATTGCTGCTTGGGATATATGAAGACAGACTGATTAAGTTGAATGCTTCAAAAATAGTCCATTTTATCATGTCATTTATAACTGTATCTCACCAATTAATCTATTCTCTTTCCCCGTGGCAGTCCTCCATTAGTAAATCAATCATTTATTCAAGCCATTAGCCTCCCATTCAATAGTGGCTGTTGCTATTGATTTCTTTCAACACTGCTGCCCGCCCCGTGAAATCAAAGATTGACACCATTTTGAATATGAACTCTTGTAAGGGGGTGGGAGTGGAGAAGGTATTATGTGACGTCATGTCATTTTTTTACATGTCTACCGTTACACTAAATATGAAATAACAACAAACGTATGGTTCGTATTAAGTAGTGTGTGAACAAATCACTTGACACTGAATATAAAACACAAACCAATGAACTACTTAAATGCCTATTTTCTTTCATTCACTTTCAATCAGAATGGATATAGGAAGATGCACGTCGTTCTTCAGTAATATGGAAAGGCCGATACATATTTTACCATGTAAGATTCCGGGGGTTAATGTGAAAATGTGTCAGAATTGTCTCTTTACAGTAAAACATTCACTTAAATTGAAATAATAATAACAATTGAATGTTTCCAGATGTATGAGTGTCTTTTCTTGCTAACATTCCTTGTATAAGTGCGATTATGTTTATGTGTTTACTTGCTAACATTCCTTGTATTGAGCGAGTATGTAAATGTGTTTATTTGCTAACATTCCTTGTATGTGTGCGAGTATGTTAATGTGTTTACTTGCTAATATTCCTTGTATGTGAGCGAGTATGTTAATGTGTTTACTTGCTAATATTCCTTGTATGTGTGCGAGTATATCAGTGTGTTTACTTGCTAACATTCCTTGTATGTTTGAGTGAGTATGTCAGTGTGTTTACTTGCTAACATTCCTTGTATGTTTGAGAGTATGTTAGTGTGTTTATTGCTAAATCTCTGTATGTGGAGTATATAGTGTTTATTGCACATCTTGTAGGGGTGGTGTGTGGATTATAGTGTCTTGTATGTGGAGGATGTTAGTAATATTGTAACTTGGTATGGGAGAGTGAGTGTTTACTAATATTCTGAAGGTGGAGTGGTTAGTGTTTACTGTGAGATTGGGGGGGGGTGTGGTAGAGTATGTTAGTAGAGTTACTGCCAACATTCCTTGTATGTTTGAGAGTATGTCAGTGTGTTTACTTGCTAACATTCCTTGTATGTGTGCGAGTATAATAATGTGTTTACTTGCTAACATTCCTTGTGTGTGTGCGATTATGTTAATGTGTTTACTTGCTAACATTCCTTGTATGTTTGAGAGTATGTCAGTGTGTTTACTTGCTAACATTCCTTGTATGTTTGAGAGTATGTCAGTGTGTTTACTTGCTAACATTCCTTGTATGTGAGCGAGTATGTTAATGTGTTTACTTGCTAACATTCCTTGTATGTGTGCGAGTATGTTAATGTGTTTACTTGCTAACATTCCTTGTATGTTTGAGTATGTTTTTTTTTTACTTGCTAACATTCCTTGTATGTGTGCGAGTATAATAATGTGTTTACTTGCTAATATTCCTTGTGTGTGTGCGATTATGTTAATGTGTTTACTTGCTAACATTCCTTGTATGTTTGAGAGTATGTCAGTGTGTTTACTAGAACATACCTAGGAAGAGAGATGTGAGCGAAAGTGTATGAAGTGTTTATTGCTAAATTCCTTGTATGTGTGGAGAGAAGGAAAAGAGGGAGTATATAATGTGTTTACTCAATTCCTTGTATGTGTGCGAGTATGATAGTGTGTTTACTTGCTAATATTTCTGTGTGTGAGCGAGTGATGTTAATGTGTTTCGCTACAACCTTTTTGAGCGAGTAGTTGTTTACTGTGTTTACTTGCTAACATCTTTGTATGTTTGAGAGTAAATAGTGTTTACTTGCTAACATTCCTTTGAAAATGTGTTTACTTGCTAACATTCCTTGTATGTGTGCGAGTATATCAGTGTGTTCACTTACTAACATTCCTTGTAAGTGTTTGAGAGTATGTCAGTGTGTTCACTTGCTAACATTCCTTGTATGTGTGAGTATGTCAGTGTGTTTACTTGCGAACAGTCCTTGCATCTGTGAGAGTATGTCAGTGTGTTTACCTTGCTAACATTCCTTGTATGTTTGAGAGTATGTCAGTGTGTTTACTTGCTAACATTCCTTGTATGTGTGCGAGTATGTCAGTGTGTTTTACTTGCTAACATTCCTTGTATGTTTGAGAGTATGTCAGTGCTATCTATGTTTTTTGCTAACATTCCTTGTATGTGTGAGAGTATGTCAGTGTTTACTTGCTAACATTCTTGTGTTGGATTATGTTTGAGAGTATGTCATGTGTGTTTACTTGCTAACATTCATTGTATGTGTGCGAGTATAATAATGTGTTTACTTGCTAACATTCCTTGTATGTGTGCGAGTATGTTAATGTGTTTACTTGCTAACATTCCTTGTATGTTTGAGTATGTTTTTTTTTTACTTGCTAACATTCCTTGTATGTGTGCGAGTATAATAATGTGTTTACTTGCTAACATTCCTTGTGTGTGTGCGATTATGTTTATGTGTTTACTTGCTAACATTCCTTGTATGTTTGCGATTATGTGTATGTGTTTACTTGCTAATATACCTTGTATGTGAGCGAGTATGTTAAAGTATTTATTTGCTAATATTCCTTGTATGTGTGGGAGTATAAAAATGTGTTTACTTGCTAACATTCCTTGTATATGTGCGAGTATGTTAGTGTGTTTACTTGCTAACATTTCTTGTATGTTAACGAGTATGTTAATGTTTTACTTGCTAACAATCCTTGTATTTGAGCGAGTATGCTAATGTGTTTACTTGCTAACATTCTTTTATGTTTGCGAGTATGTAAATGTGATTACTTGCTTATTTCCTTGTATGTTTGAGGGTATGTCAGTGTGTTTACTTGCTAATATTACTTGTATGTGAGCGAGTATGTCAGTGTGTTTACTTGCTAATATTCCTTGTATGTGAGCGAGTATGTCAGTGTGTTTACTTGCTAATATTCCTTGTATGTAAGCGAGTATGTCAGTGTGTTTACTTGCTAACATTCCTTGTATATGTGCGAGTATGTTATTATGTTTATTTGCTAACATTCCTTGTATGTGGGCAATCAGTGGCGCAACCGGGGGGGGCAGACAAAATCATCAATACATATTTTACTATATAAAGTTACTAAAAAGACTGTCAAACTGTCTTTTTCAATATGTGAGCCCCCAGCACTGTGGGCGAGTATGTTAGTGACGTATTTTGACTTGCTATTCTTACTTTGTTAATTTGTCATTAGCAGTTAAAATATGAAAACAGTCAATGTTTCATGTTACAATTTAACTTGTTTTTATTAGCTTTAATTAATGTTCATTTTCTATGGGTTTGTTCACAAATTCTGCAACTCACTTTTTGAACGGTTTTAATGCACTAAGAAGGCTAGACAAGATACGATTTTAATTAAAAAAAAAATAAAAGAATGACGAAACCAATTACTTCTTTAAATAATAATATTTGGAAAAAAAGTATCCTGATATTGTCATGGAAACACAAGAAAAATCTAAACAAAAAGCAACAATAAAAAACAACGGTGTGTAATTCCGGCGCATTAAAGAGAAACATTCTTTAATGTGACAAATTGTATTAATGTGTGCAAATTAAAAAGTTAATAAACTTTACGGCTTAGTCATATGGTTATTTTATGAGGAGTGTTGGAAATACTCTAAATGAGTGGTCACCAACCCCGCGATGGTACTGGGCCGCTTAAGGAACATTAAATAATTTCATTATTATTCACTCTCAGGAATGGGCGATTTTCCATGGACTAGAGCAGGTGTCGGCAACCTACGGCTCGCGAGCCGCATGCGGCTCTTTCGATGTCAAGTTGCAGCTCTTTCGATGTCGAATTGCAGTCTTCCATTTCTATGCGCAAATTATAATAATTATATTATTTTATTTTCAAAACTTAAAGAACTATTGCAAACATCATAAAAACCATGAATAGGGGAGGGATAAAGCGGCCCTATAATAAATACATTGCCGGTAGTCAAATTAATGCACTTGCACATGTGCAAGTGGAAGACATCAAATTTGCTTTTTCTTAATCGCTTGCTATAGATGAGTCTTGCAACATAAAAGACACAGCACAAGTTGACTTTTCGTCAGGTATATGTCGTTACAAGGCCCAAAAGAAGAACTGTCAGGATCGCGGCCTCTCTCAGTGCAAACTCGTGGAGAAAATATAGCAAATGCTGTTCACAAATGCTTGGAAGATTGTGAAATAGATATAAATAAAATCGTTTCCATAGCAACTAATGGAGCCAGAGGTATGACAGTAATAGGTAAATGGGCCTCTTCCACGAAATGTTAACGTTTCACTGCATAATTCACCTAGAGACACTTTGTGCCTAAATATTTCCGGCTGAAATAGTTGAGGTTATGAACTTGGTAATTAAAATCATTTACAGCATTTTGCACTCTACCATCCTCAATGTAAGGAATTTCTTCTAGAAATAGAAAGCCAGTATTCTGATCTACTTCTGCACAGTAAAGTACGATGGCTTTCCAGGGGTAACGTAATGAAACCTTTTGCTTCTTGCTTGAGTGAAATAAAAACATTCTTACATGGAAAAGGCTTTGTCCATCCTGAATTGGAAGAAGAAAAATGTCTTGAAAAAAAAAAACGAAAACTGAATGAGCTAAATGTAAAACTGAATGAGCTAAATGTAAAACTGAATGAGCTAAATGTAAAACTGAATGAGCTAAATGTAAAATTGAATCAGCTAAATATAAAACTGAATGAGCTAAATGTAAAACTGCATGGAAAGGGAAACCCAGCCTATGCTTTGCTTGTTTGTTTGTTGGTTTATTTCTTTTGTCCAAGTCTTAAGAGAGTTTGGTCCAATTAATTCACTTCTGACGTTGTAAGATAATAAGATATATCAGAAGTGAGAGTAATGCAAATAATGGTTGACAAGGTGACAGACGACTTAGGACAAGGTGGGCAGAAAACAATAGAATAGTAAACAGCAAAGGTATGACGACTAGGAGTAGACCGGAAATCGAACGAACCTCAAAATGGTAAAGAATGAAAAGCGATTCGGACAAAAATTTCCTCTCGCGCTTTGGGAGCCTCTGTGCGAGTTCCGATTCCCGATGTTGATACAGGCGGGGGAGACTCACCGAAATCTGTTGGCAGTTGTTATGAGTATGACAGAAGATGGCTTTACCGCCTTGAATTGCACATATAATCTTGAAGCAACTAGATGCCAGATCAGAATTCACCGTATGTCCAAAACATTTAACAAAGCGGAAGACGTTCCTGACCTTGAAATAGCTCTCCGCTCTGCTGCTACTAGTATACAGGCGCCAAGGATTCGTCAGTTGTATGTGCAAGACGAAATGCCAAACTATGAAGTGTCTTTAGTGAAAAAGAAAATTAAGTGCAATTCAAAATGCCATTCTAGTCTTCCCCATGGTAACAATAGCTCATTCCAGTTGTGTTCTGTTTGTTAACCAGAAACAACATCTTTTTATTATTTATTAATTTTTTTACTAATTCGTGAAATATGAACATGAAAGATTAAAATGCCAAAATACGAAAGTGTAAGAAGAAAATTAAGTACAGTACAATTCTAAGTGTGAATCCAATCTTACCTGCTGAAGCAAATACTTCAATCTCAGCTCTGCTATCTTTGTTTTTTCCGGTATGAAAATCATATGCTTTATTTTGTATTCATTCCATATTAATATACGTTTTTATCAATATAAAGGCTTTTGTTGTTCTTTTCGATACTTTGCCTAAACGACACTAGTCATTCTATATAATGTCTAGGCATTGTATAGAATGCCTAGGAAAAGTATGCACAATTTAAAAATTGTATACTTTGCCTAAAACCACCAGGCATTCTATACATTGCCTAGGCATTCTATAGAATGCCGGAATTTCACACTTTCCGGTAACATATATAAAGTTAAAAACAGTTTTATTTCAGAATAATTGTATCAATCATTTAAAATAAATTTCTACTACAACGACAAATAGAACGTCATTTCGTATTATTATTTGACCGCGAATTTGTAATAGACAAAAAAAATTTCGCTTTCTGTATTTAACAATTTTATTATAAACAGAATATCTGGAAATAGTGGTAGATACATTTATAAGGTTGTGCTTACACGGACCCAGGTCCCAATAATCCGATTGTTATTCGGACCCAGTGGCAAATATACCAAGCTTCAGTATATTTAAACTTTATTAGACAGAACCTGAAAAACCTGAAAAATAATAATACAGAGTCCGTTTAGTGGAACCCTAGACAATTAGTAATTATTAAATCATACAATTCAAACAATTATAAAAAATAAACAAAAAACAATAATAAAGTTTATGATAGCTGTTAAGTGCATATTTGCCATGGTCCGAATAACAATCAGACTTTATTGGGACGGGGTCCGAATAAAATCGGAGTTTATTGGGTACCGGTCCGAATAGTTCACTTCGAATTTATAAATAATGAGAAATATAAATACTGAAGCCTTTAAATTATTTTACATAATGAATCATTTTACTAATTGCTAATTTGATCATTGAAATAGCTTTTTATTACTTATGAAAATAGACTAGTGAAACTCGGCCGAAAAAATGATATGATTCTGATGCACTGGAATGGTTTGTTTTTATAAAACCGACATGCGTATATTTTTCAGGTTCCTGACTATGGGGTGAACGCGGCAAAATTTGCATAACTTTTATCAGCATTACGCCGCGTGGCGCAATTACAAAAATTGTCTCAGTGTGAGAATATCGTAATAGGAGCCGGAGCCAAGAGAGCCGGAGCCGTCAAATTTGGGCAGCCGGAGCTGGAAAAATTTGGCGGCTCCGCAAGCTTGGTCGTGACGATATCTGCTGGATACCATTCGCTAATGATCTGTGCAATCTTTCACCACCAATATTGCCTGGCAGCTCAGCAAGACAGTATTGCTATGATGATGTGCATTTTACCATTGCAAGAAACTGTTTGATAGTAGAACTGTGTGTACATAGATAAGATACCATCAGTTAACCGTGCATTGGCAGCATAATAGCATACACTGATATCGCTTTTGTATGGCTGTTGTATGGTTTAAAAAGAAGCAATCTGTAATCTGATTTTTGTAATCTAAAACTAACTTGTCTTTTTTCATAAAATTTGAATGACATTTCATTGCTATGCTGATTTACCATGATGTTAATGTACAAAAAAAAAATTTTCAATGCGCAAAACAACCGACTTATTGTTTTTAATATGGTTTTAATTAGCAATTGATTTATCAGGAAAAGTTTCTTTGACACCAAACATGAAAATTTTACCATAGCTAGTACTTGCCTAGGTTAACAAGTGTTCAAAATATGAAAAGTGTGAATTACTGTCAAAACAACGTGGGGGTCGCAATGAGTGCCAAAATTGATTACCATATTGTTTATAAAATAAACAAGAGTACACTATTATTGATTAACATAAATTCCTCTATAACAAACATCAATCCATGTTCTTTAGAGGCCGAGGTCAAATATTGATGAAAACTGTCTGAAGTGCAATGTTTGGAAATTGTTAGGCATTCTGCATGCATGCTACATTTACGATAAAAAACATTCATTCAACTCAGCAAGAAAATATGAGTAAATACTGAAAATTTCACCTGATAATCGTTTATTTAGAAACATTCACGTTCAAATATCGTTGAAAATGTAAATGTCATGCGAACTGACTGATCTTTAAAACTTAAAAAATCATATCGAATTTTTTGACCAAATGGCCTGAAATTTTCACTAAATCACTCACCTTCCTATACCACGGCTTCCTGGAAGAACTGAGAGAGTCGGATGAACAATTGTCAAAATACTGGATGAGTTGACATGGAACTGAATTTCAGAAAGGCGGTCACCGAACTACGGAAATAAAGAAATGGTGATTGGTTTCTTCTTTACGAAAATCTCCGAAACTGACTTCCGTCTATGTTAACAACTTATCGTTTACATGTGTTACTTGTGACAGCAATATTCAATTGATATTTCATAAATTATATTGTAAATATGTCATAAATTTATATGGATATTTTTAGTTTAGCTTAGTTGTATTGCTATTGTCTGGGCAAGTGTGTGTAAAGAAGACTTGTCAATTATTAAAGTCAGAGACGCACGTTTGGCTGACCAAGCATGAGTCTAGCATGCTGAAAGCCGTAATTAGGTGATTTTAGGCGACTGCATATGAATTATCATATGCATTGAGGGACAGTACAAGTTCAACAGCCAGACACAACTGAGCACGCAAATTATTTCTTAATTTTACGGACAAGGTCATTTCTTCATCTTCCCACTGACATTGCATGTATGTCTTGACATACGATCTTTCAATGCTGCTGATCCTGACGAACTGACCCCGATAAAAACTATCATTTTTAGAGCTGACAGTGGTGGAAACAGAGAGTTTAGATATGCTTGGTTATCAGGCTATTCATCTGGGTTGATTCCTGCATAAAGAAGTGTGCCAACGAGACGCTCATCAGACACCATAAAAGGTGTTGGTTGACTTCCAGATGACAAGACGGTGGCCATGGGGTTGGAATCCGCTTAGGAGGTAACAACTCACCTGCCGAATCAACCAGCACTGAAATGGATGGCGCTAGAGCGTCGGACCCCTCCTCAGCATGTCGCCGATGGTGAACTTACTTGCCATCGGTCCTAGTGCATGTGGGCATGGAGACGTGCCAGCGCCTTTACGTCTTGTGTCTCTGGGATGTGTTGCTCTCGACAACTTTCCCCAGGTGGCCCTTAAACCCAGAAGAACCTCCTAGCGGTCCAGGCGACAACGGTATGCCTTGCTCTGGGCTAATGGCTAATCTGGGAGCACGAAAGTGCAAAACTGCGAAAACGTACCACGACTGTGCGTGGCCGTACTCCCGGCTTCCCAGTACTGGAACGCGAGGACTCTATATGCCTACGACCCTCTACTCTTGGTGGGCCTTAGCCGTTTCGGACCATAACATGGCACAGAAAGTGAAGGTTACGTAAGAACGAGATCCGTACAAGGCGGAAACCCTCGACTATTAGTCTCGAAAACCCAAACCCTAGGAACGGGTAAGGGCCCGCACGAAACTTGGCATCGTCTTTGACGTGGGTCAATCGCACGGACCTCTACAGTTACGTGTGTGGCTGGTCGGGGCTGTCGTCTGGAGATACTTCCTGAGATCCACACCAGGCCGGCACTATATGGGGGGCTGAGGCCATCCCTAAGTGCTGGCCGGCCTCATGTCTGGCAGAAGACAACAAAGACTGTCAAAATTTGACCGTTATTGGTGATCCAAATAGAAAGTAACGTTGGGCCTCCCTGCTCTGGGAAGCTCCCTGCTCTGGGAACAGTCAAAGCGAATCTAAAAGTCTCTTAGGTAATGCCGCTACCTACGCCACCAGCCCACCCCGCTCTGGAGGGCACCTGAACGCCTTAGGTGAATGGTGGTGGAAGCCCGCAAGGGAACTGCTAAACGCTCCCCGCTGCAGGACGAGCGCGGGAAGTGAACCCCTGTACTCGATACTGTGACCGAACGCTGGTATTGCACGGAGCCAGCCCCTCGATGGCAGATCGGGTTTCGAGGAAAAAGGTACACCAACCCACTCTCATTCCGAGAGATCAGACATGTCCGGCAGGCACGCCCCGGCACTGGTTTAACCTGGGTCGAGGCAAGGAGGCAACTGAGCTGCTCTGCTTACTTGTCAGACCACCCAACCCGCCTCTCCCTGGGGCAAACTAAAAAGCAAATGGAAAAGGAAAAGGAAAGGAAAAAAGCGGGTCTGGGCAGCACCAAACATGCCTCGATGGATGGTTAGGGGGCGGTAGGGCCGTGATCGAAAAAAGTCGACTACTCGCCCCGGTGCCACGACTTCGGCTGAAAGGTCTGGCACCGTAAAAATGGCTACTTTCGGCTCAGCACGAGAACCAATAAGACGGATCGAAGGCACCGAGTGTCCACCGTCTGTTAAGCGAAGAAATGGGAGTCAGCGCTTCCTCACAGGAGAAGGCCGCTAGGTCAGGCAGGCCCTGAGAACAGTTGATTGCTCTGTCAACTTGACCAGACACGAGTGACCGCTGAACGGCGCTGCGAGGGAATTCACACCCTCACTAGAGGCTGAGGCAGTCGAGCCCAGCCCCTGGCTAGTGTTGACTGCTCTGTCGGCACGAAACCAGAACGTACGACCACGCGGAGACGAGGGGAGGCAGACCCCCAAAAGTGGCTGTGGCAGGTCGAGCCCAGTCCTCGGGTAACGCTGGCTGCTCTTCCAGCGGAAAACTGATCGAAACGACCAGCAGGGTACCGTTAACGGGGCTGGACAGATGGCTTGCTCCGCCGCTGGTACCCGGCGGGAGAACGAGATGTAGGGCAGAAGGTTGTCGGCCTACCCCTGGGAAACCACTGGTGCAACCCAGTCACTGTGCGCACCCCGAGGTGCACCCTGACAGCACAGAAACCGACTCTGGCAGGGGCAGAGAGGGAGACTGCTATCGCCAGGCCCCACTCCTGCGCGACGACAGAGACTGGGAACTGTCGCCCAGCCCTCGGCGAAAACGCTGATTGCTCTGTCAGCGGGAAGCTGAAAGTCATGGACCGCAGGTCACTGTTACCGGGTAGCCGAAAGCTCCCCGCCTGAGGTGGCCGGCACCAAGACTGACACAGGCAGGGCACTGCCAACGGGTGTGCCGAAAGCTCCCCGCCTATGGTGCCCGGCGAGACAAAAGAGACTGGGAACTGTCAGGCCCAGCCCTCGGCGATAAACGCTGATTGCTCTGTCAGCGGGAAGCCGAAAGTTGAGGAGAGCAGGTCACTGTTACCGGGTGTAGCCGAAAGCTCCCCGCCTGAGGTGGCCGGCACCACAACTGACAAGCGAAGACTTGGGAAACGCCCTGGTAAGGCTCAATTCAGGATTGTCCACCTGAATATCCGGGGTCTCATCCCCAAGAGCCTAGAAGTCGCAAACTTTTGAACGAGAATGACGTGGATGTTGCAATGTTACAAGAGTGCATCCCTGGACTTAGGACGGTCCACATCACTGGCTATTCGTGCTTCCGTTGTGGGTGTAAGAACTGCAGGGGATTGGTGACCCTGGTCAGAAATACGCTAAATGCTCAGCCGAGCAGCGCCCACGGTCCACGCGGAAAACGGATACGCTTGCGGTGGATGTTTATAAGGATGGGAGGAAGTACCATTGTGTCAACGTGTACAATCCCCCAAGACGGAGCTCAGTCTAATAACAGCTGAGGATACTCTGCTTGGCACCTTCGTATGTGGTGATTTCAACGCCATGTCTCCGGCATGGGGATGAACGCACTGACGCGGCTGGCCGGAGGATTGAGGAAATTTGTAATATTACAAATCAAGTAGTTGCAGGACCATGAGTCTGTGCCCACCTTGCTGCACGGTGCGAGTGGGAGCGAAACGAGACCCGACTTAACACTCGTCTCGGCTGACCTGGCCTGTAACACCTCTTTCCGCGTGCTAGATTGCGTCGGTAGTGATCATAAACCGTTCTCGTCTCAGTGGATATTCCTCCACCTGAGAGAAACCCAGGAGCTAAGCACAGGTGCTGGGTTTATTCAAAAGCAGTTTGGACGCCTTCATGCTGGTGTGACGCAGCCTTGGAGAGGGTAGATACCGAGTGTGGAACAGTCGACGTTGTTTACAAGGAGATCACTGAAGCGATCTTAGGTGCTGCACGTAGGACGATCCCAAAGAGCCTTCCGAAACGTAAGTTCAGACCATTTTGGACTACAGCCCTTGCAAGGTTAGTTCGGCAAAGACAAGCCGCTCAAGAAAGCTTGTCGATTGAAAACGGCTGAGGCGCGCCGTGAGTAGCAATAAACTAACTGAGCAAGTAAAAAGGGCGTCTGCTGAGGCAAAAAGCAGAAATGGACTGATACATGCGAGAAGTTGGATCTAAGGGAAAGCCAAAAGACGTGGAAATTACTGAAAGACTTGACCCAGGCTGGGACGATCAGAAACTGGCGCCCCGTTGCAAACGGACTCAGGCCTGACGGCTAGCGATAGCAAAGGCCAGTGCTTAACAAGCACTTTGCAGAGGTCAGCAAGTCGAGTAAGAAGAGTACACTGTCCAAGGCTTTGGATAAAGTCCGACGAGTCAAAGAGAAGGCTGAGTTTGGCACGGAAAATCGAGACACGTTCAGAGCCCCATTCTCTGCCAATGAACTGGCATACGCAGTCAGAAGTGTCGATGAGAAAGGCCCCAGGCAGTGACTTGATCAGTAATGAGATGATCACACACCTCGGGGCAGCGGGACAAGCAAAGCTACTCCAGTTTGTCAATCGCACGTGGTTGACAGGAGAACTCCCTCAGAGGTGGAGGGAGGCTGTCATAGTGCCGGTACTTAAAAAAGGGAAAAAGACTGACCAAGCAGAGCTACCGTCCATCTCCTCACTTCATGTTGGGAAAGTAGCAGAACGCATGGTCAATCGAAGGTTGATGTGGTTCCTAGAGGAAAAAGGCTCATACCCAAAGCAAGGAGGCTTTGCGGGGTAAGAGTGCGATGGACATGGTCACGCTTCTCGTCCAAGCAATAGCCGACGGCTTTCAGAGAGCGAGTCAACGGCGGTAGTTTTCCAGATCTCAGGCAGGCTTACGATCGAGTTTGGTGACCAGGACTATTTGTTGAAGCTACAGCGGTTGGGTGTTACCGCTGAGATGTACATTTGGTTACGCAGTTTCTCAGTAATCGTACTATCACGACACGTTGGGAGCAGCGTGTCGAGAAACGGACCTCGAACAGGGTCTCCCACAGGGCTCGGCCCTCAGTTGTACATTGTTCCTAGCTTTCATCAATGACCTGCCTGAGTTTCTGGGCTGTAAAGCCTACTGTATGCTGACGATTTAGCGATCTGAAGACCGGAAAGAGTGCCTCAGTCCTTGAGAGTACTCAGAAGGACCTGACTACGGTCGGCTGTTATACTAGGATGTGGGGATAGAGATTGTCTCGAAGACCGTCTACTCGCTGTTTACCATGGGCACGAGTATCCAAGGAGCCATTTAGACTGGAGGTAGAGGGTGAGGTTCTTGCTCTGGAACCTAAGCCCAAGTACCTGGGAGTTACACTTGACAGAAAGCTTACTCTCTGCACACATCTTTCGGAGGTTGCCCGCTGCGCCTCTGACAGACTGAATATTGTCAAGAAGTTGGCGAGCACGTCCTGGGGGCTCGAGCACATGTCCTGAGGTCACTGTACATGGGTGCAGTAAGGTCTCAGATAGATTACAGCCAGGTTGTGCAGGTCTATGGGTCTAAGTCCTCTTAGGGGCCCTAGATGTTGTACAAAACCAGGCTCTCCGGCTGATCACAGGCACTTTCCGAACGGCACCCACAGCAGCGGTGGAAATCATGGCAAAATGTGCCACCTCTGGGTATACGTAGAGCAGGCCGTCTTGACCGCGTATGAGCGTTTAAGCGGCAGGAGAGACTCTCGGTCCTAAGGGAGATGGTCGACGGCTGGGTGGAAAGGAAGCGGCTCTCGATGCAGTCTTTATGCACCACGCAGTGAGACTTGCCTCCGAGATCAAGCTGCCGACTGACCGCCTAATGCTAGAGACAGTCTCAAGGCTCCCTCTGGCGAGGCTTTCCATGTGCCCGAGGTACGCACAACCCTGGTCGAAACCAATGCTGGAGCGCAAAGGATCGCCGAACCATCACGCATGGCTATGGGTGATGACGGAACCGAGCTCAGAACGCTATACTGGCCTATACTGATGCTTCTGGTATCCAGTAGAGACGGCCGACAAGTCGCTTCTGGGGTCCACATCACTCTCCCGCAAACTGGCTTTGCGAAAGACCATGCTGGCCTATGGGGTCGCTCTGTGCTTACGAGGCAGAGATGACAGCCATTACTGAGGCAGTGGACCACATAGGGGAGTTAATCGGTGAGGGTACTTTGCCTGCTCTGGACATTGTCATTCTCACCGACGCGCTGTCTGTTCTCCAAGCTGTAAAAGGGACAGGAGAATGGCTGCTCTGCTGGAAGCCATGCTGATGGCAATACAGGGTCTTGTGCAACACAACGTACATGTGACCCTTCAATGGGTTCCCGGGCATGCGGACGTGCCCGGAAATGAAAGGGCAGACAGCACTGCCAAGGCAATAGTCCAGTCGACAGATTCCCAAGTGCTGCCCGTGAGTGCAAGAGAGCTCATTCGAGGCAGCACGTTCCATGATCTGCCTCTTTGGACAATCGAAGTGGTTCTCGGGCTGGGCTCATAAGGTGAACGGAGTTGATCCGAAAGTCCTAGAGCGGCCGTCCAAAACTGACCCGTGGTGGAAGCTCAGGCGTGTTGAGCAGGCGCTAATTGCACAGTTCCACTGGGCACTGTCCTATTGGCGCGTACTTTGGGAGGTTGAGGCCCAATGTCGACACCTTTGCAGACACTGCAGGGAAGTGGAGGAAACCGTAGATCATTTGCTTTTAGTGCTCCTGGACTGGCGGACCACAGGGTGGACCAGTCCGGAAGCCCTGGCCATCGGGCTCTATGGCAGTCTCCAGATGCTGAGAGTATAAGGAAGTCACCTCACGGGCTCTAAGAGACTAAGTCTCAGCCCGCAGATTACTGAGAGTTCAAAGAGAGAGAGAGAGATCCTTAATGGTCCGACCCTGATGAAAACCATCGTTTTTGTCGAACAGCAAGTGGGTAATATGAGCCAGATATGCCGGTTACTTCATCGGGTTGTACTCCAAATGTTAAAAGGTGCCTTTTGCAAATTTGTACAAGTGTTTCCGTCAAAGTAATTCTGAGGAGTCTAGGCCTTGTCATCAAACCATGTACAAAATCAAAGATTTTTCGTGAAGATACGTAGCCATTACGGGCAAGCACACTGAACAAAGGCTCTTATTGGCGACGTGTCATTTTGTTGTACTGGCAGAAAAGGCAGTTTCTATAGATGAGAGCGAACCCACCATTGGTAATATAACATTCAAGAAAACAACAACCAGTCTCACCATTTCACAATCCTTTTTTTAAAAGGCATACATGATTAGCACCGTGAAAAAATCACATTCCGCACTTATACGACCAGTTAGAGTTTCGCAAGAACTGGCGACAGTCTGGTAGATCATTTGTCAATCGGTTCTGAAAGACACACCTGGCAGCTACACAAAAACACTATGATCGAAATCAGGTCTCTTATGAATACATTGTTCATGGGCAAAATAACTGAGTTGAAATTTCATACGATGTGCCGACAAGAAAACACAATTTATTTATAGATGTTTACCATAAATACGCAAGACTGATCACCATGGCAATTCTATTAGAATTCTAATTATATATGATCAAATCTCTTTTGGGTCGTATGATACGATTGATGTTCACAATCTGCAAGTAAAGAAGGAGGAGTCCGCCATAATCTAGAAAAAGACCAAAAGTAAAGATTGCACAACAAGTTCATAAAACTGCAAACTTATTAAGAAACATTTTGGCACGTGAATGCTGTACGAAACATTGGCAAAATAGGGAAAAATTATGTCAATTTTATAGTGTTTTTCTTCGATAGAAAATTGAATCAGCGAAGAAAACTTTATTCAAATTTTCTTTTTGCTACAAGAAACTAGATTGACACATAAATATAAAAGATGCGGAGTCGCTGAAATGTGAGCAGAAATTGTTAAACAACTTAAATAGGCTGAACAACCTCGGAAAAGCAAGCAAGTCGTACGATAGTTACTTGTATGTCTAGTTTGAAAATAACTGCACTTTTGTCAGTTATTACAGAAGCATATTCATCAAAGCTTAGAAGCTGTGACCCAAAAATATGTAAAACAGCACATTTAGATTTATCATGGCGCAAAAATCACTGAAGAATTATGGATCGGCATTGGCTGCTGATCAGCAGAATTGAGCGAGAGGTATACAGGAAATTTTATAGTTACGTGGGTGTTTTAGATAACATTTGGTGTCGACATTCAACCCACATGAAAAAGCTAGAAGACAAATGAACAGGAAAACGCAAAGTTGGGACGTCTGAGGTTTGCTTTGAACAATGATGTAACTCCCACCTGATTCTAATAATCTAAAACCTGCTTTTTGTGTAGAAAATAAACCAGCATTATCCCTTTAGCTTTGCATCTTTTTTTACACAAAACTGAAAGATCGTATATTAGGACTACTTTATTGACACTAATTATGAGAGATGGAAACGTATATGATGAGGAAATGTAAAACAGAAGAAGGAAAAAGAAAGAGTCGACTACAGTGTAACCAATTTTTTCCTTATGATGAAATAGGCTTTTACAGCATTGACTTTCCAGCTGCAACATGCACAATCGACATCATTTGTGCACTCAAAGGCTGTAGTAAAACGCGGCTACGCTCAACACCTGGTGATGACTGTTTATCTGGTCTTGGTATTATGAGCATCCACAGAAAAAGAATGATCTCCAAAACAACGGAAAATTAAAGAAACGTTATCAATTTATCGTGGATAAATAACAAAACGTTTCATAATATTTAACACAATAAATAGATTAAATTACAATATTATTGCTGCATGTATAAATTATAATCTATACTTCACGTCAGTATAGTAATTGTCTGAATGTCTCATCTTTTAAAATGACACTATGTAAGCGTTACATCACAGATATAATTTTTTGCGTTTGATATATGTTGTTGTTCAGGAAATTAAGTTCAGTTTTATTGTAATGACTTTACGACATTTTTCCCAAAGTGGGTGGGCATTTGGCCCCCGCTGAATACGCCCATGGTCTGATGGGATATAAATACTAAATACTTAAAGTGAATTTTTCAAAGTACTCCATGTTTCCTGATTAGTCTTTCAGCCACAGTGGTCTAAAGCTAATCTCTTGTTAACTTTAATATATGCTTATCCTATGAAGGTCTAGAAAAAATAAATTAAAGGTTTTATCTGCAACAATACTGACCGTAATTTTATTCTACCTTTTAATTATCGCGCCAGACAAACATTTTATAGTAGAAGGAAAATAAACAGCATAAGAAATCACAGGTCAAGTTTAAACTTTATTTCTTGGTGTAAAGAACACAGATCGTATTATATTGATCGACTGTGTTGACATGACGATTCTCTTTACATCAACGAACATTTCCTTCGCCCATGGTCAACCTCTGTATCAATAGGAAGTATCGATAATATCAACCATATCGAACTCTGAACATTTTGGGGTTTGTCCGCTGGGGCTCATCCATGGGGCCTTGTTCTGCTGGTTTTTTTTTACTACACTCTTCTTACGCCATCAAGATATTTATCAGGAGTGTGATTAAGCAAAAGCACACGCACAGCAAGAATCACAAGACCTTCATGTTGTATGCTTACAATGTAGTAAGTGGGAAGTAATTTACTTAAATTATAAAGCTTTGAAAGTATGTATTAAAGTATTTTTTATACAGTGTACTGCACTGAGATCTGTTCTCTATATAATAGTGTTATAAAATATACCGTAATGATTTAGCAAAAGTAAAACAAGTTAACGTTTATTTGTGAAGTTTTGTAAAACTAAAAATATTATTTAGCGAGCCTTTAAAAAGTAACGCAATATATAGATATATATATATATATATATATATATATATATATATATATATATAAGTAGTTATTTCAATGATCAAATTAATAAACAGTAAAACGATACATTATTTAAATATTTAAAAAAGACTCAGTATTTATATTTATTATTTATAAATTCAAGTTGACTATCTTGAACTGGAACCAATAAACCTGATTTTTATTCAATCCGTCCCAACAAAGTCTGATTGTTATTCAATCTACAGCCTTAAAATTATCTATTTCAGCTATTCGTCATAACAAAGTTTGGCAACAGAGGTGATCATTTGTTTTTTAGTCCATATAAACGTATTCACAATATGTGCATAAAATGACGCCTATTTTATCGTCGCAGAAAACTTATTTTTAAATGATTAATAACAATTATCCTCCATTAAATAAAACCGTTTTGTCTTTATATATAATAAAAGTAATATGCCAATAAAAAATTTCGAGAAATAAGATTTAAACCAAAGACAAAACGATCCTATTAAAAGATTTAATGTTGATGCGCTTAACGCCACACGTCAATGTTGTTATCGCCGGACGTTCGTAAAACATGACATCAAATTGTAGATGTAATAATCAAACAAATTTAAATGTAGTTAAAAAAAAAAAAATTCGGTTTTAAAAAAAAATATTGGGAGCCGCGGGAGCTGCACAGACTTTTTCGCCTGGGCTCCAGCTCCAGCAAAAAATGCAGCTCAATGGCCCATCGTCTCCGCAAGCCTGGTTGTTATAAGTGGCTCACGGTGTCTGGATTCATGGTCAGGAAATTCATAAGGTTCAAAGCTGGGGAAAATTTTTCTGTGCGTTGCGACACAAACCTAGGAAAGTCATTCTCGCGTCGCTAATAGTTGTTCTATATGAGGATGATCTGTTGCATCATCTATGCCAAAACTAAACTAACTTCATTTCCAGATGAAACATCATTGTCGTACCACCAAACCCCTACCAGAATTTCACCGTGAACACAAGTGTCCAGATAGTAAATGATTTTCTCGGTTACTCGGAACGGTGTCGTCGGTTTCATTGTAGCCTCCACCATATGAAGCAAAATTTCCTATGAGTTGATGAAGTAATAAGGTTTATGTAAACCCAGTGCTTTCAAACTTTTTGAAGTCACGGGCCCCCTTTGGAGCTCCAATCACATACCGTGGCCCCCTATTTTTTGGCTTGAGACGTGTTTTAAATTGTAATTTTCGAATTTTACTGCTCCCTCCGGGACAGTCCAACACCCCCAGGGGGCCGTGGGCCACCACCCTGTTGTGGGGAAGCAATGATGCAAACCACGAACCAACTTTGGTACCTGTGTTCAGTTCTGGCTGTTCCATCACCGGATACCAGAACAGCAAGATGATCAACTCAACTTCTTTGTGGATGGTAATGCAGGCCAAACATTTTTCCCTCCCAGTGCGCAGTTAGATGGGCAGTTTCCGATGAAACGATTCGCAGTACCTTGTAGCCGTTTGGAGCTGCTGCTTCACAATGTTTACGCGCTCAACTACGTCTGGACTCGATTCCCGTTAATCGCCATACAGGCCAGTACTGTACGCTGATTTCACTGTTTTTTTCGCAACGGTTTTTAATTGCGTTCCCGTCACTAAGTTTACTTCTGTCTAATGCAGCTGCCAAACCTAGACTCAGTACATGTGGACTAGGACGATCCTCAAGGTTTAATATACACTTCAGGTGGTTCAAAGTAGTTCAACAAAGATCATCGGGATAACAACCATCGATGCTCTATGCCTTAATCTCTGCGTCACCATTAAGGCACTAACCATCTTCTTGCTTTCATGTCAATCCACAATTTCTTTCCTTGAGTATATTCTGCCTCAAATGGGATTTTTTACGAGACCTTTGGTTCTTTCTCTAGTAGAACTTACATACAAATCTTAAAAAATTTGTTTGAGGTAAAATCAAACAACACAGTTGGTGGGTTCCAAGAGTTTACTATTCTTTAAAGAGTTTAACGACAATAATGCACGGCCATCTTCCTTGCCGGCTTCTACGTCACCGTCTCTACTGCGTCATCGCTGTCACCTGTAGACTGAAGCAACTGCGCACTGATAGGGATCGTAAATTGTCGCCTTTTCAAATTGTTCAGTCCTGACAGGTCATTTTCACGGTCATGACCGTTGTAGCCAGTCTGTCCATCTGTACCAGAGCTCGTTCTCAGTGTGACCATTGATGCCAGCTATGACATGTGTTTTGTCAGCTGTATATTGAACATCCTTCGTGATGCGGGATAACGGATCGTCCCCATTGCAATCTGGCTGTTCACCAGTAGAGGTTTTCTCGCAGTGTTGTGTTCGGGACACTTGACCACGATGAGTTCCAACAAAATCAAGCTTTGTTGCTGCAGAATAAATTGACGATCACGAAAACACATTGTAGTAGTAACTAAATGTTTTGCGTCACAGGAGCTAGGATGAATACATACTGAACGACCAGATTGGAAAGTCATGGCCAGTATCATCTCCTGTCCTGCCTCGTTCTCCTCTGCCCGATGCATTTCTGTTGGTCTCCTCCACCTTCACTCTTTCGTCTTCGCTCCAGGTTTCTGGTATCGGTTCACCAGTGTTCTAGGTGGCTCTTCATGGGTCACCAACGTCTCAGGTGGCTCATCACCGACATCACTAAAACGTGCCCCCAGGTGGGCTTCCTCACAATACCAACGTTCCAGTACTGATTGAGGCCACCACTGTCCAGGGTGGCTCTTCACAATTCACCAACGTCTCAGGTGGTCACCTGGTCACCACTGTCCAGGTGGCTCCTGCGGTCACCAACGTCCCAGGTGGGCTCATCACAGGTCACCAACGTCCCCCAGGTGGCTCACCGCCAGGCCCACTTCATCTCAGGTGGCCTGGCCACAGGTCACCAACGTCTCAGGTGGCTCTTCGCCACTGTCAACATCTTCAGGTGGTCATCACAGGTCAACAACTGTCCCCAGGGTCTTCATCACCACTGGGGCCAGTCTCAGATGGCCTACTACAGGCCTACCAACTCAGGTCTTCAAGGCCACCACCAAACGTCTTCAGGTGTCATCACAGGTCACCAGCGTCCAGTGGCTCCTTCACAATTCACCAACGTCTCAGGTGGCCTCATCATGCAGGTCACCAAATGTCCCAGGTGTCTTCAATGTTATGTCACCAAACATTTCTTGCTATTCAGCTGTATCAAAAAGCTTGGAATAAGGCCAGTAGGCCCCATGCTGTGAAAGAATGGTTAGACTGAGAATTGGGCCCCACTCTGTGGGATTTCAAGTATCTGTGGCTTTGTTTAGCTGTGGCCTATTGTCTGATTGTTGTTTTCATCAGTAACTGTTGTCTGACATTCATGGTAATGGTAGTCAGGTTGCAACAAGTTTTCAGATATTTCCTGCAGACCCACTGTCTTCACAGGCCTCAGATCAGGTTGGGTAGCTCCTTGGACAGTTCCTTCAGTGCTGCTGTTTGGATGGACCAGCCACCATCAGTGATGTCACGGCCTGTGGATGATCACATCCTCAGGGTTACTCTCATGGACGACCACATCCTCTGTAGGCTCACTTCTTGGACACTACATCTCAGTGCACACCAGCGGATAACCACATCCTGTATATCAGCCCCATGGACAATCATATCCTCAGGTACCACTTCTAAGATGACCACATCATCAGGTACCATACCTCATGGATGACCACATCCTCAGGCACCACTCTGACACCGGCTGGTCTCAGGTACCATTTCATGACAGACGGCATCCTCAGACAAAAATCTCACACGTCAAGTCTGCTTCAGTAACGTGATTAACTTTGTCTGTCCAGAGCTGCTTTCTTGATGTCGCTTTGATTCATCACTTTCACTTTGTGAATCTGGAATCTTTGCTTTCTGAGCCTTTTAGATCCTCCGCATCTCGTCCCTTCATTTTAATGTTCCCCACTCTATTTCTTAACTGCCCGCATTCTTTAAAAACGTGGCTCTCCGGGTCCTTTTTCCTCATCAATAAGAGCTTCATTGCGCCTTAAACAGCGTTGCTCGTTGCTGTCGGTTAAAAGGTCCTTTCTTCTAATTCTTTCTTTAACTCTAACCAAAAGTTTGGCACTTCTTAATGAACACGCAGACTGTTCCGCTTTGACGCCAATGTTACAACTTTAAAATTCGCTGACAAAATCAAACAACACACACAGGCCGTAGCGGGTTCCAAGAGCCACTATTCTTTTCTAACATTGACAATGACAACAATATGACGTCATCTTTCTTCGCCGGGCTTCACGTCATCATTCCTACCGGTTGTATCGCATTCACTGTAGACTAGAGCAGGTGTACCGAGAGGGTCGTAATAATATTCATTTGGACCAGCAACCACGCCTCCCTGATTTTTTGTGGTTTCCTCAAGAAATTGTATGTCTCGTAAAACGCACATCAAACAAACCAAATAAAACTCTTTCAGTAAATAAAGCCAGCTCCTCTCCTTCTTGGGAGTAATCGCGTTCTCGTGGATAATTTTTTTTCTTATTCCAATCATGCTGAATGGTAGATCCCATCCTAGCAAAAACAACACAGTAGTATTCTTATGGAATCAATGCGCGTCTTACAAGAGAACGCAACTTTTCATTTTTTGTCATAATTACAGTAATATATATTGCAATTGACATGAAAACATAAAATAAGTTAAAGAATTGCCTTCGTTTGCCTTAAATGTCGTTATAGGCATTTAAAAAATAATATAAAATTTCGAGTCCATTGATACCCTGTGATATCACCAATCTTCAGCAGAAACCTGTAGTAAATCATCTCAACACAACAAAAGCGAAAAAATTAGGGGGGTGACAATGAAACTAAAAAATTCAATTGTGATTGAGGTATAACTGATGAGATAGAGAGATAGATAGATATATATATATATATATATATATATATGTATATAGATATGATATATATATATATATATATATATATATATACTTACAGACGCATTTATTAGTTCAATTATCTGTCTCTTGGAAACTGAAGATCCTAATAACAAAATAACGTAAAATTTGGCACACGTACAATACAAAATTACAGGCAAGAAGGCCTAAAACAGGTTTCTGTTCCATCTAACCGGTAGTTTAATGGTAAATTGTCATTTTTAGTGTTTTACCACATTAAAGTAATCAATGGTATGGGAAAGCTTATCATAATAAATAAAAATCCTCTGTGACGTCATTTCCTATTGACATATTTTTTTCGCCTGGTATTGTACAACACCAACTTGCCTTTATAATTTTTCTAAAGTATTTTTTACTATAATGAACACAAACAGATTTTAGAGAAACTACTAAACAAAGAGGTAAGTAAATCCCAAGACCCGAAATTTTATAGAGACATAAAAGAGGAAAAGTAGACAGAGATAAAGGAGAGAGGGTGTGTAGGGAAGGGAAGGAGAGTGAAGAGGAGAGAAGCAAAGGAGTAAGGAGAAAGAAACGGAGGGAGAGAGGTGGTGTCGGGAGAGGAGGAGAGAGAGACAGTAAGAGAGAGGGAAGGAGAAGGAGAGAGTAAGGAGGGGTGAGAAGGTGGAGAGAAGGGGGATGGAGAGAGAGAGGGAGAGAGGGAAAGAAGAGAGGGAGAGGGAGAGAGAGGAGATGAGGGGGGAGGGGAGGGAGACAGAAGGCAGAGGGAAAGGAGAGGGAGGGAGAGAGGAAGAGAGAGAGAGAAGGGAGAGGGTAAGGGAGAAAACAAAGGGTAAACAGAAAACTTATTTTAAACCGTGTTTAATAGTCTGTCTGTCTGTTCCCTTATAACTCAAGATCCAGACAACCAAAAACGTACTGGTTACACATACACATGGGGAAGGTTATAGGGATGAGGTTTCTGTTTGGTCTCGATGGGTAGTTTAATTATTTCCCATTTTAGTATTTTACTATATTAAAGTAATCTCTGATTATGCCATAAATAAAATTCCCTCTGTGACGTCATTTCCTGACATACATTTTACATTTTTAAATCTTTTTCCAAACATTAAAGCTCTCCAGAATGGTGCTTATCGTGTCTTAGTTTCAGTTCAGGTTGTTTTTTCATGCCTGATTTGTACAGTTTGAGGAAGGTAAGAATAATAAGGATTTAGAAGTGTGGTCAAAAATAATAAGAATATATTTGTGTAGATATATATAGTAGAGTATAGATATATATATATATATATACACACATTATATATAGGAGGGAGAGAGAGAGATAAAGATAGAGAGAGGGCAGGGGTGAGAGAGGAAAGGAGGTAGAGGGAGGAGGAGGATGGACATGGGAGAGAAGACATGGGAGAGGGTAGAGATAGATGGGAGAGGGGGGAGAGAGATGGAGATGAGGTGGAGGAAGGTTGAGCGAGAGAGAAAGGGAGGGCATGAAAGATGAGAAAAGAAGGGAGTGGGAGAGAGAGGGAGGGAGAGAGATGAAAGAGTAAGGGGGAAGGGATGAGAGAAAAGGGAAATGAACAGGAGGGAGGAAGGGGGAGAGAGGGACGGAGAGAGAGGTGGAGAGGGAGAGGGACAAAAGGGGGAGAGGGAGAGAGGTTAGAGAGAGAAGAGAGAGGGAGAGAGAGATGGAGAAATGGGAGGGAGAGAGGGGCAGGAGGGAGAGAGAGGGAAGGAGGGATGGGAGAGAGAGAGGCAGGGAGAGAAGGAGGTGAGAGAGGGAGATGGGGAGAGGAGGAGAGAGCGAAAGAGAAAAAGGGAGGGAAGGGAAAGAGAAAGGAAGGAGAGAAAGGAGGAGGAGAGAGATATAGAGGAGGGGGTAGGGAGGGAGAGAGAGGAATGAGGAGAGGAAGGGGGAGAGAAGGGGGAGGGAGAGAGAGGTGGAGAGGGGAGGGGAGGGAGAAAGGAGGGAGGGAGGGAGAGGGGGTTAGAGAGGGAGAGAGGGGAGGGAAGGAGAGGGTAGAGAGAGAGGGATGGAGAATGGGGAAGGCCAGAGATAGAAGAGAGAGGGGGGCAGGGAGGGAGAGAGAGGGAAGGAGGCAGGTGGGAGGAGAGACCAGACGATGGACAGGGGGAGAGAAGGAGGGGGGGAGAGGGGGGAGAGAGAAGAGGGAGAGGGAGAGAGGGAGGGAAGAGAGAAAGAAAGGTAGGAGGGAAAGGGAGAGAGAGGGGGAGGAGGGAGTGGGAGAGGGAAGGGAGAGAGGGGGTAGGGGAAAAAACAGAAGGTAAACAGAAAACCTTATTTTAAACCTTATATTTGTAACTAGTATATATATATATATATATATATATATATATATATATATATATATATATATATATATATCTATAAGACGCATTTTTTGTCTGTCTGTCCACAATCAAATAATGTGAAATGTTGTTAATATACACATAATGTACATGGGGAATATTATAGGACATGTTTGCTCTGCATCTGGATGGGTAGTTTAATTGTAATTAATTTTTTTTTAATTTATATTTTACTATATTAAAGTAATCTTGACGGCGCCATAAATAAAACTCCTCTGGACACAGTCATTTCCTGATGATCGAAATAAATCTATGCTGGTCTGTATTGTGTCTGTGATGCAAAAGAATTGTTGATGTTTTTTTTTCATGTCTACCTGTACAGTTTGAGGAAGTAAAAGGAATGAAGTTAAAGGATTTAGAAGAAGTCAGTTATATTAATACATATATATATATATATATAAATATATATATATATATATATATATATATATATATACAGAGAGAGAGAGGGAGGGAGGGAGAGAGAGAGATAAAGGGGGAGAGGCAGGGCAGTGTGGGAGAGAGAGGAAAGGAGGCAGAGTGCAGGGAGGAGGGAGGGAGAGAGAGGGAGGGGAGGACAGGGGGAGAGAGGGAAGGAGGGGGAGAGGGGGAGGGAGGGAGATGGGAGAGGGAGGGGAGAGAGGGAGGGAGGGAAGGAAATAAAAGTAAGGGGAGGGAGAGAGGGGGGTAGGGAGGGAGAGAGGGGGAAGGGAGGGAGAGAGAGAGGGTTGAGAGAGGGAGGGAGAGATAAAAGGAGTGAGGGGGCAGGGAGGGAGAGGGAATGGGGGGAGGGAGGAAGAGGGAGAGAGGTGGAGAGGGGAGGGGAGGGAGGGGAGAAAGAATTGAGGGAGAGAGGGGGTAGGGAGGGAGAGAGGGAAAGGTGAAAGAGGGAGAGAGGATGTGAGAAGGAGCAAGAGATAAAAGAGAGAGAGGGGGCAGAGAGGGAGAGAGGGAGGAGAAAGGGGTGAGAGAGGGAGGGAGGGAAGAAGCAGGGGAGAAGCAGGGAGAGATGGGAGAGGGAGGGGGGGAGGGGAGAGAGAAGGGAGGGAGGGAGAAAGGGAGGGAGGAAAAGGGAGAGAGGGGAGGGAGGGAGAGAGAGAGAAGGGAGAGAGGGGGTAGGGAGAAACACAGAAGGAAAGAAAACCTTATTTTAAACTCCGGGCAAAAGCTGGTATTTGCAACTAGTATATATATATCTATACTTATACACGTATTTGTTGTCTGTCTGTCTGTCTGTTCCCTTATAACTCAAGATCCTAGACAAACAAATAACGTGTACTGTTGGAGCATATACTCATAATTACATAAAGGTTATATATAGTTTCCAAGCTCTATTAATTTTTTATTTTAGTATTTTACTATATTAAACTAATCTCGACGGCACCATAAATAAAATTCCGTGACGTCATTTCCGATGATCGAATAGAACTTGCTAATTGGTGTATTGTGTTCAGGTGATGTGAAGAATTGTTGTTTTTTCAGTGTTTCTCGATTTGTACAGTTTGAGGGAAGGTAAAGGAATGAAGAAGGATTTTAGAAGAAGTGTAGCCATATTATTAAAGTATATATATATAGAGAGAGAGAGCATATATGTATATATATATATATAGAGAGAGAGAGAGAGAGAGAGAGAGAGAGAGGGGAGGGAGAGAGAGGGGGTTGGAGAGAGATAAAGAGAGAGATAAAGAGAGAGTGAGGGGGAAGTTAGGGGAGAGAGAGGAAAGGAGGGTAGGAGGGAGGGAGGAGGGGAGGGGGAGGAGAGGAGGGAGGGGGATGACAGGGGGAGAAGAGAGAGGGGGAGCAGGGGGAGAGGGAGAGAGAAAGGAAGGAGGGGGTTAGGGGAGAGAGGGGGAGGGAAGGAGAGAGGGAGAGGATGGGAGAACGGGGGAGGAAGAGATGGAAGAGAGGGAGGGGGTGGGGGGAGGGAGAGAGGGGGAGGAGGGAGGGGGGGAGGGATTGACGGGGGGGAGAGGGAAGGAGGGGGAGAGGGGAGAGGGAGGGAGATGAGAGGGGGGATGTGAGAGAGATGGGAGAGGATGGAGAGGAGAGGGAGGGAGGGAGAAAGGGAGGGGAGGGACTGGGAGAGAGGGGGAAGGGAGGGAGGGGAGAGAGAGAGAGGGAAGGCAGAGGGGGTAGAGGGAAAGAGAAGGAAATACCAGAAAACCTTATTTTAAACCCGGGCAAAGCCGGGGAATACTCTGCAACTAGTAAAATATCTATACCAAGACACATTTGCTGTCTATCTGATCTGTCTACAACGTGTGTGAAGTGTCATACACATGTATATATATATATATATATTGAGAGAGAGAGCGGGGAGAGAGAGAGTGAAAGGAGGGTTAGTGGAGGTATAAAGGGGGAGAGGGAGGGGAGAGAAGGAGTGAGGGAGAGAGGGAGATGAGAGAGGGAGGGAGAGAGAGAAAGGGAGGGAGAGAGGGAGAGAGAGATAGGGGAGAAGGGAGGAAGAAAAAGGGAAGAGAGGGAGAGGGGGAAGGGAGGGAGATAGAGGGAGGTGGGAGATAGAGGGAGGGAGGGAGAGAGAGGGTGGGAGATGAGAGAGGGAGACAGAGGGAGAGAGAGAAAAGGGAGGGAAAGAGAGAGGGAGAGAGATAGGGAGGGCAGGGAAAGAAAGGGGGGGGGAAGGAAGGGGAGGGAGAGGGGGAAGGGAGGGGAGAGAGAGGGGAGGGGAGAGAGAGGGGAGGGAGAGAGAGAGGGTGGGGGAGGGAGGGAGGGAGAGAAGAGAGAGGGAGCGAGAGAGAGATAAAGAGAGAGGGGGCAGGGGAGGAAGAGAGAGGGAATAAGGGAAGGGAGGATGGGGAGGGAGTGAGGGAGAAAGGTTAGAGAGAGATGGGGTAGGGGGAGGGAGAGAAAGGGTGGGGAAGAGAGAGGAGAAGGAGAGCAGGGAGGGAGGGAGAGAGTCGGGGAAAAGGGAGGGAAAGAGAAAGAGAGAGGATTGGGAGGAGAGAGAGAGGGGAGTTGATGAGAGAGGAAGGGAGAGAAGGAGAGAGGGGGTAGAGAAACAGTAGAAGGTAAACAGAAGGTAAACAGAAAACCTTCTTAAACTCGGGCAAAGCCGGGTACTTGCTGCTAGTATATATATATATATAACCTTTGCTTTGATTTACTTCATACTGATCATGCTTATCACATTATTACAAAGTGCACCATGTTGATGTTACAATATCATATCAACATTCTCGTCATTATTTTAACTCATTCAAAGACAATAGCTATACACAAATACTAGACATGTAATGATTATTGTGATCTGTTTCTAAAACTAATTTTGCTTTGATTGAACTATTTGTGAGAAATGGTGACTTTCTTTATAGTATTAAAGATAATTGGGTCTTAAAGGTCGCACTAATGTTGAGAACTTCAAAGATATAAAAATCTATACATGCCTCACAAAATCAAATCGTCTAAATAACTATACATTTCAACAGCAAAAGTGAGTAATACGAAGTAATTACAGTGTGATGTCTTGAAACAAGCAATTCATATAGAAGACACATAGACTTTAGACCCTTTCTACAACTACACCATCATGACTTACTTCGATCAACATAGTCTGAGGACGGGGCATTCATGTGTAATGTATACTGATAATTTCCAGACCTTAGAATAAAAGATTTATTTCTATCTGTTAGAGGACTAAGATTAATCAGTTGACTAATTTTGGCAGCTCAAACACATGAGCAGAAGCCTCAGCAATAATGACAAATAATTTATTTATTCTCAATTTTATATTTCTCTAGAACACTTTAAATTTTTACTGAAAATAAAAATCAATACCACAAATCGACCATTTCTTGCTCCTGTAAGAACCTAACTTATGATGATGTCAATCAATATTTTCTATTCTCATACTTTAACACCAGTCTCTGTTGGTTTTCTCCTTCCAGCACAAAGCAAAGCCAGCAGACAGAAAAAGTCCACAAACTCAAACAAAGAAATGGTACTTAGCACCGACCAGGAGGCCCATGGATCCACTACATCACCTGTTGAGAAAATAACAATGAGAATTTCTTTTTGGTCACGTTAAGTCTTTGTATTTAAACGTTTTTCTTAACTTCACTTTTGTCTGTTTGTTTGTTTGCTCCGTGAATTTGGCAATCCAATTTAGACCACTCTTCGATAAGCTATAGTTCTGATACTTTCAATGTTCCGTGAACCCGATGACAATGCAATATTCTTTACTATTTCGTCATGATTTGATGAGTTTCTTAATAAATAAAATTAAATATGTATGGCGAATTGGTCAAAATGTTGGTTCCAATTGAGAGAAATTACTGGGTGCTAAATATAGTACACAGTAACTTAGCGTTTGGCACCAAATTTAAGACCACTTTCCTAAAAGCTTAGCTCTGATACTTCCCCCCTCTCTTAATATAGCTCAGAACCCGATGACAAAGCAATATTCTTACTATTTCATTATGATTTGATGAGTTTCTTAAGTATTTTCGAAAATAAAATTATTGTGGCTGAAGAAAAGAATATACTGAGCCTGAACACGTGTGACGTCATTGCTCTCCGATATAGTTCTAGCAACCTACATAAAGTTAGTTAATCGGGTCCGTCTCGTTCAAAAAATTTTTAACTCCTTCGTATTAATCGAAAAAAGTACATTATAAAAAATATTTTAACTTAAAAAGTAGAAAATAAACATATTTACATTTATAAAAAATATTTTATAAAAGAACGTTTTTTTGCGGTAACTAAAAAGCAGAAAATAATTCTGAATTAATTGGTCACATGGTAATAGACTTTATAAGAGTTTCCTTCTGATTTTATAAAAACGAACACAAAACATCCAAACCTTTTCTAACATACTCCAATTTATATAAATTAGAAAACCTGTTTAATATAATTTCACTATATTAATATATTGATTCAATTGACTTTACAAAAGTTTTCGTTACATTCTATATCATGAGTTTAAGTTATACATACACATCGAATTAATTTTAAATACTCATTTTGTTAGAGAATTTCTAATTTTAATGATCTGCAATATCGAGATATTTTGAAAACCTTCTGTAATAATTCTTTGGAATTTAATTGCTACAACATTTCATCTAATACTGTAATATGAAACATTCTCATAATATAAAAAATCCATGCGCCCAACGTTTTTCGTTTTTATAAATATCAGAAGCTCTTATAAAGTCTATCACAATGTGACCAATTTATTCAGGAAATTATTTTCTGTTTTTACTGGGTGCGAAAAAGTAAATTCGTTTTTATAAAATATTTTTTATAATGTAATTTGTATCTTGTTTTCTCAATGCGATAGTGGCTTTGTTTATGTACATGGAGACAATCTGAACGTGTTTTTCTCATTAGATAAGAAATATGGTTTTCAACTTGTTCAACGAGATAAAGAGAGTTTACGTGCGATGTATCGTGGGTCTTTATGATAGCCTCCAAACCCAAAGGCAGAAACACAGGCGCTATTTTATAGAATGCAGAGTACTTTAATAATGATTGGGGCAGAAACGGTAGCTGTTTCAATTTTTGTCAGTGCTATTTATTGTGATAACTCAACGAATAATTCTTTTAAGCCCTAACTGGCCATCAGGGTAGATGAAGTGTTGAATTAATCGGTTTCAGTAGCTACATGATACTGAGGGGTATGTGCACTTTAAAGACAGGTACCCATTTAAAGCTGGGCAGACTTGAGGAGTCAGGACCTAAAAAAATAATCCCAAGTGTTTTTACTGAGGTCGAACCCGGGACCCTTCCGATCATCAGTCCTGCGCTCTAGCATCGCACGACTATCCCCTCCCCATTGTACAATTATGCCGTACTTCGATATTTTGCAAAAAAAAAAATACTAGCTTTTTAGCTATCACCCAGACCATAAAATAGAGACATTTAATTAAACATACACGTGTAGATATTGAATTTAATTTGGCCCTGCTATCTAATTTTGCATATGGACCGGTCTTTCTGTCAAATCTATGAACCCATTGTTTCTAGCGACTTCATATTCTTGCCCGCCCTTGATATAGCTACTTTTTTATTTACGACTGCACCATCTTACATGATAATAATAATAAAATATCAAACAGGAAATAGCGCCATTACCAAAGGTTTCAAGATTATAAGTTTCTTATGATTGCGAGAATTCTGTGTCGGACTTCATGCATAAGTAAATAATGTTATTCTAGCCAATCGCCAAAAACTATCGGCTTTGAGAGTTTGAAATGGCTGTGAATAATGCTTTCGAGAAAATAAATATACTAAAAACAATCATCACATATAATAATATTCATTTACAGTGTGCGTTAAATCGAAAGCGGAAAACAAGAATTAAAAATGGCGTCATCCCCGTGTCTCGATTCAATTTTTTCTTTTTGAAATATCAAAAGTTTTCAATAGTTTCTGTGCTTTTAATTATGAAATGTAAAAGTCCCCAATATTAAAAATTAATAATTAGCATATAATATCATTCAAATCTTTAGTAGTTTTTATAACAACAGAGCATTTTAACATCGTCAAACGTAAACAATAGTAATAATCGAAATCTCCGACGTCGGCGACGATAAGACTATTGCACTGCGTTTTCGTATTTAATTTTGTAAATAAAGTTCTTTTTAAAAGTCGATATAAAAGGAAATTCTGCAAATTTCTATACTAATTAAGTTCTCAGCTTTTATAAAATTAATTTTTTTTAAATAAATATGGCTTTGAATTATTTCTTATTACAAAAAACAATATACGCCTAAAACTAGGTCAAAGATCAATGAAAACATAACCGAGCAAAATTTTTAAATAGTACATTAAAATTGCATCTCAATTTGTGTGGCGCGGTAGCAGAATGGTTATGGAGCTTGAACACTATTCACTTTTATGCAGACTTCACCGGGTTCGATTTTTCTCAGAGACATTTTTTTATTGTTTTTTTTTCATAATATATCCTTTTAGTTGTTTTAATGAAAAGTAACTAATTAGATCTATTTGACATTTTTTAAATTGAAATAATCTATCTTTTTAGGATCTTGTAAGAAAAAGAAACAACAACTCAATTAGATTTTTAATTATTTCATAACTTAAAAAATAAAAATTAACACAGAGGCGTAACGAGAGTGGGGGGTGTCCAAAATCGAAAGTCCCGCCGGGCCCAGCTTGAGGGGAGACCCCCAAAATTATTTTTTTCATTAAATATTAAGTATTACATTAATCTCATGACATGGTATCGAGCGTCAAAATGCAGGGGCCCAAAAGAGGCCAAGCTCCGGGCCTCCAAACCCATAGGTTTGGCACTGGCTTTAGAGTAGTCGATCTCTATGTAAAGGCTTTGCAGGTTACAACATGTTTGTGTGATCTGGTGGCTGAGTGGCTAAGCAACGTAGGTTATTCTTTTTATGCTGACTATCCAGGTACGATACACTTCTTGGACATTTTTTTTAGAATGTATCCTTTTAGTTGTTTTAATGAAAAGTAACTAATTAGATCTCTTTGACATTTTTTTATGGAAATAATGTTTCCTTTAGGATGTTGATAGAAAAAGAAACAACAACTAATTAGGTTTTTTAACTATTTCATAAATAAAAAAAACGAAATAATTTTGAAAAAATGTATCATATCTGAACACAGAGGCGTAATTAGGTGGAGGGGTGTCCAAAATAAAAAGTCCAACCGGGCTCCAGCTTGAGGGAGCCCCAAAATTTTTTTTTACATTAAATATTAAGTACATAATCTCATGTCATGGTATCGAATGTCAAAATGGAGGGCCCCAAATCCTAGGTTCGGCCATGGCTTTAAGTCTAGCTTCCTGCAAAGGCTTTGCAGGGTACAGCTAGTATAAAAATATGTGTTATTCTAAATGTCTCGATAATGCTTTAAGCTTGCAATGCTGTAAATAAAAAAAAAAAAAAATATGTAAATCTATACAATTCAAACTAGGACATATAACAAGTTATACTACAAATATAAAAATGTGAGAATATAGAAATGAAAAAATATATATATACGGATAGATAGCGCTATGGGCTGCCAAGTTAAGGTGCCAAACGCAGACGCTCATCAGACACCATAAAAGGTGTTGGTTGATTTAGACAGCAGGACGGTGGCCATGGAAGTCCGCTAAGGAGTGTGTAACAACTCACCTGCCAACTCAACCAGCCCTGAAAATGGATGAACGGGCAGACTGCATTGCCAAGGCAATCCAACAGTCGACAGATCCCAAAGTGCAGCCCATGAGTGCAAAAAGAGCTCATTTGAGGCAGCACGTTCCATGATCTGCCTCTTTGGACAATCGAAGTGGTTCTCGGGCTGGGCTCATGGGGTGAACGGAGTTAACATCCGGAAAGTCCTAGAGCGGCCGTCCAAAACTGACCCGTGGTGGAAGCTCAGGCGTGTCGAGCAGGCGCTAATTGCACAGTTCCGTACTGGGCACTGTCCTATTGGCGCGTACTTTGGGAGGTTGAGGCCCAATGTCGACACCCTTTGCAGACACTGCAGGGAAGTGGAGGAAACCGTAGATCATTTGCTTTTCGAGTGTCCCGGACTGGCGGACCACAGGGTGGACCAGTCCGGAAGCCTGCTGGCCATTGAGCTCTATGGCAGTCTCCAGATGTTGAAAGACACAGCAGGTCTGATCTCACGGGCTCTAAGAGACTAAGTCTCAGCCCGCAGAATACTGAGAGAGTTCAAAGAGAGAGAGAGAGAGAGCGTCGGACTTCCCTACGCATGTCGTCGGTGGTGAACTTAATTTGCCATCGGCCATAAGGCGTGTGGGCTGGAGACGCCAGTGCTTTAATGTCTTGGCTGGGATGTGTTGCCCTCGACAACTTACCCCAGGTGGCGCTAGTGTGTCGGACCTCCCTACGCATGTCGTCGGTGGTGAACTTTACTTGCCATCGGCCATAAGGCGTGTGGGCTGGAGACGCCAGTGCTTGAGTGTCTTGGCTGGGATGTGTTGCTCTCGACAACTTTCCCCAGATGGCCCTTAAAACCCAGAACCTCCTAGCGGTCCGGGCGGACAACGGTAGCCTTGCTCTGGGCTAAATGCTAATCTGGGAGCACGAAAGTGCAAAATAGCGAAAAGCGTACCACGACTGTGCGTGGCCGGTCCCCCGGCTTCCCAGTACAGGAACGCAAGGACTCTAGAGAAGCGGCTCATGACCCCTGCTCTTGGATGCCACTGTTGTGTACAGGATCTTATCGGGGCGTTAATTTGACGTCGTCACTACGTCACGTGGGTAAGTACTCTGACCCTAAGAACAACACACACACTAATACACAGTAGCACAATACTTAAAATATCCAAATCAGGAAAACAAACAAGGTATTCCTCAAAAACGAAAATAATAAATAAGTTTAATCCTTCAATATACATGAAAACTGAATCATCACAAGAATACAATAGTCCCGACAACTCATGTGGACATCCACAGCCTAACTTCTACAAGCGACTAACACTGGCTGTGACACTTCAACCACTGACCACGGTCCCACACAGTAGACTACTGGCTAGTCCGTGTTAACTAGTTCCGGTCCCCTACCGTGAACTCCTTTACCATTAAAACACGCCATGCCCTTTAACCCGTCAGCTGACCTAACACAGCTCTCATAACTAGTACACGACAATCCCCCATACAATATCCTAACCAATGCACAACACTCCCCCATGGCCCCTTTAGTGTCAAACATATTAGAGTTTGGCACTCAATACCACCAATATGTCCAAAGTCAATAATTCAAACCCTTTGAACTATTGTCACTTATTAACTCATGTACAACTCAATAATTAATCTTCAGCCCCATCTCATAAACTTCCTTGGTAACAACATGTAGCAATCAATATACATGTAGGAACATTATTATCAAATCACTTATGAATCAGAATTCATAAATCAATTACATCAATATATCAAAACAATAAATGAAAAAAAAAACATAACAATAATGTCATTGTTTACGTAGACCCTGGCGTCTGCTCTACAAGTTCAATCAGCAGCTCATGGTATTCTTCCAAAACGTCACGCAAGTATAAGTGTAGACCACCAACGTCTGTCTATGCGCATTGACCTCTCCTGATATTGGCTTATGTCGAATCTCGTTCTGTCACAGTAGAAACCAACGAGCCACTGTTTGATCTGTTTCCTATGTCTGATGAATGCGAATGGAGCGTGGTCGGTGCACATGGCGACCGCACACCCCAAGAGACACTCTGCTAGTTTCGTGATGCACAAAACCAAAGCCAGACCCACTCTCTCAACCGTTGCGTAACGAGTCTCAGCCGGCAGTAGTTTACTGCTGATAGACCTCACTGACGGAGATTCTATTATGAGATCTGTAGCGCAGGACCGGATGCCGTCCTTAATCATGACCCGAGAAGTATCAGAGCAATGACTGTTACTGTTTCATAAGTCATCGCTTAGCCTGTTGTCCATCTGATCGCTGACAAATCTTCGTTTATGTCACATAACATCCTCTACATAGTTGCAACGTTGTGAAATTTGTTTGCATGTCCGTACACGCAGTTCTTGACGTGCTCTCTTAATTCTTTTCCTTCTGAGCCGGTGGACGAGGGGTCTTTTTTTTCTGACGACGAAGAAAGTCTTCACAGCGCAGCACAGTTTATAAGCTCGCCAGGCTTTCTGAATTTTAACAAAGATTAGCCTTGCTTTACCTCATTGGAGTTGATCCAAGTGTGTTCGCCAAATCCATTGTATTGTCAGAGCTGACCTTCTGTACCGCTGAAAAATCTTGTTCCCAACTTGGCAGTCATGAAATTCTAGTAATGTAAAAAGACACAACATTACCATTACGCCCAGTTGGTATAAATGTTCAGTACTGGTTTTAAATCCATTCATCAGTCTCCTGTGTCCTACTCTGTAATATGACTGAACGAAATTGCGCACATGTTTATATCGATGTCCTTCATCTTTCATACAGTCTTTGCGAAGCCCTTTGATCCTGCTCATTAATCGACTTGTGTTTGTTGGGGTTTCAACACTTGGCATGGAAAGAGATTTTCTTATAAATTGTCTGTCCTCATCATGATTGTCTACTGATGGAATCTCCTCGGAGTTATGGTCAACACTACCATTTTGTAATGTAGTATTTAGAACTGTAAGAAACGTGTTCATCCCTTCACTGTCTTTCGATACTGGCACACTAGGTGCTTTGTCCTCCTGGGGAAATTCAGGTGCTGAATTGAGTGTATTATCAGAACTACTAATTTCATTAAATGAAGGCTCCTGGTGTAGAGATGATTTCATTTCTGAGATAGCCGGCTGTTTTTTTTCAGATGCAGTAACTCTTCCTGAGTTAGTTCGTTGTGAAGGGTGTCTTAACTTGATAGAAACAGAATCAGAAGACTCAGTAACATGTTCATTTTTCTGTTGTCTGTTCTGGCATGCTGAGAAATTGATTTTTGGTGTATTTTCCTCAAAACGTTGACAAACAATGTCTTTAAACGACACCAAACCTCTACTTTTACTAGCACTGGCTTTAGTAGATAAATTTCGTCCATAAATAGCACCATCTTTAGAAGATGACGAGTTTCTACTTTGTTTAACACTTTCTTTGGAAGTCAAATTTTTGCTTTCGTTAGGTAAACACTCAGAAGCTACACTACTCTTACTGTCATGGAGCACAGGGAGACCAGAACAAACAACAGCTTTAGGAGTAGGCAAAGGTTTTCTCTGTCTGGGGCCAGAACCTTCAGCATTTAGAGAAAAAATTCTCTGATCAGGTGATTTACTTCCCTCTAACGTTCCACATGATTCGTTGGACTGTCGAAGGACAAATGGTCCACCACAGACCACATCTTTAATAACAGGTCCTGATTTATAATGGTCCTTACAGTCATTTATTTGTTTTGCATTAACAGGGCGCTCTATTACCGCGTCCGCGGCTTGTTCATGAGCAGTGTTATGCCCGATTCTGATAGCTTCATCTGTGGCTCTGGTAGATAATTTCTCACCTGCTTCTGATGTTTCCCGCTCTTTAGGCGCCGTTTCTCTGCTTCGTTTCACAGCTACATTGCTGACATCAACGCCTTCAGTGTCATTCACTACCGTGTTCTCTCCAGCCCGGAGTAAAGTGTCATGGTCAGAGCCCTCTTTGTTAACCAACACGTCCCCGCATTACGGTCACAGACGGGGTTATCGACACCATAGGTCTTGACCTCACGTGTGTAGTACGGGGTTAAAATGAGGTTCTTAGCTTGACTCATTTCAATTTTCTTCATCTCTATCTGCCGTCTCAGCTTTCCTAATTGATAGTCCTGTTCCCTCCGTTTGATTTCGTCATCTCTCTCCTCCCTTCGCTTTAATGCCTCTTCTCCTCTTTCTCGCTTTAATGCCTCTTCTTTCTGTTTTAGTTCTTCATCTCTTTCTTTCTTTAGTTCCTTCATTTGTTTATCCACGTACTTAATTAGTTCCTCACCTTCTAATATCATTACTTCTTTTGCGAGTCTCGCTATTCTCTCCCGAGCCTCAACGAATTATAGCCACTGGGACATTTTTTTTTTTAAACAGAACCTGTGTTTACAAGTTAATAATACCAACAAAACTGCTGCTCCACCAATGTTGTGTACAGGATCTTATCGGGGCGTTAATTTGACGTCGTCACTACGTCACGTGGGTCAGTACTCTGACCCTAAGAACAACACACACACTAATACACAGCAGCACAATACTTAAAATATCCAAATCAGGAAAACAAACAAGATATTCCTCAAAAACGAAAATAATAAATAAGTTTAATCCTTCAATATACATGAAAACTGAATCATCACAAGAATACAATAGTCCCGACAACTCATGTGGACATCCACAGCCTAACTTCTACAAGCGACTACCACTGGCTGTGACACTTCAACCACTGACCACGGTCCCACACAGTAGACTACTGGCTAGTCCGTGTTAACTAGTTCCGGTCCCCTACCGTGAACTCCTTTTACCATTAAAACACGCCATGCCCTTTAACTCGTCAGCTGACTTAACACAGCTCTCATAACTAGTACACGACAATCCCCCATACAATATCCTAACCAATGCACAACACCACGAACCTGTTTCGGACCATATCATGGCTACGTAAAAAAGAGATCCGTGCGGCGCGGAATCCTCGATTAATAGTCTCGAAAAACCCAAACCCTAGGAACGGATGAGGGCTTGCAAAACGAAATTTTGTGGCTTCGTTTCCGACGTGGGTCAATCACATCGGACCTCTACAGTACGCGTGGCGTTAGCGTGTCGCTGTTCGTCTGGAGGACTCCTGAGACTCACACTCGGTCGGTACTATGGGGGCTGAGGTCAACCCTAGGTGCTGGCCGGCCTCATGTCTGGCAGAAGACAATAAAGACTGTCAAAACCTGACCGATATCTGGATGATCCATCCAGAAAGTAACACTGGGCTCCTCTGCTCTGAGGAGCTCCCTGCTCTGGGAACAGTGTGAAATTTAAAAGTGTCTCTTAGGTAGCTGCCGCTACCTACGCCATCAGCCCACCCCGCTCTGGAGGGCACATGAACGCTCTTAGGTGAATGGTGGTGGGAAGCCCGCAAGGGAACTGCTAAACGCTCCCCGTCAGCAGGACGAGCGCGGGAAGTGAACCTTGATGTATTCGATACTGTGACCGAACGCTGGTATTGCACGGAGCCAGCCCGTCAATGGCAGATCGGGGTTTCGAGGAAAAAGGTACGCCAACCCACTCTCATTCCGAGAGATCAGATATGTCCGGCGGTAGGCGCCCCGGAACTGGTTTATCCTGGGTCGAGGCAAGGAGGCATTTGAGCTGCTCTGCTTACTTGTCAGACCACCCAACCCGCCCCTCCCTGGGGCACTCGAAAAGCAAAATGGTTAAGACAAAGATACGAAATAAAGCGGTTCTGGGCAGCACCCAAACATGCCTCGATGGATGATTAGGGGGCGGTACGATCACCATCGAAAAAAGTTCGACTACTCGCCCCGGTGCCACGACTTCGGCTGAAAGGCTGGCATCGTAAAAATAGTTACTTTCGGCTCAGCTCGAGAACCACAAAGGGCGATCGAAGGCACAGTGTGTCCATCGTCCGGTTTACTATTTTATTTTGCTGGAATTTGCCGCTCCTTGAAATAATGCCGCTCTAGGCAGCTGCCTATATCGCCTATACCTAAAGCCGGCACTGATTTTACCTATTTAGAACAGTGATTTTAACAATAATAATGAACAGTAGTTTTAAAAATATAGAACAGTGATTTTAACAATAATAATGGGCATTTATTTTAACAGTAATGAGCAAAGTGATCGATATTTTCCTTTGCGGAGGGGGGGGGGCGATGAAACCATTCAAGGGAGATTTTTTTTTTCATCCAGTAGAAGAGGGGCACGGGGGAGGGGTGAAATTTTATGGGAAATAATTTTGTTCATTAATTAATGATATGAATTAATATTTTATTAAATTAAGTGTATTTCTTCTCTTGAAATAAACATATGTTGCTTAATTGATTAATGACATAGAATGTTACAAGAGCGCTTTTTTCAGTTACAGAGTTGGTGTCATTTAATAGAAAATGTTTTTCATTGTTTCACGCAACTTCTTTACCACCAGCAAAGTGTTGACTTCGCCAGTTGTCTAGAGAAAGAGTGTTGACTTCGCCAGTTGTCTAGAGAAAGAGTGTTGAACTTCAGTTGTCTAGAGAAAGAGTGTTGAAATTCAATGCAGTTAAACGTTTGTTAAATTTTGTAATTCAAACAAACAAGTATGAAGATTTGTTGAGTTTAAAACAAACATTTATATACATCTATATACATATTATTCATTTTACTCTATGCGTTAAATCAAAAGCGGAAAACACGAATTCAAAAGCGTCTAACCACCAGAGTCTTGATTCGATATTTCTTTTTGAAAAATCTACAGTTTTAAATAGTTTCTGTGGTTTTTTATTATGAAATGTAAAAGTCCCAAATATTAAATATTAATATTATATATATATATATATATATATATATATATATATATATATATATATAAATATATATATATATATATATATATATATATATATATAATATCATTCAAATTATTGTAGTTTTTATTAAAACAGATATCATTTTAACATTGTCAAACGTAATCAATAGTAATAAACGGAAGTGAAAAAATAATCCAGCATTTATTTTTTTAATAGTACATTGAAAATTTTCTTTTCGTTCGTGTGTTGTGGTGGCTGAATGGATAAGCTGTTTCGATTTATCTTTATTTTAATGCTGACTATCCAGGTTCGATTCCTCTTAGGGACATTTTTTTTATTGAAGTAATTTATCTTTTAGGATGTTGTAAGAAAAAGAAAAAACAACTAATTAGATTTTTATTTATTTCATAACTTAAAAAAAAGAAAAAAAATATTATTTTGAAATTATGTATCAAAGCTGAACACAGAGGCGTACCTAGGGTGGGGGAGGTAGTTTTCATATCGTGCGGTGTATCTCGCAGGTAGTTTTCATATCGTGCGGTGTCCCACGCAGGTAGTTTTCATATCTTATTGTGTTCATTGCAATAAAAGCCAAATGTTATTTTCTATTACAGTATTTCATACAATCCATTGTTATTTCTGTTCATATCGTATTCTGTTCATGGCAATAAAGGTCCCATGCAGTATTTCTTTGTTATCCCTTCTGTCGGATTTCGTTCAGCCAGCTTCAGCAGGCTTTCCACTAGTAGTCCAATATATCTTGATGAAAGCGCTCGCCTTCACATCTGAGTAAGCTCCCATGTTCTCCTTGATTTGTCAAGATGAGTCTCAAGGATATGGACTGTGAGAGACATTCTGCATAACATTTTGGCGAAATTCTTTATGAGAGTGATACAACTGCATATAGTTATCGGCTTTGCAATTCTCCAGGAAGCCAATAAAAACTGCTATGAAATTGTTCCAAACTTTTCTCTCCATCCTGTTCAGCAGAGAACTTGATCCGTTGTGGCCAATTATTTTTGTGATAATGTGCATTAGTGTCACGGCTGTCACAGGGGCAAATGAAATTGTCTCAGATCAGTAAATTGCACACATTCATCCAACCAGTTTCACTGCTTCAGCCTGGATGTCAGAAGCTCAGCATTGGACTCAGTAAGACCAAGGTCTCTGATCAGATTGTTGACGTCTTTCTGGTTAGAGAAGTGTGGCCTTCTCTCCTCAACCTGCATCTGTGAAATCATAATTTGTATCTCCAATATCTTCCTCGCTGTCTGACTTGCTGCTGTCTCCTGAAGATTGCTGGGGAGTGGGATCTTACAGTTCAGGACAGTGTGGCACTGGGGCAATGAAAGAAGGAATGTCTCTGTAAATGATTTGAGGTGCACTCTTACCATTGCGACGTTTGGTAGGATCCACCATCGTGTAGCAGTTGCTTAATTGGTCAGTCGATAGCCTGAAAATTTGCGAGATAGCAAACTTAATGTCTCTATTTTCTCACTTGTACCAACTTGTAACATTGCAGATATAATCAATCATATAAATTTAAAAGCAGGAATTTTTACACACTACTTAATACAGTGTATGATATTAGCATATAACATATTTTACTATAATACATTTCTATGTGCGAAAATTTTGTCAATAGCAACTTTTTAAACTGTACAAGATCTAAATCATTGAAATTCTACAATATCAAGCACTGTCATATAAGCGAACAGCAAATGTTTACCTTACCTTCAAGAGTTTTCTTGCAATATTTGAAATAAGGTGCAATGGACTTGTCTTGATCTCCGACAAGCTATACCGATATGCCTTGAAGGCCTCAAACATCTTACGACAAGCTATCACGGAATACTGGCTCTTTTCCTTTATAAATTGTCCACATTCACCTGAGGGGTGTAGACAACCTCTTGATGCCGTCTAAATCAATAGTTGCTATTTAACTACGATTTGTTATTATCCAACTCAGCAATTACTTAAACCGAAATGTTGGTTCGAGTCACCTGTGCTTTTATACTTTTATCACTACAAATGGACAGTCCTAGAAAGATCAAAGAGTTTCTTGAAAAATTATTCTTGAAGACTACTAGGTATTTAATGCAAATCAAGAATTTTCTTGAAAACAGACTATCCCAGCAGTTTAAGAATTTTCTAGAAGACTACTAAGTACTGAATGCAAATCAAGAATTTTCTTGAAAACAGGCAATTCCAGCAGTTGTTTAAAAATATTATAAAAGACAACTAGGTACAGAATGCAAATAGAAAATTTTCCAAGACAACAAACATTCAAAATATCTTTATCCTGATCACAGAAACAAAGTTTTTGTGGAACAAAACACACATTGTACCCTGGAAAAAAAAATGTTACAATTGTTATTTTAAAAATGTGAATTCTCATTGATACCAAAAGGAGAATTAAAATGCTTGGTGTTCAGTGAGTTTTTCACAAACATTAAAAATATTCCGTCAGTTCCTTCGGACAACCAGCCCTAGTGGATTTTTATCACATATGAAAGAATAATAACCAGATTTATTTGGTGTGCACTGTGTTATCACATATGAAAGAATAATAACCAGATTTATTTGGCGTGCACTGTGTTATCACATATGAAAGAATAATAACCAGATTTATTTGGCGTGCACTGTGTTATCACATATGAAAGAATAATAACCAGATTTATTTGGCGTGCACTGTGTTATCACATATGAAAGAATAATAACCAGATTTATTTGGCGTGCACTGTGTTATCACATATGAAAGAATAATAACCAGATTTATTTGGCGTGCACTGTGTTATCCCATATGAAAGAATAATAACCAGATTTATTTGGGGTGCACTGTGTTATCACTAGGGTTCGAAAATTACGCGTAAGATTGGCGCGCGTAATTTACGCGTAAATGAAAGAATAATAACCAGATTTATTTGGTGTGCACTGTGTTATCACATATGAAAGAATAATAACCAGATTTATTTGGCGTGCACTGTGTTATCACATATGAAAAGAATAATAACCAGATTTATTTGGCGTGCACTGTGTTATCACATATGAAAGAATAATAACCAGATTTTTTTGGCGTGCACTGTGTTATCACATATGAAAGAATAATAACCAGATTTATTTGGCGTGCACTGTGTTATCACATATGAAAGAATAATAACCAGATTTATTTGGCGTGCACTGTGTTATCACATATGAAAGAATAATAACCAGATTTATTTGGCGTGCACTGTGTTATCCCATATGAAAGAATAATAACCAGATTTATTTGGGGTGCACTGTGTTATCACTAGGGTTCGAAAATTACGCGTAAGATTGGCGCGCGTAATTTACGCGTAAATGAAAGAATAATAACCAGATTTATTTGGTGTGCACTGTGTTATCACATATGAAAGAATAATAACCAGATTTATTTGGCGTGCACTGTGTTATCACATATGAAAGAATAATAACCAGATTTATTTGGCGTGCACTGTGTTATCACATATGAAAGAATAATAACCAGATTTATTTGGCGTGCACTGTGTTATCCACCCACATCCACATACATTCAGTTACATCTCAGTAAACGCCTTTACAAAACTCTAGTATGTAAGTAAAGCAATTAGCATAATCAAAAGCAATGTCTTAAAAGACATACCGTTTCGACAACTTTGTTATGAAAGTAATGAAGAATTCAATCGCATGCTGCTTCTTTCAGAAATCTGTCCTGGCTGTCAAATAATTGACTGTATTTTGTTATAGTCTCTTTGATTCAGATTCCAATTCCATACTCAGACAACGAATAATACTATAACCCAACTTGATTTCTTTAAAACATAACTTTTCTTTTTTAACGAAGAAATTAAAAAAAAAATTGATAAAATAAATCCACTAATGTCACTAATGTTTATTAATGTCACTAAAGTCACTAATGTTTATTAATGTCACTAATGTTTATTAATGTCACTAATGTTTATTAATGTCACTAAAGTCACTAATGTTTATTAATGTCACTAAAGTCACTAATGTTTATTAATGTCACTAAAGTCATTAATGTTTATTAATGTCACTAAAGTCACTAATGTTTATTAATGTCACTAATGTCACTAACGTTTATTAATGTCACTAATGTCACTAATGTTTATTAATGTCACTAATGTTTATTAATGTCACTAATGTCACTAATGTTTATTAATGTCACTAATGTTTATTAATGTCACTAATGTCACTAATGTTTATTAATGTCACTAATGTCACTAATGTTTATTAATGTCACTAATGTCACTAATGTTTATTAATGTCACTAATGTCACTAATGTTTATTAATGTCACTAATGTCACTAATGTTTATTAATGTCACTAATGTCACTAATGTTTATTAATGTCACTAATGTTTATTAATGTCACTAATGTCACTAATGTTTATTAATGTCACTAATGTCACTAATGTTTATTAATGTCACTAATGCCACTAATGTTTATTAATGTCACTAATGTCACTAATGTTTATTAATGTCACTAATGTCACTAATGTTTATTAATGTCACTAATGTTTATTAATGTCACTAATATCACTAATGTTTTATTAATTTCACTAATGTTTATTAATGTCACTAAAGTCACTAATGTTTATTAATGTCACTAATGTCACTAATGTTTATTAATGTCACTAATGTCACTAATGTTTATTAATGTCACTAATGTTTATTAATGTCACTAATGTCACTAATGTTTATTAATGTCACTAATGTCACTAATGTTTATTAATGTCACTAATGTCACTAATGTTTATTAATGTCACTAATGTCACTAATGTTTATTAATGTCACTAATGTCACTAATGTTTATTAATGTCACTAATGTTAATTAATGTCACTAATGTCACTAATGTTTATTAATGTCACTAATGTCACTAATGTTTATTAATGTCACTAATGCCACTAATGTTTATTAATGTCACTAATGTCACTAATGTTTATTAATGTCACTAATGTCACTAATGTTTATTAATGTCACTAATGTTTATTAATGTCACTAATATCACTAATGTTTTATTAATTTCACTAATGTTTATTAATGTCACTAAAGTCACTAATGTTTATTAATGTCACTAATGTCACTAATGTTTATTAATGTCACTAATGTTATTTATTTCACAAATCTCACTAATGTTTCTAATCTATTAATAAATACGAAAAGCAGACTGCAAGTAGCTGAAAGTGTTGAATTCAAATTATTATTCACTAAAGTTGAACCGGACATTAGGCAGATTAATGTCACTGCACCAAGTTCAGCCTTCTCTTTAATATAACTTGTTAAAATTTTTTACATATGTGTCGTGGTACATATGTGGCGTGGTACATATGTGTCGTGTTCATATGTGTCCTGTTAAATATGTTTCCTGTTACATATGTGTCCTGTACTCATTTATTTTGTGTTGTGAGCGTACTGTGGAACCACATGGTTGGGTAAAATACAAATATTTCTGCAGATGTTCCTACACCCAAGACCATGACAGATCTCCCAATGACAATGTGTTTTCATATCATTATGTGTTTGTTTCCTTTGATATATTTACTCTTGTTTTTATTAGGTTCTACTGTGTCTTGTTGTTTGTTTGTTTTTTAACAATTCTTTCAGTTTTTAAATCTGACTTTATTGCTTTCTCTAGACGTCAGTAGCTACAGTGACTCTTTCCTGTTTCATCATAAAATACATTTTTAAAACTGACTGTATTGCTTTCTCTAGACACAAGTGGCTACAATGTCTCTATTATTTATAATAACTCGGCCCGGGGGTGGGGGAAATGAACTTTTGTTTTCTTTTCAAAATGGCGGCAACAAACAAAAAATTTGAGAATCATTTATAAAAAGTAAAACAAACAATTGTTGAGTCTTTCGTTATCCAACTATGTACACCAATTAATTGTTTATATAAACTATCCAAACACAGACATCAAACTATGTACACCAATTAATTGTTTATATAAACTATACAAACACAGACATCAAACTATGTACACCAATTAATTGTTCTATGTACACCAATTAATTGTTTATATAAACTACACAAACACAAACATCAAACTATGTACACCAATTAATTGTTTATATAAACTATACAAACACAGACATCAAACTATGTACACCAATTAATTGTTTATATAAACTATACAAACACAAACATCAAACTATGTACACCAATTAATTGTTTATATGAATTATACAAACACAGACATCAAACTATGTACACCAATTAATTGTTTATATGAATTATACAAACACAGACATCAAACTATGTACACCAATTAATAGTGTATATGAATTATACAAACATAAACATCAAAATGTACACCAATTAATAGTTTCTATGAACTATACAAACACAAACATCAACCTATGTACACCAATTAATAGTTTATATGAACTACACAAACATCAAACTATGTACACCAATTAATAGTTTATATGAACTATACAAACACAAACAATAAACTATGTACACAAATCAATAGTTTATATGAACTAAACAAACACAAACATCAAACTATGTACACCCAATTAATAGTTTATATTAACTATACAAACACAAACATCAAACTATGTACACCAATTAATAATTTATATGAATTATACAGATACAAACATCAAACTATGTACACTAGGGTGCATCAGCACAATAGAGGAAAAAATTGATTGTTTGTTTTTGAGCTGTCTATGTTTCTAATTTGTTCTAATATCATTAATAATAACTTGTGTAAAATATTTTTCAAATCAGAGTTGATTTAGAGGTCCCCCCCCCCCCCGCCCAAGAAATCACAAAACATGACATGTAAAGAAAAAAAAAGTTTATTCTAGCCTATATAAAAATAACATTAAAGTATTAAATTATTTATTACTGTTGCATTTAATTCAGTTTCACTTTGTTGCACGTTTGTAAGGTTTACGCACATTTGAGATGTGTTTGCGGTCCATTTCTACCACTTGAAGAATGTTTTGAAAATGTTCATCCATTCGCGCTGCTTCAACAAAGTCAGATGCCAGTTTCACTCCTCTCTCGGCACAATCGTTAACAACGTTAATAGCAGCAACATTTTCTGCACTGGCAATGTAAGAAGCTGTTTGGCACCAATCATCAACAGGCAGTTGGAGAAATCCTATGTCCAGTTGAAGTCTGTATATAGTAAACAACGAGTCAACTCCAGCCAGATCACACAACCGAGTTTTAGAATCAATTGATTGGAATCGTGGTTTTCCCCAACCATTTCCAAATCGATTCTGTGGAGTTTGGAGGGCAACCACTGGTCGAAGCCTTAACAGAGCATCTGCTAGAGTTCTCTTTTCCAACACAGGTACTTCATTGCTGAACAGAGCAAGTGGCATCATTTCAGCAGTAGGTACCACAGATGCCTATTCAGGGCACGGATTGCTGACTTGGATATGTCTCTGTTGACATCGTTGTAATCCAAAGGTCGCTTGTAGAGCTGTAGATCATTCCATGGTGCATCCACACTCTTTTTGCAATTGAGCCACCACACGACATAAACATGTGTTACAAATGTAGCAAATGCACGAATCTTTGGCACTTGATCACGTGTGGGAATAGTACCTGGAGGCAATAATTGAATTTGTTTCTCACACAGTGCAATCTTGAAGCAATATATCAGCTTTGCCATCCATCGTGTTTTGTGCAGGGCACCTGGTCTTTTAAAGTTAACCTCCTTATTTGTAGCATTCAGGTAAACAAGGGACAGCTTAAGGAATTCGTGGTAGTCGTCTCGCAAGAATTCGGTTTGTTTACTAGAGTTGTCATGTGCAATTACCGCATCTCTCATTATCGTCAGTCGCTCTTGAGCGAACTACAAACGTGAGACCAATCATGTGCCACCAACTCCCAATTACTTCGCAGCTTGGTGAACAAAGTTATATCCGGGGATTTGGAAACTTCTATTTTCATGTCTGCAAACACATGCGAGAGGATAACTTCACCAATGTGATGGCGACAACCTGACCACAGAAGAGCACGTTGCAGCATATTTTGTATGGCAATGCAGGCAGCAGTCTGATGATCAGTGTTTGATCTTGTTGTGTCGAATGTCATATTAACGATACAATCATTACAATGCCACTCTGTCATTAGCTTCAAGGTTAATTCTGCAATTATTTCACCAATGGGTTTCTTTGTTGCCTTGGCATAATTTGACACTCCTTGAATTTCAATTGCTTTGCATCACCGACAACAACTGGTATGCGTTCTTCAGTGACACGATGATTTTTTAGAGAAGGTGTCAGTTTGCCATCCCAGTGGAGAGTGCAGAGTTTGGGTGGTTCCCAGGAGTCGTGGATCTTTGTAGATATCTCACTTACAACTTTGCGACGTGAACGATCTGCAGTGGCATAGGAAGAAGTCACCATTGATACATCACCCCCAGGCTGCCTGCTGTGTTGGTGTAATCTTTAATCTTGTCGCTAGTGACACAAGATTTGGTCGGCTTAAAACATCTGGAGGTACAAATACCAAAGCTCCTGTTGGCTTTCTTCGCTTTTGCAATGGCATTATATCATCCAAACAGTTATCAACAAACTCCATATTATCTTCAGATTTAGAAATAGAATCATTGGGTTCGTCACTGCGACCCCACGCACTGATATCGTTGAACATGCTGCATTTTCTTCTCTTGCGCGTTTCTGACGTTCCAATGTTGCGACATCTCGTGAATGGCGTCGAGCGACGTTTTTTTTGCAAGTGTTTTGTCAAATGATCCAAAGCTGGAAGACCTGTCTCCTTTCATAGACCTCAAGAATGCTAGATCTTCTGCATTCTTGATAATAGTCTCGACATTTGGTGGCCACAGTTGAAAAGTTGTTGCCAACATAGATTTCATTTGTTCCAGTTTACGTTTGGTGGCTGGTGTGTTTCGGCGAATTTTATCAATTGATCGAAGTTTATTGTATTCATCAAGAAGCTGAACAATCTTCTCACAGGCTCTCTCTCTCTCTCTCTCTCTCTGTCACCATTGGAATGTTTGCTTTTTCGTAGAAAGCAGTAACTTGATTCAGCACAATTTTGGCAGTTGTAAATCGAGAAGGTGCATAAAGAGAACCTGGACGCTCACTGTGTGCTGCTACATTGCAGTGATACATCATGCACCTCAAAACTTGTAAACAAATTGGTAGTCGAAGAATTCCAGTAATTATAGCATCATCAACACAGATTGCAGGGCCAATGCCAAACAATTCAGTTTTCAGTAGAGTTTGTGGTTTCTTTGTTCGCGAGGCAGGAGACGCAGTAATAACTGGATATGCAACTAAGCATTTCCTTAGAAGGTGTAGACATTTTATTGTTGTTTTTCATATCATTTTCATGTTCTGATTTTATAGGTCGTGTGTATCAGAAATTAAAATAATATAAATAAAGAAATTAAAATGCTTGCCTTGGTCATCAATATGCGGTAAGGAAAAGTGTTGTTTTTGCTAATAAAATGTGAATTTTAAATTTTATTTCTAGCACAACTGCATATCAAAATCAATCATAGCTACCAAACATTACAAAACCAAATACTATAAAACAATTTATATAGCGCTTCACTTTTTGTATGTAAGTCTTTAAGACTTTACAAGAAGGATGGTTTTATCTAGTTTTCGCTTAATTATGCAAACTTTGTTAAAGTCCGGGGGACCTCTAAATATTGTCAAATATTTTTTTATTTTTTTACACAATGCTTTTTTTGATCAATGGAACAAATTTAAATAGCAGACAGATCAATTATTAAAATTTTTTTTTGGTGATGTACCCTAATGTACACCAATTAATAGTTTATATGAACTATACAAACACAAACATCAAACTATGTACACCAATTAATAGTTTATATGAACTATACAAACACAAACATCAAACTATGTACACCAATTAATAGTTTATATGAATTATACAAACAAAACAAGATTATTTCTTTTGACACTAGAAAGTATAAAATAAAAACATGAAGTAAAACTTTTCTAAATAGACTTTTATTAAAATGGTGGAGATCATTCAAATATTAATGGCTAAATAAAACCGTGGATAATGAAATAAATGAAATTATAAATCCGTTTGACCGGTTTGGGGTGGAGGGAGACGCTAGCAGGCTCGCCTTAGAAAATTAAACAAAAATTTAAATTGCTTTTTCATTCTTCATTACATTTCTACACAAAAAATATGTTTCATGTTTAATTAAATATTTCAATAAATATGAAGGGGAAAATGTTGTTGACGTTGTTTAAAAAATTCAATAGATGTTATACAAATAAATTAATTCATCAAGAGTATTGCGCTTGAAATATTTATCACACGATTTTCTTTTCATTCTATATTTAAAAAATAAAAGAAATTCTGCAGCTTAGAATTTCGTCGCTGGTTGTAAACAGTAATGAGAAATTAGTAATGAGCAATGATGATAAGTATTACACTGGGCAACAGCCTACAAATCGTCAGGGGTTTTTCAACTGATTTAGACTAAATTTGGTGTTCTGAGTCCGAATATCACATTGATTTTGCTCGGTCAGGTCAACTTCTTGAGATACAGCCATAGACCTACCTGGCGAGCTATACGTATTCTAATATCAGGGGTTTTCAGTTCAATCATTTCTCTAAATTAGCTGCATAAAAATTAGCAGCAAAATAATCACAATTATAAAAACAGAGATAATTATATTTTATTTCTAAATCATCAATCTGGATTTTCACTTGATTATTTAATGCATGAGCACTTGATTGAGCACAGCCTCCAGTACCCCGACCTTCTATCTGCCCGTCGTCCAGCTGCTCACAGCGAAGAAATTCCTGTACCAGCGTTCAGAGATCTTCCTGACAGCGACGATGAGGTCACTACTTTAGACGAGGGAGGAGATACAGAAGAGGAGTATGAATCACAAGATGGTCCGCAGCCGTTCTCACAATGTGAGCTTAATGATCTGGTTCGGGATCTCAGCCTGTCGAATAATTCCTCCGAGCTGTTGGCTTCCAGACTCAAAGAGAAAAATCTACTTGGCAAGGACGCGCGTATCACTTTCTTCCGTAGAAGGCATGAGGACTACAGGGGCTACTTCTGCCAGGAGGAAGACCTTGTGTACTTCCGAGATGTCGCCGGTCTTCTTGATAAACTCGGCGGTCCTGAATACGATCCAAGAGATTGACGACTCTTTATTGACAGCTGTAAGCGCTCTTTGAAGTGTGTACTTTTCCACAACGGCAGCCAGTTCACCTCAATCCCTCTCGCGCACTCCACAAATCTTGAAGAGGAATATGAAGCAGTGAAGTATGTGCTCGACAAACTCCAATTTGAGCAGCACCAATGGATCAGCTGCGTCGACTTGAAGATGGTGAACTTCCTACTTGGTCAGCAGTCCGGCTTCACAAAGTACCCATGCTTTATATGTATGTGGGACGGTTGCGACAGAACCCAGGACTATGGCTGGCGCGAGAGCAGTTAGTACCTGGGGCGAGAAATATCATAAACGAACCTCTTTTTGACCGGGAGAAGATATGGATCCCACCGCTACACATGAAACAGTTTACGCGCGCTCTGGACAAGGATGGAAGGTGCTTCAACACATTAGCCGAGCATTTCCTCAACTGACCATTGAGAAACTGAAGGCCGGCATTTTCGATGGCCCACAGATACGGCAGCTCATAAAGGACACAGAGTTCCAAAACTCCATAAACACGCTTGAGTGCGCCGTCTGGAAATCTTTTTGCAGGTGGTGAACAACTTCCTTTGGAACACGAAGGCAGCAAACTACGCCAGACTCATCAGCAGCATGATAGAGGACTTCCAAAAACTCGGATGTTTGATAAGTATAAAGATGAACTTCCTGTTCTCACACATGGAGAAGTTTCCTGACAACGTTGGGGCGATGAGCGATGAGCAGGGAGAAAGGTTCCATCAGGACATCCGCCAAATGGAGGAAAGGTACCAGGGGAGGTGGGACGCAATCATGCTGGCGGACTACTGCTGGTCGCTGAAGAGAGACAACCCAGAAGCTGCTCACACACGGAAATCGAAGAAACGCCGATTTATGCCTTGAACTCTGAACTCTTGTTTCACGTAACGCTCATGTTATATTAATATTATGATAATTATGCTTATCAAATTTGATGGATGAATATAAACTGAATGAATTTGAATACGCTGATTTTATTTTTTGAGTAAAACGGAAAAAGTCGTCAGGGGTTTATCAGCTGATGATCCGCAATAATGTGTTGTTTTTTTTTACAAAAAAAAAACGATTTTTTTTTATTTCTGTAGGAAAAATGACCTGATTGAGGAAAACCAATGTCATTTTCGGACTCAGAGCATCAAAATTAGTCTAATTCAGTTGGAAAACCCAGGACGATTTTCAAAAAAATATTTTTTTGTTGCCCTGTGTTATTAATTCAGATGCGTACACTATGCGTAATACCCTATTTTGTCTGTTCTAACAATGAGACACACCTATAAGTATGTTATAACGACAGAAAGGTAGCTTTGGAGAGAGGGTGACAGAAAGTAGGTTTTAGGGAGAGGAGAGACAGAAAGGTTGCTGGTAGGACATGGGTGACAGAAAAGTAGCTTGGCGCAGAGGTGTGACAGAAAGGTAGCTGGATGCAGAGGAGAGAAGAAAAGTAGCTGGGGAGAGAGGAGAGACAGAAAGGTAGCTGGAGGCAGAGGAGAGACAGAAAGGTAGCTGGAGGCAGAGGTGTGACAGAAAGTCAGCTGCGGGGAGAGGGGTGACATAAATGTAGCATGGGTTAGAGGGATGACAGAGAGTGGTTTGCTGGGAGAGAGATGACAGAGAGTGGTTTACTGGGAGAGAGATGACAGAGAGTGGTTTGCTGGGACAGAGATGACAGAGAGTGGTTTGCTGGGAGAGAGATGCCAGAGAGTGGTTTGCTGGGAGAGAGATGACAGAAAGACTAAAAAAGTTAGGTTGGCTCCCCTGTTATGAATAGTTTCTATACTGACATAATTGTAAAATATGTGGTTCATAAATGGAAGCTGTCTTCACAGGGTGACACCTTATATGCATTCTGTGGCGTTGGGGGGGTAGTTTGGTTGATCAGTGTCATCACACCTCAGAATACGCAATTAATCTGTAGGAAATCGTTGGATAGCCAAATTGTCCGAGTTTAAATTTATTTGTCTTCATAAATGATATAAAATGAATGAATTCTAACAAAAACTCGTTTTTTTCTAAAAAGTAAATTTTAACAAGGTCGGCATTACTTACACTAAACTACAACAATCGATCTGCCAACATAGTGCGCACAAAATGCGCACCACAGATTACATAATATACAGATTGCGCAAAACTCGTTTTGAAACAATGTTTTCATCGCCGCCATTTATAATATTTATTCTCATTATTCTGATTAGAAAAAGAACTAAATTACAATGATAATTCAGAAAAAGAAACTTAATTACAATGTTACTTCAAATAACGAACTCAATTTGTATAAAAATCGTTTCAATTTAAAGCATTTGATCTTTGAATCAATATTAACCCGTTAAAAAATTTAATAAAGTGGTTGATATTCTTTCTGGCTCTTTACAAAAATTCAATATTTCAAATTCTTTTTCAGTTTATCTAGTCGGGTTGGAGGGGAGAGGGGGGAGGTACAGAAACTTTAGTACAAAAAAACATCATAATCCATGTATAAAACATCATAATCCATGTATAAAACATCATAATCCATGTATAAAACATCAAATCCATGTATAAAACATCATAATCCATGTATAAAACATCATAATCCATGTATAAAACATCATAATCCATGTATAAAACATCATAATCCATATATAAAACATCATATCCATGTATAAAACATCATAATCCATGTATAAAACATCATAATCCATGTATAAAACATCATAATCCATGTATAAAACATCATAATCCATGTATAAAACATAATCCATGTATAAAACATCATAATCCATGTATAAAACATCATAATCCATGTATAAAACATAATCCATGTATAAAACATCATAATCCATGTATAAAACAAAATCCATGTATAAAACATAATCCATGTATAAAACATCATAATCCATGTATAAAACATAATCCATGTATAAAACATAATCCATGTATAAAACATAATCCATGTATAAAACATAATCCATGTATAAAACATAATCCATGTATAAAACATAATCCATGTATAAAACATAATCCATGTATAAAACATCATAATCCATGTATAAAACATAATCCATGTATAAAACATCATAATCCATGTATAAAACATAATCCATGTATAAAACATAATCCATGTATAAAAAATCATAATCCATGTATAAAACATAATCCATGTATAAAACATAATCCATGTATAAAACATAATCCATGTATAAAACATAATCCATGTATAAAACATTATAATCCATGTATAAAACATAATCCATGTATAAAACATCATAATCCATGTATAAAACATCATAATCCATGTATAAAACATAATCCATGTATAAAACATAATCCATGTATAAAACATAATCCATGTATAAAACATCATAATCCATGTATAAAACATAATCCATGTATAAAACATAATCCATGTATAAAACATCATAATCCATGTATAAAACATAATCCATGTATAAAACATAATCCATGTATAAAACATAATCCATGTATAAAACATAATCCATGTATAAAACATAATCCATGTATAAAACATAATCCATGTATAAAACATAATCCATGTATAAAACATCATAATCCATGTATAAAACATAATCCATGTATAAAACATCATAATCCATGTATAAAACATAATCCATGTATAAAACATAATCCATGTATAAAAAATCATAATCCATGTATAAAACATAATCCATGTATAAAACATAATCCATGTATAAAACATAATCCATGTATAAAACATAATCCATGTATAAAACATTATAATCCATGTATAAAACATAATCCATGTATAAAACATCATAATCCATGTATAAAACATCATAATCCATGTATAAAACATAATCCATGTATAAAACATAATCCATGTATAAAACATAATCCATGTATAAAACATAATCCATGTATAAAACATAATCCATGTATAAAACATCATAATCCATGTATAAAACATCATAATCCATGTATAAAACATCATCCATGTATAAAACATCATCCATGTATAAAACATAATCCATGTATAAAACATAATCCATGTATAAAACATCATAATCCATGTATAAAACATAATCCATGTATAAAACATAATCCATGTATAAAACATAATCCATGTACAAAACATAATCCATGTATAAAACATAATCCATGTATAAAACATAATCCATGTATAAAACATAATCCATGTATAAAACATCATAATCCATGTATAAAACATAATCCATGTATAAAACATCATAATCCATGTATAAAACATAATCCATGTACAAAACATCATAATCCATGTATAAAACATAATCCATGTAAAAAACATCATAATCCATGTATAAAACATAATCCATGTATAAAACATCATAATCCATGTATAAAACAAAATCCATGTATAAAACATAATCCATGTATAAAACATCATAATCCATGTATAAAACATAATCCATGTATAAAACATAATCCATGTATAAAACATAATCCATGTATAAAACATAATCCATGTATAAAACATAATCCATGTATAAAACATAATCCATGTATAAAACATAATCCATGTATAAAACATCATAATCCATGTATAAAACATAATCCATGTATAAAACATCATAATCCATGTATAAAACATAATCCATGTATAAAACATAATCCATGTATAAAACATAATCCATGTATAAAACATCATCCATGTATAAAACATAATCCATGTATAAAACATCATAATCCATGTATAAAACATAATCCATGTATAAAACATCATCCATGTATAAAACATCATCCATGTATAAAACATAATCCATGTATAAAACATAATCCATGTATAAAACATAATCCATGTATAAAACATCATAATCCATGTATAAAACATAATCCATGTATAAAACATAATCCATGTATAAAACATAATCCATGTATAAAACATAATCCATGTATAAAACATCATAATCCATGTATAAAACATAATCCATGTATAAAACATCATAATCCATGTATAAAACATAATCCATGTATAAAACATCATAATCCATGTATAAAACATAATCCATGTATAAAACATCATAATCCATGTATAAAAAATAATCCATGTATAAAACATCATAATCCATGTATAAAACATAATCCATGTATAAAACATAATCCATGTATAAAACATAATCCATGTATAAAACATAATCCATGTATAAAACATAATCCATGTATAAAACATAATCCATGTATAAAACATAATCCATGTATAAAACATAATCCATGTATAAAACATCATAATCCATGTATAAAACATAATCCATGTATAAAACATAATCCATGTATAAAACATAATCCATGTATAAAACATAATCCATGTATAAAACATAATCCATGTATAAAACATAATCCATGTATAAAACATCATAATCCATGTATAAAACATAATCCATGTATAAAACATAATCCATGTATAAAACATAATCCATGTATAAAACATCATAATCCATGTATAAAACATAATCCATGTATAAAACATCATAATCCATGTATAAAACATAATCCATGTATAAAAAATCATAATCCATGTATAAAACATAATCCATGTATAAAACATAATCCATGTATAAAACATAATCCATGTATAAAACATAATCCATGTATAAAACATTATAATCCATGTATAAAACATAATCCATGTATAAAACATCATAATCCATGTATAAAACATCATAATCCATGTATAAAACATAATCCATGTATAAAACATAATCCATGTATAAAACATAATCCATGTATAAAACATAATCCATGTATAAAACATAATCCATGTATAAAACATCATAATCCATGTATAAAACATCATAATCCATGTATAAAACATCATCCATGTATAAAACATCATCCATGTATAAAACATAATCCATGTATAAAACATCATCCATGTATAAAACATCATAATCCATGTATAAAACATAATCCATGTATAAAACATAATCCATGTATAAAACATAATCCATGTACAAAACATAATCCATGTATAAAACATAATCCATGTATAAAACATAATCCATGTATAAAACATAATCCATGTATAAAACATCATAATCCATGTATAAAACATAATCCATGTATAAAACATCATAATCCATGTATAAAACATAATCCATGTACAAAACATCATAATCCATGTATAAAACATAATCCATGTAAAAAACATCATAATCCATGTATAAAACATAATCCATGTATAAAACATCATAATCCATGTATAAAACAAAATCCATGTATAAAACATAATCCATGTATAAAACATCATAATCCATGTATAAAACATAATCCATGTATAAAACATAATCCATGTATAAAACATAATCCATGTATAAAACATAATCCATGTATAAAACATAATCCATGTATAAAACATAATCCATGTATAAAACATCATAATCCATGTATAAAACATAATCCATGTATAAAACATAATCCATGTATAAAACATCATAATCCATGTATAAAACATAATCCATGTATAAAACATCATAATCCATGTATAAAACATAATCCATGTATAAAACATCATAATCCATGTATAAAACATAATCCATGTATAAAACATCATAATCCATGTATAAAACATAATCCATGTATAAAACATAATCCATGTATAAAACATAATCCATGTATAAAACATAATCCATGTATAAAACATCATAATCCATGTATAAAACATAATCCATGTATAAAACATAATCCATGTATAAAACATCATAATCCATGTATAAAACATAATCCATGTATAAAACATCATCCATGTATAAAACATCATCCATGTATAAAACATAATCCATGTATAAAACATAATCCATGTATAAAACATAATCCATGTATAAAACATCATAATCCATGTATAAAACATAATCCATGTATAAAACATCATAATCCATGTATAAAAAATAATCCATGTATAAAACATCATAATCCATGTATAAAACATAATCCATGTATAAAACATAATCCATGTATAAAACATAATCCATGTATAAAACATAATCCATGTATAAAACATAATCCATGTATAAAACATAATCCATGTATAAAACATAATCCATGTATAAAACATAATCCATGTATAAAACATCATAATCCATGTATAAAACATAATCCATGTATAAAACATAATCCATGTATAAAACATAATCCATGTATAAAACATAATCCATGTATAAAACATAATCCATGTATAAAACATAATCCATGTATAAAACATCATAATCCATGTATAAAACATAATCCATGTATAAAACATAATCCATGTATAAAACATCATAATCCATGTATAAAACATAATCCATGTATAAAACATAATCCATGTATAAAACATAATCCATGTATAAAACATAATCCATGTATAAAACATAATCCATGTATAAAACATCATAATCCATGTATAAAACATAATCCATGTATAAAACATCATAATCCATGTATAAAACATAATCCATGTATAAAACATCATAATCCATGTATAAAACATAATCCATGTATAAAACATCATAATCCATGTATAAAACATAATCCATGTATAAAACATAATCCATGTATAAAACATAATCCATGTATAAAACATAATCCATGTATAAAACATCATAATCCATGTATAAAACATAATCCATGTATAAAACATAATCCATGTATAAAACATCATAATCCATGTATAAAACATAATCCATGTATAAAACATAATCCATGTATAAAACATAATCCATGTATAAAACATAATCCATGTATAAAACATCATAATCCATGTATAAAACATAATCCATGTATAAAACATAATCCATGTATAAAACATAATCCATGTATAAAACATAATCCATGTATAAAACATAATCCATGTATAAAACATCATAATCCATGTATAAAACATAATCCATGTATAAAACATAATCCATGTATAAAACATAATCCATGTATAAAACATAATCCATGTATAAAACATAATCCATGTATAAAACATAATCCATGTATAAAACATCATAATCCATGTATAAAACATAATCCATGTATAAAACATCATAATCCATGTATAAAACATAATCCATGTATAAAACATAATCCATGTATAAAACATCATAATCCATGTATAAAACATAATCCATGTATAAAACATAATCCATGTATAAAACATAATCCATGTATAAAACATCATAATCCATGTATAAAACATAATCCATGTATAAAACATAATCCATGTATAAAACATCATAATCCATGTATAAAACATAATCCATGTATAAAACATAATCCATGTATAAAACATAATCCATGTATAAAACATAATCCATGTATAAAACGTGAAAGATGCACAACACACCTTATTCCAATCGCTCGAATAACAAATCATTCTAGTTTCGAACCACGGGATTTGAATATCAGTTTTTAATTTCTGAAGCTTATATTTTCACTTTTATTGAAATTCAAAGATGGGATACAGAAAAAACATGATGGATATGTACGCATGTTTGTATTTATAGACATTTTAGTCAATTAAGTTAGGTTTCTAAGTAGTTCTACTTTTAAGTTTATTTTGAAAAGGGGGCGGCACTCTTATAAGACACAAAACATTTCAGGGGGGGGGGCATTTTTTAATAGTAAATAGTTTAAAATAAAAAGTTTATCAAAATTTACTCTCATTAAAATATATTCAATCTGAATGGCATACAAATAAATATAGAAACTTGATCGACACAAAGTTAAAGCGTGGGTGTCATTTGGGAATTGTTATTTATGACCTAACAAAATTAAAACTTCACATTTCAGGACTAAGTTTGTCTCCTAAGTTGTTTCATTAAAATATGTAACTTATTAAACTTTAAGTAATATTCCTTTAAATGTCAATGATTTAAAAATGGAACTTATCAAACTTTAAGTAATATTCCTTTAAGGGGGTACGGTACCTAGAAAAATGCACTATGTCTAAATTTTTTTTTTTTTCACATTTTTAGATACTAAAACATACCAATAATCACTATGAATTAACTGTATTTCAGAAAAAAAAATATTTAGATCACTTAAAATGTATTTTCAGAATGTTACTCATTCAAAATCTTCAATAATTTAAAAACTTTAAAGTCATTTTTCTCTGAAAAAATATTTTTGACATTTTGCTTCACTAATGCAAGAAAATCTCAAAAACCACCAGTCAGATTTTGATAAAACTTCTAAGTTATATTAAGAAGAGGTGTGCTTATAGAATGTTTATAGAATGTCAGAGGCTTTTAAAGAAATTTTGAGTATTTTTATTTTGGCAATTTTTTAAATTTTCAAAATTGGCATTTTTGGCCTATTTTCACCATACAAAATTTTAAAAATTCATAAAAAATTTATTTATAAAAATATCAAAAAAGTACTCTGACATCCTCTAAAGTAAGCTTTCCTGATTATAAAAATGTACATTTTATATGAATCAGTCTATAAATATCTCAGAAATATTTGACACAAAAAGGTCATAAATTTCAAGATGGCGGCATGCCACGCCCACAAATATCAATATTTTAATTATTTTTTTTGCACAAAGTTATTTTTAAACCTACTTTATCATAACTATGATATTAAAATGTCTTAAACTTTAAAAATAAAAAAAGTTTTTTGCCAGACCCGGGTACCCCCTTAAATGTCATTGATTTAAAAACTGTCTAATAAACAACTTCATAAATTTTTGTTTAGTTTATAATGCTAATATAAATCACGTCAAAGAAAGTCTTAAAATATCAGCTCTAGAGAGGTTCCTGATATTCATTGTATAATACAAAAAATATCTCCTACTTGTTCAGACTTAATCTCTCATTTATTTTATGGCAGTTTAAGATGAAATTTAAAAATAAAAATGGAGAAAAAAATATGTTTTTAGTTTGTAAACATTGGCAAATAATTTCATTCACTCGATTCAAAGTCTGTGTACTTCTTTATGGACACGTGTAGGATGTTAACATATTTTTAAAAAATGGTGTTCTGTCAATGATCATCTAATGGTGTTCTGTCAATGATCATCTAATGGTGTTCTGTCAATGATCATCTAATGGTGTTCTGTCATTGATCATCTAATGGTGCTCTATCAATGATCATGTAATGGTGTTCTGTCAATGATCATCTAATGGTGCTCTGTCAATGATCATCTAATGGTGCTCTGTCAATGATCATCTAATGGTGTTCTGTCAATGATCATCTAATGGTGCTCTGTCAATGATCATCTAATGGTGCTCTGTCAATGATCATCTAATGGTGCTCTGTAAATGATCATCTAATGGTGTTCTGTCATTGATCATCTAATGGTGCTCTATCAATGATCATCTAATGGTGTTCTGTCAATGATCATCTAATGGTGTTCTGTCAATGATCATCTAATGGTGCTCTGTCAATGATCATCTAATGGTGTTCTGTCAATGATCATCTAATGGTGTTCTGTCAATGATCATCTAATGGTGTTCTGTCAATTATCATCTAATGGTGTTCTGTCAATGATCATCTAATGGTGTTCTGTCAATGACCATCTAATGGTGTTCTGTCAATGATCATCTAATGGTGTTCTGTCAATGACCATCTAATGGTGTTCTGTCAATGATCATCTAATGGTGTTCTGTCAATGATCATCTAATGGACTACCGTACATCGTTAAATCAGCGGCAATAATATCTCCGGCTTCCTCTGCAGCTTCCTCTGGTAAACTCTTCACCTGATTCTGTTGACTATGTCCACCATCTTTAACTCCAGACTCAGATTTCTTATGATGGAGGCACCTGAGGGGGTTGGCGTACAGCGTTAGGTCAGCGGCGATCTGGAACTCATCACCCATTGGTTGTTTCTGTGGAACTGGCGGTGGATGAGGTGGTTGGGTTTTTTCTTTTCTAGTTGATTTCTCGTGTACAGGACGAGATTTGGTTGAATCTGTGGATTGAATCGTTCAATTAGTTTTCAAGACGAGATTTGGTTGAATCTGTGGATTGAACCATTCAATTAGTTTTCAGGACGAGATTAGGTTGAATCTGTGGAATGAATCATTCAATTAGTTTGCAGGACGAGATTTGGTTGAATCTGTGGATTGAATCATTCAAATTGTTTTGTTTTATCTGTGGAGCAGAACAATAAGTATTGAAATAACTTAATTTTATATCTTGAATAAAAATATTAAGCAAATAAAAGCTGGTCCTATGTTTATTTAATGAATTGAATGTGTTCACTTTTGGTAATTAAACTAAACAAGACTTGGAATACTAATAGACGAGGGGGGGGGTTTGTGTGGGTGTGGGTCAGGGTGATAACTATTTTCATTTTTTTGTAACGAATCTGAAACCCCTTACATTCGAGGAACAATTGTATGTAGATGACAGTAGCAACATTATTTTTTTTAAATTGAAAAAAGTTCCCCCACTTTTTAATTTTTGTTTTCTCATATTGCGCAGTTTGACGCTCGGTTTCAATTTCACACTTAATTTTTATATTACTTTCTAGACTGCTTTTAAGCACATTCCAGTCATCTTTTTCCATTTGTTTATAAGCAAGCCATCTACCCTCATCATCTAAACAGAAGAGGTATCCGAGAATTCCATCTGTTGAAAAGCTAATCAATCTCACATGGATGCCGACAAACCGTCAAATTCTTGTAAACTTCACTTTTCTGTTCAATAGCCAGAAACGGCGACTGGATCGAATCTAAATTATGATTACTGATATAGAATTGCTCTGGAGGGAAATTCTAGACTTTCCACTATTATCCAGCACACCAATCAGAATGAAACTCGATGGTCTAATTGATTTATATGACAAAAACAAAAAGAAACCAACTGATAACACTTTCTCAGTTATTTGATGTCACCAACGTTAATGGAGAATGGAATAGCACAGAGGATAAATAGCTCTACCAGAGGCAAGTTAACAGTGGAGGAAAGATTGGTTATTTAATGGTCAAACAAGCCACTTTGGAATCACTCCACCCAAGAAAACGAATCCGACTATTAAAAACTCAATCTCAAGCCAGCTCTTCTCAATCACAACCTACAAAAACACATACAACTGTCTCACAACCTACACAAACACATACAACTGTCTCAAAACCTACACAAACACACACAACTGTCTCAAAACCTACACAAACACACACAACTGTCTCAAAAACTACACAAACACATACAACTGTCTCAAAACCTACACAAAAACATACAACTGTCTCAAAATCTTGGATTCTGAAACCTCTGCTTCTTCACCCGAGTCGCCAACTATTTCTTAAACGTCATCTTCTGAATGCAAACCGAAATACCAAAGAGCAAGCACTAGAACGGCGGGTTTACTAGTACTGAAAAAAATTTCTACACATAAAGCACATGACGTTCTTGCAACCATTGCTGAACAGGGTCATGATGTGCATGTTCCAAGTCAGGCGGGTGTCTGGAAACGAGTAATCTCTAAAGGACGGAAAATGAAAACTAAAATTGTTCAAAAACTTCAAAGCAAAGATCCCTATTATCTCCAGTTTGATGGTAAAAGAGTGCAAGAGGAAGAGTATCAAGTAGGTTTGCTGAAAAATATGACAATCGAAATCAAACTCGACATTCTCAAATGTGACAGTGGTTCTGCCGCGGCCATTCACAATGAACTACATCAGCTAATTGATGAATATGATGCTTGAGAAAATATGTGTATGTTAATTTGCAACACGACCGCAGAAATACTGACTATTTGCACGGGACTGTAAAGCTCATACAGGATGATGTCTTTCAGAAGCCACAATATATTGACTGTCAGCACCATGTACTCTACCTGCTACTGAAACATGTCATGAATTTTCTTATTCAAGAGCCAACGAGCAAACCAGAACTCAACTATTCCTTCATTGGCAAATTAACACACAACTATGTCACTCTTCAAGCTGATTACTGCTTCTTGCGACAGAAGATTTTAGCACAGGTGAGAACCCACGTTGGCCTCGCATCAGCTGGAATAAATTACCAAATTTACACCAGGCAAGATGGAACTCAAGTGCAATATTTACTGTTATAGCATTATTTCTGATACCAGAGTGGCGCAGTATTCTCGCTTCTGCCTGCAAACTTCATCTGCTACGAATGGGCAAATGCTTGGTTCGATTCGCAACACTACAATGAAGCGTCCTTCAATGAACTGTTTACCTCACTCATCAAGATAAAATGCAAGTAGGCAATTAAGTGTTTAAAAACGCATTGGTCAGTCGAGAAGTCATTAATTAACATTCCCAGATCTAACCAAATTGCTGAACGTGCTGTGAAACTGATGGCCGAACTTCAAGCGAAATCGAGAAAAAATGAATTTTTGAATCTGAAGTTCATAGGACAAAATATGTTTTGAACATTTCTTGTACATTCTGTACATATTACTAACTGTTCTATATCTTATTTGTTAATAACAGTTGATAAGTTATTATTAATACTCTTTTGAATTAAGCTAAAAAAAAAAACATGTCCTTTTTTGAAAAAAAAAATTTTTCATTTTTTTCTTCCAAAGAATGGGGAGGAGGGGGAACTTTTTTCAAAAAAATCAAAAATGCGATTGATATTCTTAAATTACACATAAAGTTTCCTCGATTGCAAGTGGTTTCTTAAAAAAAAAAATTTTGTTATCACCCTAGTGTGGGTGTGCAGGGAGAAGCGTTTGGGTGTGTAGTTGTGTGTAAGTGTATGCGGTTGTGTGTGTGTGTGTATATTTACATTAATATGTATGAGTTTGTTTGTATTTTATGTTGTGTGTGTGTGTAAGTACAGTAGTATGTATGAGTTTGTTTGTATCTTATGTTGTGTGTGTGTAAGTACAGTAGTATGTGTGAGTTTGTTTGTATCTAATGTTGTGTAAGTACAGTATTGTGTGAGTTTGTTTGTATTTTATGTTGTGTGTGTGTAAGTACAGTAGTATGTGTGAGTTTGTTTGTAAATAATGTTGTGTGTGTAAGTACAGTATTATGTGTGAGTTTGTTTGTATCTTATGTTGTGTGTGTGTGTGTAAGTGCAGTAGTATGTGTGAGTTTGTTTGCATCTTATGTTGTGCGTGTGTGTCAGTACATAAGTATGTGTGAGTTTGTTTGTATATTATGTTGTGTGTGTGTGTAAGAACATTAGTATATATGAGTTTGTATCTTATGTTGTGTGTGTAAGTACATTAGTATGTGTGAGTTTGTTTGTATCTTATGTTGTGTGTGTAAGTACATTAGTATGTGTGAGTTTGACAACAAAATATGTACCATGTATATTAAGATCAGATTCAAATAAAAAACTCAGGTAAAGAAAATTTAGTCTGATATACTAACAAACAAAGAAGAACTGAGATGATAAACTAACAAACAAAAAAGAACTGAGATGATAAACTAACAAACAAAGAAGAACTGAGATGATAAACTAACAAAAAAAGAAATGAGATGATAAACTAACAAACAAAAAAGAACTTAGATGATTAACTAACAAACAAAGAATAATTAAGATATACTAACAGACAAAGAAGAACTGATGTGATATACTATAAACAAAGAAGAATTGAGATATCCTAACAAACAAAAAAGAATTCAGATGATAATGTAACAAACAAAGAAGAAATGAGATGATAAACTGAAAAACAAAGAAGAACTGAGATGAACTAACAAACAAAGAAGAATTGAGATGATAAAGTAAAAAACAGAGAAGAACTGAGGCGATAAACTAACAAACAAAGAAGAACTGAGATGATATACAAACAAAGAATAATTAAGATATACTAACAGACAAAGAAGAACTGATGTGATATACTGCAAACAAAGAAGAACTAAGAAGATAAACTTAAAAACAATGAAGAACTGAGATGATAAACTAACAAACAAAGAAGAACTCAGATGATATACTAACAAACAAAGAAGAACTGAGATGATCAACTAACGAACAAAGAGGAACTGAGATGATAAACTAACAAACAAAGAAGAACAGAGATGATATACTAACAAACAAAGAAGAACTGAGTTGATATACTAACAAACAAAGAAAATGTAGATATACTAACAAACAAAGAAGAACTGATGTGATATTCTAAAAAAAAGAAGAACTAAGATGATAAACTAACAAAAAAAGAAGAACTAAGATGATAAACTTACAAAAAAAAATTGAGATAATGAACTAACAAACAAAGAAGAACTGAATGATTTACTAACAAACAAAGAAGAACTGAGATGATAAACTAACAAACAAAGAAGAACTGAGATGATAAACTAACAAACAAAAAGAACTGAGATGATTAACTATTAACACAAAGAAAAACTGAGATGATATACTAACAAACAATGAAGAACTGAAATGATCAACTAACGAACAAAGATTAACTGAGATTATAAACTAACAAACAAAGAAGAACTGAGATAATATACTAACAAACAAAGAAGAACTGAGAAGATAAACTAACAAACAGAGAAGAACTGAGATGATATATTAACAAACAAAGAAGAACAGAGATGATATACTAACAAACAAAGAAAATGTAGATATACTAACAACCAAAGAAGAACTTATGTGATATTCTAAAAACAAAGAAGAACTAAGATGATAAACTAAAAAAACAAAGAAGAACTAAGATATACTAACAAACAAAGAAGAACTGATGTGATATACTGCAAACAAAGAAGAACTAAGAAGATAAACTTAAAAACAATGAAGAACTGAGATGATAAACTAACAAACAAAGAAGAACTCAGATGATATACTAACAAACAATGAAGAACTGAGATGATCAACTAACGAACAAAGAGGAACTGAGATGATAAACTAACAAACAAAGAAGAACAGAGATGATATACTAACAAACAAAGAAGAACTGAGTTGATATACTAACAAACAAAGAAAATGTAGATATACTAACAAACAAAGAAGAACTGATGTGATATTCTAAAAAAAGAAGAACTAAGATGATAAACTAACAAACAAAGAAGAACTAAGATGATAAACTTACAAAAAAAATAATTGAGATAATGAACTAACAAACAAAGAAGAACTGAATGATTTACTAACAAACAAAGAAGAACTGAGATGATAAACTAACAAACAAAGAAGAACTGAGATGATAAACTAACAAACAAAAAGAACTGAGATGATTAACTATTAACACAAAGAAAAACTGAGATGATATACTAACAAACAATGAAGAACTGAAATGATCAACTAACGAACAAAGATTAACTGAGATTATAAACTAACAAACAAAGAAGAACTGAGAAGATAAACTAACAAACAGAGAAGAACTGAGATGATATATTAACAAACAAAGAAGAACAGAGATGATATACTAACAAACAAAGAAGAACTGAGTTGATATACTAACAAAGAAAATGTAGATATACTAACAACCAAAGAAGAACTTATGTGATATTCTAAAAACAAAGAAGAACTAAGATGATAAACTAAAAAAACAAAGAAGAACTAAGATATACTAACAAACAAAGAAGAACTAAGATATACTAACAAACAATTAAGAACTGAGATGATAAACTAACAAATAAAGAAGAACTGAGATGATAAAATAAAAACAAAGAAGAACTGAGATTATAAACTAACAAACAAAGAATATTTTAGATATACTAACAAACAAAGAAGAACTGAGATGATAAACTAACAAATTACAACATTACTGTGATTTGAAAGCAACAAACATTCACGATGAAGTAGGATGTTCAAGTAGTAATTATACAAAATAATTTAATGTGATAAACTAGCGCACAGAAATGGTCAACTGGGATGATCAGATCTAAATATACATTGAGTCTCAGATTTCATTTGCTTTCTGCTATTGTTTATTGAATAACACTGGTAAACAGTGATTTCGTTGCCAGTGATATTTGAATCATTTTATACAAAGTCAACCATGCTGATTCAGAATATGTAAGTGCTTTTGCTAGATTGGCTCTATTTTACGAGATAATTAAAATTAATTAAATAATGTATGCACCGTGTTTGGAATTTGTCAAGAATTGCATGAAGTATAATAGTATACTAACAAAAAGTAGTGGAACTGTTAATAGTCATGCAGAAATTTGTTCAAAAATATATGTAATAGTGTTATAGAAGAAAACATTTTCATTTGAAAAACTAATTATGTCTAATTAATTAATTAATTAATATGTTAATTGTCTATAGTAATGCATTAGCAAATCGCTATTTGCTCGACTTTCTTTTGTATGTGTCGTTGGTGCGATTGCGCTGGAGGCTCCAACAGTAGTCAGCCATCATATGTATGTCCCATCTTCCTTGATATCTCTCCTCCATCACCATCATATCTGATGGAACCTCTCGCCTTGTTCCTCACTGAAGTCCCCAAGGTTACCTAGAAATTTATCTAAATGACTGTGCAGGTAATGTACCTTGATACTCATATTTGCTCCAATGTTTCTGAAGTTAGCGAGCATATCTTGCACCAGTTCTTCGTAATTCTATGCTCTGTTATTACCTAAGAAGTTCATGACAACTGAAACAAAACTGTTCCATGAAGAAGCTTCAAGGTGATCCATGAAATCAGTATAATGTCGATCGTTGATGAGTTTCAGAATCTGAGGACCGTCAAAAATCCCAGCTTTCAGCTTCTCCATGCTCAATCCGGGGAATGATCTGCAAATATACTTGAAGCATTTGCCAGATTTGTCCAAAGCCTTAACAAATTGTTTCATTAAACCTAATTTGATATAAAGCGGTGGGAGAATGATCTTATTTTTGTCTACAGTCATGGTTTCCCTTGCAGGTCATGTTACTCTTGTCCAATAATCTTGCTTTGCCCTGCTATCCCAAAGGCACATGAAGCATGGGTATTTTGTGTATCCTGACTGCTGCCCAAGCAAGAAGTTTACCATTTTTAGATCAACACAAATTGACCACTGATGCTCATAATAACGGACTTTCTGCAATACTGTTTTGATATTCTCATACTCTTCTTTAAGTGTTGTTGAGTGAGCAATGGGAAAAGATGCATATTACCATTGTGTAACAGAACACATTTCAAGCTTGTGATGGAACTGTCTATAAAAAGATGCAAGTCTTCGGAATGGTAGTCTTGTAGTCCCATTTGGAGCGGAAGTCCAGGGATGTCATTACAGTAAACTTAAATATTGAAGGAGAAAATCTTCTCTTTTCCGATAAAATGTTATTTTAACTTCTGGTTTGAGAAAATTTCTTTCATTGAGCCTGGACACTAAAAGCTCAGATGCTTGCTTGGACAGATTTAGGTCTCGTATTAGGTTATTGAGTTCTTCTTGGCTGAATGGTTGAGGTGTTGAAGAACTTCCTTCATAATCGCTTCCACTGTTTTCACCTCACAAAAACTCCAGATCTTGCCCCTCGTCGGAGTCTGATGATGAAAGCTCTAATAATCCAGTAAACACTGGTATAGGAACTTCACTGCTATGTGGAATTGGTCTCATTGCAGATTCAAGATCAGGGTAACCCCACTTAGATTTCTTGTGGCGATTGAGGCCTTTAACATTCACATTACAAAAATAACAATCACCAAAATGGTCTTTCGGCTCTCGCCATATCATTTGTACACCGAAACTTAGACTTTTCTTCTCACTATTTGTCCACTGCCGTATGCCCTCCACGCAGTTTTTGCAAACCTTATGGGGAACCCAAGACTTGTCTTGGTCTTCCAGCTTCACACCGAAATAAGCCAAATATGCCTGCTACACAAAGTCAGTTATATTTCTTCTTTGCTTTTCAATCATGTATTCTCCACAGATGTAACAGAATACATTCGGATTATTTTTGCAGCATCTTCATGATGAACTCATGATGTCTTTAGAAAGCAGCTATAAAAGAGAAAAAATAAACCAAGTTATAACTTGGTATAGTTAAATAAAACAACAGACACCAAACGTATTGCATTTGTTTTACACAAAGGGTACAATCATATTTTCAAGATTGTCCAATATCTCAGAATCTAGAGCCAATTCAGCAAAAGCAGTGGCAGTTTTGAAATCAGCACCCATGAATTGCTATAAATTCATTCAAATATTCTTGGCAATATGAAAAAAAAAATTTTTTGTTGAGCTGTGTAATTTATGATATAATTTATTTACATTGGACATATGCGTTGTTGTAAACCATGTATGAAAACATTCTGTTTCTTTGGAAAATGTTCCATTGCTCTAAGTTTTACTAATCTGATGTAAATGTTCTATTGCTCTAAATGTTACTAATCTGATGTAAAATGTTCCATTGCTCTAAATGTTACTAATCTGATGTTAAATGTTCTATTGCTCTAAATGTTACTAATCTGATGTAAATGTTCCATTGCTCTAAATGTTACTAATCTGATGTAAAATGTTCTTATTCTCTAAATGTTACTAATCTGATGTAAAATGTTCTATTGCTCTAAATGTTACTAATCTGATGTAAATGTTCCATTGCTCTAAATGTTACTAATCTGATGTAAAATGTTCTTATTCTCTAAATGTTACTAATCTGATGTAAAATGTTCTATTGCTCTAAATGTTACTAATCTGAGGTAAAATGTTCTATTGCTCTAAATGTTACTAATCTGATGTAAAATGTTCCATTGCTCTAAATGTTACTAATCTGATGTATAATGTTCCATTGCTCTAAATGTTACTAATCTGATGTATAATGTTCCATTGCTCTAAATGTTACTAATCTGATGTAAAATGTTCCATAGCTCTAAATGTTACTAATCTGATGTAAAATGTTCTATTGCTCTAAATGTTAATAATCTGATGTAAAATGTTCCATTGCTCTAAATCCTACTAATCTGATGTAAAAAAAATCCATTTATTGAGTACTTTTAGTTATATAACCTTTATTAAATTATAATGTCACCTTTCTTTTCATTTCATTTCTTTTTTTCATCAACATATTAGAACAGAACTTGAAAGTAACCTGGAAATTATGAAATTATCCTATAAGCATTCTGGGCAATATTTTGTGACGTAATGGTCGGCTAGCAATGGCAGAGCAACTAAAACCTGTCGCCTAGTAACGACGCCATCATTATTAGCCTTTTATCGTGTCAAATAAATAAGTTTCCCAGCCGCTTTTAACACTGAGCGTGTCATTAAAATAGATCAATTTATCTGCTAATGGTGACCTGGATAATTCATGTAAACAAAAATAAATAAACTACTGGAAGACCCAAGTGTATTTTTCTGAATATTTCAATAGAATAATATCAAATCAATTTGTGTGAACACTCTTACATAGGTTGGCCATTTATTTTACGTTTGTATTGATCAATATATCAAGCTGGTAAAGTTGGCCACATAGAACGTTAGAGCTGTATACATACGACTTTTATGTCTTTATACATACGACGGTTATAGTTGTATACATTAGGCTGGTATTGCTGTATATTTTAAACGGTTATGTTTAGATAAAGCTGTGTATATTTTAATTGGTATCGTTGACTAAACATTGCTATGAAAGCGGATCTCAACCAGTGGTACGCTGACCGTAAGACGTACAGGACAGGCTGTACAGGGGTACAGGAATGGCTGTAGAGCGGTACAGGACAGGCTGTACAGGGGTACAGGACAGGTTGTACAGGGGTACAGGAAGGCTGTACAGGGGTACAGGACATGCTGTAAAGGGGTACAGGACATGCTGTACAGGGGTACATGACAGGTTGTAAAGGTGTACAGGACAGGTTGTACAGGGGTACAGGACAGGTTGTACAGGGGTACAGGACAGGCTGTACAGGGGTACAGGACAGGCTGTACAGGGGTACAGGACAGGCTGTACACGGGTACAGGACAGGCTGTACACGGGTACAGGACAGGTTGTACAGCGGTACAGGACAGGCTGTACAGGGGTACAGGACAGGCTGTTCATTTGTACAAGACATGTTGTACAGGTGTACAGGACAGTAAGTTGTAAGGACAGGCTGTTCAGGGGTACAGGATAGGTTGTACAGGGGTACAAGACAGGCTGTACATGGCTAAGAACAGGCTGTACAGGGTACAGGACAGGCTGTACAGGGGTACGCAGCGACTTATAGTTTTCCATTAAAAAGCTCCACAGATGAGAAGGTCGCTAGTTTGCATCGTAACATCACCAAACCACGTGACCATTATCGATTTGTGGTGTATGTAGAGTGAGTAAAAGCTAGGGTTCTTTGTTGCATTGTTATATATAGATCGTGCATCATCATGCTACAAGTATGACATGAGTTAAAATGTGTTCACAAATGATGCCAAACCAGAAATGAGGGCTTGACAGACTTTTTTTTTCAAATGAAAATCAGTGGCTCCTCCATCAATGTCCTGTGAAGGACAAATGAGAGTGTCAAGCAAGTCGGGGTTGCTGGAGTGTTTGGAACCTCTCCAATTTCATCAGCAGTGCCAACAGTCACTGACATGACCATCCTTGATGGGGCGGCTGTTGTCAATATGTTGAGGCCAGGATCTGCAAGAAGATTTGCTGACTACGCAAACCAGGTGGTTATCCCCTATGTGATGCAGACCCTGCAAAATGTCTCCCATCGTCTAGATGTAGTGTGGGACTGTTATCGAAGTAGCAGCTTAAAAGCTTTCACAAGAGAGCGCCGAGGACTAGAGAAGAGAAAGCGTGTGACGCCAGAGACCGTATTACCATCGCAGTGGGGAAGTTTATTGCGGGTGAATGCGAACAAGACCCAGATGATCGCATCCCTAGCACGATATCTTCTTACAATACAATCACAGAAGCTTATTGTTACCACTCAATGTCCAGATGTGATCTCCAATAAACCCGTTGACCACACGAATCTTTCAAACGGGCAATTTACCAAGGAGGCCATATTTGGAGCCCGGCACATGAACGACAACCAGAGCTTCCTGATCCAAGTGAGTGGGGTTGGCAGTTTATGGACAGACAATGGCAGACTTTTTGGACTTTTTGGACTGTTTTGCTACAAGCATCTATGATTGTCGTGAACTGTTGAAATGTGCTTGTAAAAAAGAATGCAGATCCAAGCGTTGTAAGTGCAACAAGGCCGGATTAAAATGCACTGCTTTATGCAGCTGTGTCTGTGGAGCCCAATTTTCAGTACAACATCCAGTTCAAGCATCTAACACAAATTGAACTAATTGAACCAGATTCAAAAATGTAAGGTCAATTTATCATCATATTCAAAATTTCCTTTTGTAGCCATTTTTATGGTACTAAAAATAGAAACTTAACAAACTTGTGCATTTTCGGTATCACATGCTGTTTTGCATTATAAAATGATTATGTGTGCCAGGTTTGGTGTTTGTAGCTTAAAAATTATCAGTTTGTCACCTTACATGAATTTCTTTAAGCAGCCATTTTTAATGTTACTATAAATATAAACTGATCAAAATTTTGCTGTAGCTCTGTATCACATTTTATTCAGCATAAAAAACTAGACATCTGTGCAAGGTTTGGTGTGTGTAGCAACATAGAAACCCAGCTATAAAGCGTGGTGTCTGTAGTGTGTGTTGTTTGTAAAGTGTGGTGTATGTAGTATGTAATGTTTGTAAAGTGTGGTGTTTGTAGTGTGTTTTTGTAAAGTGTGTTGTTTGTAGTGTGTGTTGTTTGTAAAGTGTGGTGTATGTAGAGAGTGGTGTATGTAGAGTGTGGTGTATGTAGTGTGTGATGTATGTAGTGTGTGATGTATGTAGTGTGTGATGTATGTAGTATGTGATGTATGTAGTGTGTGATTATGTAGTGTGTGATGTATGTAGTGTGTGATGTATGTAGTGTGTGATGTATGTAGTGTGTGATGTATGTAATGTGTAGTGTATGTAGAGTGTGATGTATGTGGTGTGTGATGTATGTAGTATGTGATGTATGTAGTGTGTGATTATGTAGTGTGTGATGTGTGTAGTGTGTGATTATGTAGTGTGTGATGTATTTAGTGTGTGATGTATATAGTGTGTGGTGTATGTAGTGTGTGATGTATATAGTGTGTGATGTATGTAGTGTGTGATATATGTAGTGTGTGATGTATGTAGTGTGTGATGTATGTAGTGTGTGATGTATGTAGTGTGTAGTGTATGTAGAGTGTGATGTATGTGGTGTGTGATGTATGTGGTGTGTGATGTATGTGGTGTGATGTATGTAGTGTGTGATGTATGTGGTGTGTGATGTATGTAGTGTGTGATGTATGTAGTGTGTGATGTATGTAGTATGTGATGAATGTAGTGTGTGAAGTATGTAATGTGTGATGTATGTAGTGTGTGATGTTTGTAGAGTTTTATGTATGTAGTGTGTGTTGCATGTAGAGTGTGATGCATGTATTGTGCGATGCATGTAGTGTGCGATGTATGTAGGGTGCGATGTATTTAGTGTGCGATGTATGTAGTGTGTGGTGTATGTAGAGTGTGGTGTATGTAGTGTGTGATGTATGTAGTGTGTGATGTATGTAGTGTGATATATATAGTGTTGGTGTATGTAGAGTGTGGTATATGTAGAGTGTGGTGTATGTAGTGTGTGATGTATGTAGTGTGTGATGTATGTAGTGTGTGATGAATGTAGTGTGTGATGTATGTAGTGTGTGATGTATGTAGTGTGTGATGTATGTAGTGTGTGGTGTATGTAGTGTGTGATGTATATAGTGTGTGATGTATAAAGTGTGTGATGTATGTAGTGTGTGATGTATGTAGTGTGTGATGTATGTCGTTTGTGATGTATGTTTGTGTGATGTATGTAGTGTGTGATGTATGAAGAGTGTGATGTATGTAGTGTGGAGATGTCTGTAATGTGTGATGTATGTAGTGTGTGATGTACGTAGTGTGTGATGTATGTAAAATGTGATGTGTGTAGAGTGTGATGTATGTATTGTGTTATGTATGTAGTGTGTGATGTATGTAGTGTGTGATGTTTGTAGAGTTTTATGTATGTAGTGTGTGATGCATGTAGAATGTGATGCATATAGTGTGCGATGTATGTAGTGTGCGATGTATTTAGTGTGTGATTATGTAGTGTGTGATGTGTATATTGTGTGGTGTATGTATTGTGTGGTGTATGTAGTGTGTGATGTATGTAGTGTGTGAAGTATGTAGTGCGTGATATATATAGTGTGTGATGTATGTAGTGTGTAATATATGTAGTTTTGATGTATGTAGAGTGTGATGTATATAGTGTGTGGTGTGTGTAGTGTGTGGTGTATGTAGAGTGTGATGTAAGTAGTGTGTGATGTATGTAGTGTGTGGTGTATGTAGTGTGTGATGTATGTAGTGTGTGATGAATATAGTGTGTGATGTATGTAGTGTGTGGTGTATGTAGAGTGTGATGTATGTAGTGTGTGATGTATGTAGTGTTATGTATGTAGTGTGTAATGTGTATATTGTGTGGTGTATGTAGTGTGTGGTGTATGTAGTGTGTGATGTATGTAGTGTGTGAAGTATGTAGTGTGTGATGTATGTAGTGTGTGATGTATGTTTGTGTGATGTATGTAGTGTGTGATGTGTGTAGAGTGTGATGTATGTAGTGTGTGATGTATGTAGTGTGTGATGTATGTAGAGTGTGATGTACGTAGTGTGTGATATACGTAGTGTGGAGATGTATGTAGTGTGTGACGTACGTAGTGTGTGATGTACGTAGTGTGTGATGTACGTAGTGTGTGATGTACGTAGTGTGTGATATATGTAGAGTGTGGTGTTTGTAGAGTGTGATGTATGTATTGTGTTATGTATGTAGTGTGTGATGTATGTAGAGTGTGATGTATGTAGTGTATGATGTATGAAGAGTGTGATGTATGTAGTATAAGATGTATGTAGTGTGTGATGCATGTAGAGTGTGATGCATGTATTGTGCGATGCATGTAGTGTGCGATGTATGTAGGGTGCGATGTATTTAGTGTGCGATGTAAGTAGTGTGTGGTGTATGTAGAGTGTGGTGTATGTAGTGTGTGATGTATGTAGTGTGTGATGTATGTAGTGTGATATATATAGTGTTGGTGTATGTAGAGTGTGGTGTATGTAGAGTGTAGTGTATGTAGTGTGTGATGTATGTAGTGTGTGATGTATGTAGTGTGTGATGAATGTAGTGTGTGATGTATGTAGTGTGTGATGTATGTAGTGTGTGATGTATTTAGTGTGTGGTGTATGTAGTGTGCGATATATATAGTGTGTGATGTATATAGTGTGTGATATATGTAGTGTGTGATGTATGTAGTGTGTGATGTATGAAGAGTATGATGTATTGATATATGTAGTATGTGGTGTAAGTATTGTGTGATGTATGTAGTGTGTGATGAATGTAGTGTGTGATGTATGTAGTGTGTGGTGTATGTAGAGTGTATTGTATGTAGTGTGTGATGTATGTAGTGTGATGTATGTAGTGTGTAATGTATAGAGTGTATAATGTATGTAGTAAGTGATGTATGTACAGTGTGATGTATGTAGAGTGTGATGTATGTAGAGTGTGATATATGTAGTGTGTGATGTATGTAGTGTGTGATGTATGTAGTGTGTGATGTATGTAGTGTGTGGTGTATGTAATGTGTAGTGTATGTAGAGTGTGATGTATGTGGTGTGTGATGTATGTGGTGTGTGATGTATGTGGTGTGTGATGTATGTAGTGTGTGATGTATGTAGTATGTGATGTATGTAGTGTGTGATTATGTAGTGTGTGATGTATGTAGTAAGTGATGTATGTAGTGTGTGATGTATGTAATGTGTAGTGTATGTAGAGTGTGATGTATGTGGTGTGTGATGTATGTAGTGTGTGATGTATGTAGTGTGTGATGTATGTAGTGTGTGATGTATGTGTAGTATGTGATGTATGTAGTGTGTGATTATGTAGTGTGTGATGTGTGTAGTGTGTGATTATGTAGTGTGTGATGTATTTAGTGTGTGATGTATATAGTGTGTGGTGTATGTAGTGTGTGATGTATATAGTGTGTGATGTATGTAGTGTGTGATATATGTAGTGTGTGATGTATGTGGCAATTATTTGTGATGTATGTAGTGTGTGATGTATGTAGTGTGTAGTGTATGTAGAGTGTGATGTATGTGGTGTGTGATGTATGTGGTGTGTGATGTATGTGGTGTGATGTATGTAGTGTGTGATGTATGTGGTGTGTGATGTATGTAGTGTGTGATGTATGTAGTGTGTGATGTATGTAGTATGTGATGAATGTAGTGTGTGAAGTATGTAATGTGTGATGTATGTAGTGTGTGATGTTTGTAGAGTTTTATGTATGTAGTGTGTGTTGCATGTAGAGTGTGATGCATGTATTGTGCGATGCATGTAGTGTGCGATGTATGTAGGGTGCGATGTATTTAGTGTGCGATGTATGTAGTGTGTGGTGTATGTAGAGTGTGGTGTATGTAGTGTGTGATGTATGTAGTGTGTGATGTATGTAGTGTGTGATGTATGTAGTGTGTGATGAATGTAGTGTGTGATGAATGTAGTGTGTGATGTATGTAGTGTGTGATGTATGTAGTGTGTGATGTATGTAGTGTGTGGTGTATGTAGTGTGTGATGTATATAGTGTGTGATGTATAAAGTGTGTGATGTATGTAGTGTGTGATGTATGTAGTGTGTGATGTATGTCGTTTGTGATGTATGTAGTGTGTGATGTATGAAGAGTGTGATGTATAAGGTGTGTGATGCATGTAGTGTGTGATGTATGTAGTATGTGATGTATGTAGTGTGTGGTTATGTAGTGTGTGATGTATGTTTGTGTGATGTATGTAGTGTGTGATGTATGAAGAGTGTGATGTATGTAGTGTGGAGATGTCTGTAATGTGTGATGTATGTAGTGTGTGATGTACGTAGTGTGTGATGTATGTAAAATGTGATGTGTGTAGAGTGTGATGTATGTATTGTGTTATGTATGTAGTGTGTGATGTATGTAGTGTGTGATGTTTGTAGAGTTTTATGTATGTAGTGTGTGATGCATGTAGAATGTGATGCATATAGTGTGCGATGTATGTAGTGTGCGATGTATTTAGTGTGTGATTATGTAGTGTGTGATGTGTATATTGTGTGGTGTATGTAGTGTGTGGTGTATGTAGTGTGTGATGTATGTAGTGTGTGAAGTATGTAGTGCGTGATATATGTAGTGTGTGATGTATGTAGTGTAAGATGTATGTAGTGTGTGATGCATGTAGAGTGTGATGCATGTATTGTGCGATGCATGTAGTGTGTGATGTATGTAGTGTGTGATGTAGGTAGTGTGTAATGTATGTAGTGTGTGATGTATGTAGTATGTGATGTATGTAGTGTGTGATGTATGTAGTGTGTGATGTATGTAGTGTGTGATGTATGTTTGTGTGATGTATGTAGTGTGTGATGTATGTAGAGTGTGATGTATGTTTGTGTGATGTATGTAGTGTGTGATGTATGTAGAGTGTGGTTTATGTAGAGTATGATGTATGTAGTGTGTGATATATGTTTGTATGTTGTATGTAGTGTGTGGTTATGTAGAGTGTGATGTATGTAGTGTGTGATGTATGTAGTTTGTGATGTATGTAGAGTGTGATGTACGTAGTGTGTGATATACGTAGTGTGGAGATGTATGTAGTGTGTGACGTACGTAGTGTGTGATGTACGTAGTGTGTGATGTACGTAGTGTGTGATATATGTAGAGTGTGGTGTATGTAGATAGTGATGTATGTAGTGTGTTATGTATATAGAGTGTGATGTATGTAGTGTGTGATGTTTGTAGAGTTTTATGTATGTAGTGTGTGATGCATGTAGAATGTGATGCATATAGTGTGCGATGTATGTAGTGTGCGATGTATTTAGTGTGTGATGTATGTAGTGTGTGATGTGTATATTGTGTAGTGTATGTAGTGTGTGGTGTATGTAGTGTGTGATGTATGTAGTGTGTGAAGTATGTAGTGCGTGATATATGTAGTGTGTGGTGTATGTAGTGTGTGATGTATGTAGTGTGTGATATATGTAGTTTTTGATGTATGTAGAGTGTGATGTATATAGTGTGTGGTGTGTGTAGTGTGTGGTGTATGTAGAGTGTGATGTAAGTAGTGTGTGATGTATGTAGTGTGTGGTGTATGTAGTGTGTGATGTATGTAGTGTGTGATGAATATAATGTGTGATGTATGTAGTGTGTGGTGTATGTAGAGTGTGATGTATGTAGTGTGTGATGTATGTAGTGTTATGTATGTAGTGTGTAATGTGTATATTGTGTGGTGTATGTAGTGTGTGGTGTATGTAGTGTGTGATGTATGTAGTGTGTGAAGTATGTAGTGTGTGATGTATGTAGTGTGTGATGTATGTTTGTGTGATGTATGTAGTGTGTGATGTATGTAGAGTGTGATGTATGTAGAATGTGATGTATGTAGAGTGTGATGTATGTATTGTGTTATGTATGTAGTGTGTGATGTATGTAGTGTGTGATGTATGTAGTGTGTGATGTATGTAGTGTGTGATGTATGTAGTGTGTGATGTATGTTTGTGTGATGTATGTTTGTGTGATGTATGTAGTGTGTGATGTATGTAGTGTGTGATGTATGTAGTGTGTGATGTATGTAGAGAGTGATGTATGTAGTGTGATGTATGTGGTGTGTGATGTATGTAGTGTGTGATGTATGTAGTGTGTGATGTATGTAGTGTGTGATATATGTAGTGTGTGATGTATGTAGTGTGTGATGTATGTAGTGTGTAATGTATGTAATGTGTGATGTATGTACAGTGTGATATATGTAGAGTGTGATGTGTGTAGTGTGTGATATATGTAGTGTGTGATGTATGTAGTGTGTGATGTATGTGGTGTGTGATGTATGTAGTGTGTGATGTATGTAGTGTGTGATGAATGTAGTGTTTGATGTATGTAGTCTGTGATGTATGTAGTATGTGATGTATGTAGTGTGTGATGTATGTATTGTGTGATGAATGTAGTGTGTGATGTATGTTTGTGTGATGTATGTAGAGTGTGATGTACGTAGTGTGTGATATACGTAGTGTGGAGATGTATGTAGTGTGTGACGTACGTAGTGTCTGATGTACGTAGTGTGTGATGTACGTAGTGTGTGATATATGTAGAGTGTGGTGTATGTAGAGAGTGATGTATGTAGTGTGTTATGTATGTAGTGTGTGATGTATGTAGTATGTGATGAATGTAGAGTGTGATGTATGTATTGTATGATGTATGTAGTGTGTGATGTATGTAGTGTGTAATGTATGTAGTGTGTAGTGAATGTAGAGTATGATGCATGTAGTGTTTGATGCATGTAGTGTGTGATGTATGTTTGTGTGATGTATGTAGTGTGTGATATATGTATTGTGTGATGTATGTAGTGTGTGATGTATGAAGAGTGTGATGTATTAAGAGTGTGATGTATGTAGTGTGGAGATGTATGTAGTGTGTGGTGTATGTAGAGTGTGGTGTATGTAGTTTGTGATGTATGTAGTGTGATATATATAGTGTTGGTGTATGTAGAGTGTGTAGTGTATGTAGAGTGTGATGTATGTGGTGTGTGATGTATGTGGTGTGTGATGTATGTGGTGTGATGTATGTAGTGTGTGATGTATGTGGTGTGTGATGTATGTAGTGTGTGATGTATGTAGTGTGTGATGTATGTAGTATGTGATGAATGTAGTGTGTGAAGTATGTAATGTGTGATGTATGTAGTGTGTGATGTTTGTAGAGTTTTATGTATGTAGTGTGTGTTGCATGTAGAGTGTGATGCATGTATTGTGCGATGCATGTAGTGTGCGATGTATGTAGGGTGCGATGTATTTAGTGTGCGATGTATGTAGTGTGTGGTGTATGTAGAGTGTGGTGTATGTAGTGTGTGATGTATGTAGTGTGTGATGTATGTAGTGTGGAGATGTATGTAGTGTGTGATGTATGTAGTGTGTGATGTACGTAGTGTGTGATGTATGTAGAATGTGATGTATGTAGAGTGTGATGTATGTATTGTGTTATGTATGTAGTGTGTGATGTATGTAGTGTGTGTTGTATGTAGAGTGTGATGTAGGTAGTGTGTGATGTATGTAGAGTGTGATGTATGTAGTGTGTGATGTTTGTAGAGTTTTATGTATGTAGTGTGTGATGCATGTAGAATGTGATGCATGTAGTGTGCGATGTATGTAGTGTGCGATGTATTTAGTGTGTGATGTATGTAGTGTGTGATGTGTATATTGTATGGTGTATGTAGTGTGTGGTGTATGTAGTGTGTGATGTATGTAATATGTGAAGTATGTAGTGCGTGATGTATGTAGTGTGTGGTATATGTAGTGTGTGATATATGTAGTTTTTGATGTATGTAGAGTGAGATGTATATAGTGTCTGATGTGTGTAGTGTGTGTCGTATGTAGAGTGTGATGTAAGAAGTGTTTGATTTATATAGTGTGTGGTGTATGTAGTGTGTGATGTTTGTAGTGTGTGATGAATGTAGTGTGTGATGTATGTAGTGTGTGGTGTATGTAGAGTATGATGTATGTAGTGTGTGATGTATGTAATGTGTGATGTATGTAGAGTGTGATGTATATAGAGTGTGATGTGTGTAGTGTGTGGTGTATGTAGAGTGTGATGTAAGTAGTGTGTGATGTATGTAGTGTGTGGTGTATGTAGTGTGTGATGTATGTAATGTGTGATGTATGTTTGTGTGATGTATATAGTGTGTGATGTATGTAGTGTGTGATGTATGTAGTGTGTGATGTATGAAGAGTGTGATGTATGTAGTGTGGAGATGTATGTAGTGTGTGATGTATGTAGTGTGTGATGTACGTAGTGTGTGATGTATGTAGAGTGTGATGTATGTAGAGTTTGAGGTATGTATTGTGTTATGTATGTAGTGTGTGATGTATGTAGTGTGTGGTGTATGTAGAGTGTGATGTATGTAGTGTGTGATGTATGTACTGTGATGTATGTAGTGTGTGATGTATATAGTGTATAATGTATGTAGTGTGTGATGTATGTAGTGTGTGATGCATGTAGTGTGTGATGCATGTAGTGTGTGATGTATATAGTGTGTGATGTATGTAGTGTGTGATGTATGTTTGTGTGAAGTATGTTTGTGTGATGTATGTAGTGTGTGGTGTATGTAGAGTGTGATGTAAGTAGTGTGTGATGTGTGTAGTGTGTGATGTATGTAGTGTGTGATGTATGTATTGTGTGATGTATGTAGTATGTGGTTATGTAGAGTGTGATGTATATAGTGTTTGATGTATGTAGTGTGTGATGTATGTAGAGTGTGATGTATGTAGTGTGTGATGTATGTAGTGTGTGATGTATGTAGTGTGTGATGTACGTAGTGTGTGATGTACGTAGTCTGTGATGTACGTAATGTGTGATGTATGTAGTGTGTGATGTATGTAGTGTGTGATGTATGTAATGTGTGATGTATGTAGTGTGTGATTTATGTAGTGTGTGGTGTATGTAGAGTGTGGTGTATGTAGTGTGTGATGTATGTTGTGTGTGATGTATGTAGTGTGTGATGTATGTAGTTTGTGATGTATATAGTGTGTGATGTATATAGTGTGTGATGTATGTAGTGTTTGATGTATGTAGTGTGTGATGTATGTAGTGTGTGATGTATGTAGTGTGTGCTGTATGTAGTGTGTGATGTATGTAGTGTGTGATGTATTTAGTGTGTTATGTATGTAGTGTGTGATGTATGTTTGTGTGATCTATGTAGTGTGTGATGTATGTAGAGTGTGATGTATGTTTGTGTGATGTATGTAATGTGTGAAGTATGTAGTGTGTGATGTATATAGAGTGTGATGTGTGTAGTGTGTGATGTATGTAGTGTGTGAAGTATGTAGTGTGTGATGTATATAGAGTGTGATGTGTGTAGTGTGTGATGTATGTAGTGTGTGATGTATGTAGTGTGTGATGAATGTAGCGTGTGATGTATGTAGTGTGTGGTGTATGTAGAGTGTGATGGATGTAGTGTGTGATGTATATAGAGTGTTATGTATGTAGAGTTTTATGTATGTAGAGTGTGATGTATGTAGTGTGTGATGTATGTAGAATTTTATGCATGTAGTGTGTGATGTATGTAGTGTGTGATGTATGTAGTGTGTGATGAATGTAGAGTGTGATGTATGTAGTGTGTGATGTATGTAGTCTATGGTGTATGTAGTGTGTGTTTATGTACAGTGTGATGTATGTAGTGTGTGGTTATGTAGTGTGTGATGTATGTAGTGTGTGATGTTTGTAGTGTGTGGTATATGTAGTGAATAGTGAATTTTATGAAATTGATAACTTAAATACACAAAATGTATTTACTTATTAATTGGAAATTGATAACTAAAATACACACAATTTATTTACTTATTAATTGAAGTCTAATATAGAAAGATCAAAACTAGTTAATAAAGAACGTTTTGATTTTCTAATACATGAAAACAATAAGAATGTTATATGCTTACAAGATGAATTCAATATTTTTCTGAACTGAATACATTGACATAATGAATACAATTTTTGATTTTTTAGGCCGTAAGTTAGGCTTTTTTAATTGTTCAGTCCTTGGTCATCTCAAGCTTAGGTCAAGGTGACCTCACCATCTAAACCAGACAGATGATGGTATCTCTCAACTCATTCATTTATCGATCTATACTCTCAACTAAATGTAAACTAGTTCTCGTCTGATACAATCACTACACAGTCTAACTTGTTCTCGTGTTATACAATCACTACACAGTCTACATTCTCGTCTTATACAATCACTACACAGTCTAACATTCTCGTCTTATACAATCACTACACAGTCTAACATTCTCGTCTTATACAATCATTACACAGTCTAATATTCTCGTCTCATACAATCACTACACAGTCTAACATTCTCGTCTTATACAATCACTACACATTATAACATTAAGGAAATTTGTCTTCGTACACAGTTAATGTTTATTACATTACTAGTAAAACTAGTTCACAGATCAGGCTTTTACTTTTACAATGTTGGTACAACAAGTTCACAGATCAAACATTTTACTTCACCTCTACATCTATTATTCATAAACTTTTAATTAATCTTCTTGGTAAAAAAATTATTAATTCTTTTCCATCAACTGATCTTCATTTCATGTCTTGCGATTTATACAATACGTCCACATTATCATTGATATCTAACGAATGTTTGTTGAATTAATTTGTCACACTTCACCTAATTCCTATCTAGGGTCGCGGCGTCCATGTTTCCAGTGTTGCCTGCGGTAAATGTCTTATAAACAACTTTAAAAACCAGAGGAAAAACATTTAAAAAAATTTAAGTGGCATTTATAGCAATTTAAGTTCCACGACAATATTTATATATATATATATATATATATATATATATATATATATATATATATACTAATAAGAACTATGTTTTTTCCTCTTTTTATTGAATCAAATGATAATTAGACCTATAAGCAAAACATGTTGCTGATCTGAATTCGGGTTACACTTGTATATGTACGTTTGCCATTCATTAGCTGAACTAAGGGGAAAAATCACACATGAATATGTTTTATACTGATGCCTACGGAGAGACCGGAAGCTAATTTTAACTGCTAACTTTCTCACCAAAGAATTATTTACAAACGTATTTAAATATCCAGAATTATATAACAATTGATAAATTAATTTAATTTTTTTCTTTCTGAACAAAACGTCATCTAAACAACTGAATCACTGTCTATTAAAAGACAAATTATTGTGTCTTAGATTGTTATTATAATTGTTCAGATTGTTATAATAGTGGTTCACATTGTTATAATAGTAGTTCAGATTGTTATAATAGTGGTTATGATTGTTATTTCAATAGCTCGGATTGCTATTTCAATGGTTCGGATTATTATTATAATGGTTCAAACTCTTATTATAATGTTTCAGATTGTTATTACAAGGGTTAAGATTTTTTATAATGGTTCAGATTTAGTTCAGATTGTTATTAAAATGGTTAAGATTTTTATTGACATTTGTTTTTTGTCTTCTATTTTAAATGACTTTAAAAAAAACTATTTTTTTATTTATTTATTTTTGTTGTCTATTTTGTGTGTGACCTGACATATGAAGGTAGAGAAAGTAATATATGCTACACTTGACATTTTACCTGATCCCGATCTTGACATTTGTAGCTTGGCAAACTGCAGCTTGACCACCAAAAAGGAAAATCTGTTCTACAACCTGAAGATGGAAAAAATAATTAACAAATTCTTTAAACTAGATAGAAAATGTAATTGTTTTTTAACTAACAACATAACATTAGTTGAGATGCATCAACATTCTCGCTGGCTATTATATAAACATCAAAGAACAAAACAGACTTCATTCAGGTTCATCAATATTCGGGATAAAATGTGGTAAATGGAGAACATACCTAAATTTTACGAGAGCTTGTGCAACTTCTAAATTTCATCTGAAAATTATGAAATTTTATATTTCTGAGTACCTTTTTTGTTGTGGTAAAGAAATGTGGGATTTAAATCAAAGAAAATAAAAAAAATTGTTTCCTTTTATTTTGGACCACCCTAATATATATATATATATATATATATATATATATATATATATATATATATGTGTGTGTGTGTGTGTGTGTGTGTGTGTATGTATGTATATATATTAGGGTGGCACAAAATCATATGGAAAAAAATAAAAATTTCTCACATCTAACGGGCACCTTCATGTTGAGTTCCATTTGTCTTACTTAGTAACCGACAACAATTTCAGCTTCCTACTGCTATTGGAAGGGAATGCTCAAGAGCTACAAAGTTTTGCTATATTAATAAAAAACGCATTTTCAAATCATGCCATAACTGTAATGTAACTGTTAAGTAACGAAAATGTACACATAAAATGTATATTGTAGAGTGCTGAAGAGTCAGAGTACATTGTCTAAACATTGTCTACACCGAAACAGCACAGATGGCAGAATGTAGTTGCAAAATAAATTGCTTTTCTGCCTCGTTTTTTTGTCAGCAGTCTATTATATTCATCAAAAAGTTTAACTTCACGTTCTGCAGTATCATTGACCACACGCAAGTCGTTAATGCGCTGCTTACCCTTCTGGTATTCATTATTTTCATTCCACTGTTCTGGAGGAAGAACTAGAAATGAGTTGCCTATGTGTAGCTTTGTAAGCAGGTTCTGTGAACGCTTTGTGGAAAAGTGACCCAAGCTGACGCCTTCATTTAGGAGCAATGATGGATTACCTCGAACATGTCGCTCACTAGGTTCTATTCCAAAACCTGTTATTTTCTGTTTCTCAACTTCATCGGAAAACAATGCCAGGCTGACAGTCTCATCAGACAGATACCACATGTGATTCTTGAGATTTTTTTGTGTGCTGCAATACTGATGTCGTGATCAACAGACTGATATTGCTGCAGGTCCCTCCAGAGCAAAAGATCTCCTCCAGGGTGCTTGAATCCAGGACTTTGTGTACAACAAGGCTCCAAACCGTGCAAATCGTTTGAGTTGGCTCTCTTCCTTGGATGTAAGACTTAAAATTTCTCTCTGATGACGGAAGATGTAAATTTTGATGGTATAGATCAGCTTAGCCATCCACCTATCATGATGTACAGGGCCTGTTGCTTTCCAGTGAATGGTTTTTGGTGGATCTCCTATGATGATCATTGTCAGTTCAATAAGTTCTTCATAATCATCTCTTACCTGGGACTTCAAGTCAACGAAATTTGTCAAAAAGCTCACAGTGTTTACTCGGAAAACATCAGTGCTTGAAGGCACTAACCATAGTTGTCAAGCTTTATGCGTCCCCAAACTTCTTTATATCTTTTGAAGATATATATATTTGGTGAGTTAGAGGGACCGCAACACAAACTGAAAGCCTTTGCCAATACCACCTCAAGAACATGATGACGACATGCCAGCCACAATAGTTCTCGACCAATACGATTCTCAAGCAGTACACAAGCTCCATTGAGACGACAGTGTTGACAGAAGTGGTGTCGAAACTCATAGCCTGGATGCTTTCTACTAGTGCCCACTGTTCTAACTGACCATAAATAGCATCAACAGCATTCTGTCCTGCCCCTGATGTTAGTTTAGGAACACCTAGTAATTTTCACTGCCATCACCAGAAACCAGCACCGACAAGCCGTCAACTTCTCCAAGACCCAGGATTTCAGGTAAGATTTTTCCATCCCCGTGTAGAACTAGAGGATATTCAGGCTTGAATGAAACCTTTATATCTGCTGCTTGTTTACACCTGGCTCTCTTTCTGGCTCTTTGTATGGTGCTTCGTGAAACTGTCAAAGATGAAGGATCATGTCCCAGCGCTGCAGCCATAGGAATCATCAATCGCAAAGCTTCACGATCAGACGTTTTGTTGCGGTCCAAGGCACTGGTGACATGCTTAGTGAACAAGGAAGTATGATACCCAATCTCCGTCTTGTTTGTCCATTTTTTTAGTTGAGCTTGGACTTGGTTCATATTCATCTAGGGCTTTAAATTTATTGGATGATTCACAGCTCTCTTTTTTCATTTTCCCCTGATTCACCTTCTATAGTTTGTCGCAGTCGTTTTTCAACAAAATCGATTAAAATGCCGTTTAAGGTAAAACAACGAGGCCTGTGAGCATCCCCTTCTACTTGGAATTTAGTTGTAAAATGTTAACAGTATACTACCTAAGGCAAAAGGAATTTAAAAAAAAAGGGTGCCCCGGTATGTGGCACGAAGTTGGATTTTTTGGGCCACCTAATATATATATATATATATATATATATATATATATATATATATATATATATATATATATATATATATATACATATTAATGCCTTTTTTAACTTCAGGATTTTTAGAGCATTTTCGAAAAAAAAATGCTCTATTGTCCCCGTTTTGTCTGTCTGTCTGTCCGTCATCACCCTAGATCTCAACAACCATAAGTCCTAGACCCATGATGTATATATCATTTTGTAGGTCTTGGCCTGCCATGTGTGCAGCAAAAGTTCATTTCGCGATCTGACCTCTGAGGGCCGTAAAAGGAGGCTTAAAAAGTACCGTTTTTTACTATATAAGCTATATTAACAAAGGAGCGCCATATATCTCAGCAACCATAAGTCCTAGACCCATGATGTACATATCATTTTGTAGGTCTTGGCCTGCCATGTGTACATCAAAAGTTCATTTCGCGATAGGATCTCTGAGGGCCGGGCTTCAGGGTTCCTAAGGGGCTTATATATTATATATATAGCCCCATTCTACAACTTGTACGTTCATTTGGTGCGAAATACTGCAGCACGTAGTTTCACCAAGATTTATTAAGAAACTCATCAAATCAAATAGTAAGTTTGTGTTCTGAGTTTAATCGAAAGTACCAGAGCTATGCAACAATTGACGGAGTTTTCGGACGATTAAATGACTACAATTTCGAATGTTTTCAATTATGAGTCCTATTTCAGTAACCACAAACCACTTGTAGTTAGATTTAAGAGAAAAAATTTTTTTTCAAATATAAAGAAACGTCTTTATAATATTTTTTTTACAGATATATGCATTACACAATTGAATTTATAAACATTTCCAAAATTTACAAATATTTACTGAAAGCTAACAAACGTACTGATACATAACATGAAAATGCGCTAACACGTCATGTGTCCAGAATGGAACAGGCTTAATTGCTTGTTTTTTCTTTGAATTGTAATTTTTGTTTTGTATTTGTTTAGACTTGCTTAACACAGTTTAAGATTCTTTTCCTATAACCTACACTATTCAGTACATATAAATATTAGTTATTATTTTTTGTAATGCGTACATATTTTGAAACAGTTAACATTTGTTTGTAATGCTCCATACATATTTATAATTTACTTAATAGTGATTTCCCCCAAAACAGCAGCACAAAGAAATCAAAACAAAAGATTTTACCATATGTAATATTTTATTGTCTACACTTCAGCGTTGAATGAGTTCTCTTGACCCACTTTGTAGCCTATTGGAAGCGCCGGCCAAGCCTTGGCATTTTCACATCTTATCTATATGTATACACCATTTTTTTTATTCTAAAATGGGAAATCAGTTCAATATTACTTTATTCTTCACACATAATTATATTATTAAATGTGTTTTTTTTTAAATAACCAGTGTACATTCTAATGTTACTTTATGTACAGCATTCCCTCATTTTCCGCGGTTAAACATAAATGAAGTAGTTTCCTAGTTAAAGCACATAAAAACATGATTACGACCAAACAATACTGTTTTTAAAATTACTGGAGCTGTCTAGACATGAAATAGTAGTAAACCAAGTTGTCGAACGCGTCTTACTTGCTGTGACGTATTTGGGAATTCCACAAATCTATAAATAGTCTTGCGGGCTTATGGTGTCCAAGAAGAGAATTATATATATAGCTATCTCAAACTTGACAAAAGTTCTATTAACATTAGTACTATTAACGTCTGACCTCTCCTGTAGGTTTCTGTTCGTCCGCACTTCTCGACCTCCAAATGATTTACAGCGGTGGTCCCCAACCTTTTTCTCGCAGCGGATCGGTTGACGTTTGATAATTTTACCGCGGCCCGGGGTGGGGAGGGGGGGAGTTGACTATTTATATTTTAGATTGTTTTGATTTACACTGCGAATGCCGCTCACAGCCGCTCAGGTTCCGGTTAACCTCTAGTCCAGGGGTCGGCAACGTTTTGAGACGGAAGAGACAAAAGTTATAATTTACAATTTTCTCAGTTTTTAAAGAGCCACTACAATTGTTTCAATATTATGGTATTTGATTAGGATTAGGTAAATAAATTAGATTTTTTATTTAAACTAATTGACTTTAAATACAAAATAATATTTATTCATATAACAAAATTAAACTTTAAAAAAATGACTTTAATAGATCGCAACAATAGTTACATCCATAGATATCTATAGTTACATAAATGGGAGAATTGGCTTTGCATGCTTTTTAAAAGTTTCGTTAATCCTGACTCATAACCACGGGCGTCGCTAGGAATTTTTCCAGGGGGAGGGCAAAAAAACACATTTTTTATTTTAACTGACAATGCCATTCAGGTTTATTTCTCAATTACATCCAAGTTAAGTATAACATTAATTATTTATTTATTTATAAATTCGAACATTTTGACTACAAGCACAAGCATGCTCCGATTTTAATTTCTTTTTTGTTTTATTTGGCCTTCTGTAGCTTAATTTGTCCTTCGAAAATGTTTTTGTCATTCAAGTTTTTTTTTATAATCTGGCAACTCTTGTTAGTTTATAATCGTCTGCCAATGAGTGAATTTTTAAATTTATCCTAAATTAATATGAAAAGATGGATATCACAAAACAAATGTACAGGCTCAATAAAACGAAAAGTAGAGCAATCGCGGGATTCCGAAAAGCCGTTATTAGAAGATTTTAGGGCGTTTGCAGTATCTGAATTATCACATGCATTGAGGACAACAGTACAAGTTCAACGGCCAGACACAACTGAAAAAACTACTTCTAATTTGATTGTCGCTGTCACTTCTTCATTTCCTAAATTGAATATTGGAAGGTATGTCTTGACATACGACCTTTCAAATGAGTTGAAATTGCTGCTGATCCTTGATTGTTCGACCCCTGATAAAAATATGATTTTTAGAGCTGACAGTGGTGGAAACAGAGGCTTTAGATATGCTTGGTTATCAGACTATTCATCGTGGGTTGTATACTTGCAAATGTTAAAAGGTGACTTTTGCAAATCGTGCGTGTTGTTTTCGCAAAAAATAATTCCAGGAGTTCAGGGAGCAATAGTCTTCAAACAATGCACAAAATTAAAAAATTTCAACGAAGATGTACGTAGCCACACGCAAAGCACATGGCACAAAAACTCTTATTAAGGATTCAAGCTATCTTGTTGCACTATTGGTAGCCAAAGCAGTTTCTATAGATGAGCAGTTAAACTCATCATTTAGAAAATAAATTCCAGAAAATTGCAACAAACTGGGTCCCTCCATTTCTACAATCTTTTTTTTTTTTGCGGCATGCATGATTTGGCACTTCGTGGAAAAGAATCACATTCTGGTATTTTTTACCACCTGTTAGAGTTTCGTGTTGAATCTGGAGATGAAGTTCTAGGTAATCATTTGTCAATTGGTTCTTGTAGTGCTAAGTATATCTTGGCAACCAGTGCCACAGAGAGGGCGGCAGGGTGAAAATGCACAGGGGCCCGGAGAGTTCTAGGGCGAGTTTTAGGGGCCTGGACTGAGCTGGCCAATCAATTTTGAAAATATTATTATCAGCACGAGAGGTCCGTGACAGCCCTACTCAGGGACCCGAAATTTCTGTTGGTGGGCCTGTCGGAAACTACATAAAACACTATGATCGAAATGTGTGGGTCTCTCTAGCGTGAAGACAATGTTCGCGAAGCAAATAATTCAGTTGCATTTTCCATACTTTCCGACGAGACAATATAATTTCAGGCATTGAGCAGATTTCACTTGGTGTTAGATTTGTTAAAGAACACCATAATTACAAATTCATTAGAATTTGGATTAGATAAAGCCCCGTAGCGTGAAAATTCTACAGCAGGGGCCAAGCAATAGCAGGGGGGGGGGCAGGAAATAAATTTTACTAAGTAGAGCAAACAAGCAGAGGGGCCAGTCAAAACGCAGGGAGGCCCAGCTCCCCTGCACCCTCCCCTCCCCCGCACCCTACGGGCCTGATTAGATATAACAAATTTTGTTGGTCAAGTATAAGACGGATGTTCTACAATGGCAAGTAAAGAAGGAGCAGTCTAAGCAATAATTTTAAAAAAAAGACCCAAAAGCAGCAATTGTACATTGCAGTTCACATACATTAAATGTTGTCGTGAACGATTTAAATAATGTGAATGCTGTACGAAACACAAGAGGAAAAATTAAGTCAATTTTAGTTTTTTTCTGAGAAATTAATCAGCGAAGAAAACTAATTCCAAATGTTCCTTTGCTATGTGAAACTAGATAACTAGATGGACACATAAATATAACAGGTTGCGGATTTTCGCTGAAAATGTGACAGAAATTGTTAAACAACTGGAATATTTAGAACAATCTGGAAAAAGCATGCAAGTTGCACATTAGTTACTGTCTGCTGTTAGAGGTTAGGTTTGGGGTATATTTCTTGTTTGCTTAGTTATTATACGTTAATGTAAAAAACTTTCAGTTTTATTGTAACAACTTTATGACATATTTTTTCAAAATGTAGGGGGGGGGGGTAAATACACCCCCTTGCCCCCCCCCCCCGAATACGCCAATGGCTGTATCAGTGCAATTTATAATTTTATACTCTATTTTCTTAGTATAGTAACTGTTTGACACTGAAACAATTCTTTTGAAAAATTACAACAATGTAATAAGCTATACTTGCGTATATAATTTTCTTTTATGTTTGATATATGTACATGTTCTTCAATATAATAAACTTTGAGGAATTGTTTCCAAAACGTGTGGGGGGGGGCAAATAAACTTTCAGGAAATTTTTCCAAAATGTAGGGGGGGCCCCCCTTGCCCCCCCCCTTGAATACGCCGATGCTCATAACAGTTTTTTTTTTCAATTTCAAGCACGCCTCTAGATTTGTATTTGTTAGTTGGCTTCTTACTTTACATTATATTATATTCATGCAAGAGAACACTTGCTCGCACAAATATGTTGATCCAAAGATCGTCAGCACTCCAAAATTCTAACTTCTTCACCTCACTGTAGCATTCTGGAAAACTATTCCATGCGTCAAATATGAGTGCCTCAACTTGCGGTATATCTGTTAGAAATGTCAACGTTTGCAGCGCAACGTGCATGCTTTTCTGGACCTCCAACTCTTCTAACTTGCTCTTGAGATCTGTGAACTTGCCACTCCACAAGTGTTTGGTTTTCTAATTCAGCAATTGTTTTTTTTTAATCGAACCGGTATCAATTCTAAATGGACATTGTTGATCTAATTTGTACTGAAAAGATTTATTATATACTTGCATTTGTTTGGAATTGCTCAAATCTCTCAGCGAATCCATTCTTCATTTTGTTTATACCCATACAGAAGTAATTCGTGTCAATAGATGCATTGTTTTCATCGCGATATTGCTTCAGATTTTCGGAATGAATTAATTCAGAGGTTTTCAACCTTTTTTTACGCTGCGGACCCCACAGACATACCATGCTCGGGTGGCGGACCCCCCAGAGCCCAAGGCGCCTTGGCCTTAACTTTTTGTACATCAGGTTGGTCCCTAATATGTCTTATTAAGTTTGCGGCTACAATCTACTTAAATTCTGCAAAACGGTAGGCCTAGCCTAAGTTACGCGCACATCATGTAAAATTCATTTTACATACGGGAATAGCTATCTATCCAAATAATGAAACACTCACCGAGTATTTATTCCACTGGTGTGTCCGTTACACAGTTTTCTGTTCAGTGGTAATGCTGTGCCTCTTTTGCACTACAGTTTGTCCAAACATGGTGGTAAGTGTGATAAACATATGCGTATTTCATGTTCAATGTCCAGTCTGGACCTGTACTTGGTCTTCATCGCAGTAACAGCAGAGAATGCAGTTTGGTACAAGTAGTGTTAGCGAATGGTAGCAGGACATTGATGGCTTTGTCAGACAGCAGCGAGTACTGCTGGAAACATGCAAACCAGAACGACAACAGTGGCAGTCTGCTGAACTGCAAGCGCAGTGTCTTGTCGGACGAAAATTCGACCAAATGTTCTTGTTTGCGACCAGTTAAATCGCTTAGCCGCATTCAAATGGATTTCGAATCCAGTCAAATGCGCTAATATCGTTGTCAGCAAAATACTGATGAAAGTAATACGACAGCTGCTGTAGGTGGTTCAAAATGGTGCCTGCAATGACGCCTGTCGAAATATTGTTCACAGTAAGAAAGTCAGCCAACAATGGAAACATATCATATGTGCCTTCTTCACATCTTCCCCTCCATATGCGTGGTTTCTTCTCCACCGGTTGTGCGCCCCGGCAGTGATTTGAAGAACAAAAAGTCTTCCATGACTTTACCTTCCAAGCAGTATCGGACGTAAACCAACAATTGGGCTGCGTTCGAAATGTCTGTACTTTCGTCAAGCTGAATTGCGAATTTGACATGCTGAAGGCGTGTAATCAGTTGGCAGCGAACATTTTCAGACATGCCGGCAATTCGTCTGCTCACTGTGTTATCCGACAGCGGAATGGCTTTCAATATTTGACTGTATTCCTTTCCTAGAACGACTTCGCACATGTCGACTACTGCCGTAGAATTAGCTCTTCTGCAATTGTGTGAGGTTTTTTGGAACACGCTATTCGTAATGCTCAGAGAGCTTTCTCCTTCACAGTAGTGCAGGCCATCAGTTTGCCTTTCTATTTCAAATAGAGCTCTTTTGGCCTCTCAAAGTATTCCTTCGGTTTACTGGCAAGTTCTGAATGCATTGTGGTTAAATGGTGCCTTAATTTGGCAGGCTTCATTCCATCGTTCGATAATGTTTGCAAGCACACGACACAAAGAGGTTGATCAGCATCGGTCCCCACTACGGTGAAGCCGAATGATATATATTCTGGATTATACTTCCGCCGTTTTCTTATTCGTTCGTCTTTAGCTGCTTGATCACCAGAATATTCCAGGTTCTGGTCAGTTTTCCTCTTCAGGAATTTATCCATGCTACTAGGTGTCATAACTATTCGTATTATTAGTAATACATTGTGCGTTATTGTGATGATAAGTGTCAGTCTTCACTTCTCTAGTAGCGATTGACACTTTATCTAAGCGTGTACTCACTCACAGACATCACAAATAAATGATTTAAACCGCCAAGTCCTATTCATGTACTTTATGTGACGATTACACAAAATGTAATTTCAAAATACAAGTAGAATGAAACTATACACTGCAAGATACATATTTACTGAGACATCACTGCTTGATCCTGTGTGCTGCCTATTTTTGTCGAACTGCATGTCTGTACCTCTCTGTTCTCCTTTCTCCCCTTAATTAATTAACTCATCCCTGACCCAATGATCCATATTCTTAAAAAATACAATGTTTGACCTATATTCTTGTAATAACGATGCTCAACCTATAAACTTTGGGACACTGATTCTTTGTAACATTAATCAAGCCCATGTGAAAGTTCGGCGCTATACATACGATACCCGACAGTTGATAATTAGCTTATCACAACATTTACCTCTTGAAAACACAATGGCGCTAAGCCTTGCTTTTAATTCCAGCCTAACCAGGTCATCTTTTTCCCAGGTATGTGTCACCTAAAAATACAAACTCTCTCTAAACATGACCGACATTGTAATCTCAAAGTACCTATGGCGCATTTCCGCCCTTTCCAAAGTATGTTATAAAAACATTACAGAATGATCAACCAGACTATTTATCAACAATACACACGCTGTCGCACTTGCGGATGTTTTAACAGTGACGCCAGATCTCAGTAAGTAAGAAATATTTCCAAGATGACATGACTCAAAAACTCACTACACAAGTACATGTAGCATGCAGTCTAGTTCATATTTAAGACGTAGCATAAGCAAATACTAGCGGAGTTTTCAATTCTGCACATTGTTGTCTGTACCTGAAACATTGGCATAGCTAGTATTTTTTTTTTGTTTAGCTAAAAGCTAACCACTCAACCGAACCAAGCAATACTTTATACAAGTAAAATCACTAATTTCATTGACTTGCCCATGGACCCCTTTGAAGCTCCCCGCGGACCCCTGGGGGTCCGCGGACCACAGGTTGAAAACCTCTGAATTAATTGACCAAACTCTTCAAGACTTGGACAAAAAGAAATAAACCAACAAACAAACAAGCAAAGCATAGGCTGGGTTTCCCTTTCCATGCAGTTTTACATTAGCTCATTCAGTTTTACATTAAGCTCATTCAATTTTACATTTAGCTCATTCAGTTTTACATTTAGCTCATTCAGTTTTACATTTAGCTCATTCAGTTTTCGTTTTTTTTTTCAAGACATTTGTCTTCTTCCAAATCAGGATGGACAAAGCCTTTTCCATGTAAGAATGTTTTTATTTCTCTCAAGCAAGAAGCAAAAGGTTTCATTACCTTCCCCCTGGAAAGCCACCGTGCTTTACTGTGCAGAAGTAGATCAGAATACTGGATTTCTATTTCTAGAAGAAATTCCTTATATTGAGGATGGTAGAGTGCTTTTGCCAAAATGCTGTTAATGATTTTAATTACCAAGTTCATAACCTCAACTATTTCAGCCGGAAATGTTTAGGCACAAAGTGTCTCTTGGTGAATTATGCTGTGAAACGTTAACATTTCTGTCATACTTCTGGCTCCATTAGTTGCTATGGAAACGATTTTATTTATATCTATTTCACAATCTTCCAAGCATTTGTGAACAGCATTTGCTATATTTTCTCCACGAGTTTGCACTGAGAGAGGCCGCGATCCTGACAGTTCTTCTTTTGGGCCTTGTGACGACATATACCTGACAAAAAGTCAACTTGTGCTGTGTCTTTTATGTTGCAAGACTCATCTAAAGCAAGCGATTAAGCAAAAGCAAATTTGATGTCTTCCACTTGCACATGTGCAAGTGCTTTAATTTGACTACCGGCAATGTATTTATTATAGGGCCGCTTTATCCCTCCCCTATTCATGGTTTTTACGATGTTGGCAATAGTTCTTTAAGTTTTGAAAATAAAATAATATAATTATTATAATTTGCGCATAGAAATGGAAGACTGCAATTCGACATCGAAAGAACTGCAACTTGACATCGAAAGAGCCGCATGCGGCTCGCAAGCCGTAGGTTGCCGACACCTGCTCTAGTCCATGGAAATTCGCCCTTTCCTGAGAGTGAATAACAATGAAATTATTTAATGTTCCGTAAGCGGCCCAGTACCATCGCGGGGTTGGTGACCACTCATTTAGAGTATTTCTAACACACCTCATAAAAAAACCATATGACCAAGCCGTAAAGTTTATTAAATTTTTAATTTGCACACATTAATACAATTTGTCACATTAAAGAATGTTTCTCTTTAATGCGCCGGAATTACACACCGTTGTTTGTTATTGTTGCTTTTTGTTTAGATTTTTCTTGTGTTTCCATGACAATAACAGGAAATTTTTTTTCCAAATATTATTATTTAAAGAAGTAATTGGTTTCGTCATTCTCTAAATTTTTTATTAAAATCGTATCTTGTAATGTAGAATGTAAATGTGGACAAGTCTAGCCTTCCTAGTACATTAAAACCGTTCAAAAAGTGAGTTGCAGAATTTGAGAACAAACCCATAGAAAATGAACATTAATTAAAGCTAAAAAAAAACAAGTTGTAACATGAAACATTGACTGTTTTCATATTTTAACTGCTAATGACACATTAACAAAGTAAGAATAGCAAGTCAAAATACGTCAGTAACATACTCGCCCACAGTGGCGCAACCAGCTAAAAATGCTGGGGGGGGGGGGGGGGGGCTCACATATAGAAAAAAGACAGTTTGACAGTCTTTTTAGTAACTTTACATAGTAAAATATGTATTGATGATTTGGTCTGCCTCCCCCCCCCCCACATACAAGGAATGTTAGCAAGTAAATACATTTACATACTTGCAAACATAAAAGAATGTTAGCAAGTAAATACATTTACATACTTGCAAACATAAAAGAATGTTAGCAAGTAAATACATTTACATACTTGCAAACATAAAAGAATGTTAGCAAGTAAACACTTTAACATACTTGCAAACATAAAAGAATGTTAGCAAGTAAACACTTTAACATACTTGCAAACATAAAAGAATGTTAGCAAGTAAATACATTTACATACTTGCAAACATAAAAGAATGTTAACAAAAGTAAATACATTTACATACTTGCAAACATAAAAGAATGTTAGCAAAGTAAATACATTTACATACTTGCAAACATAAAAGAATGTTAGCAAGTAAATACATTTACATACTTGCAAACATAAAAGAATGTTAGCAAGTAAACACTTTAACATACTTGCAAACATAAAAGAATGTTAGCAAGTAAACACTTTAACATACTTGCAAACATAAAAGAATGTTAGCAAGTAAATACATTTACATACTTGCAAACATAAAAGAATGTTAGCAAGTAAATACATTTACATACTTGCAAACATAAAAGAATGTTAGCAAGTAAATACATTTACATACTTGCAAACATAAAAGAATGTTAGCAAGTAAATACATTTACATACTTGCAAACATAAAAGAATGTTAGCAAGTAAACACTTTTTATACTTGCAAACATAAAAGAATGTTAGCAAGTAAACACTTTAACATACTTGCAAACATAAAAGAATGTTAGCAAGTAAATACATTTACATACTTGCAAACATAAAAGAATGTTAGCAAGTAAATACATTTACATACTTGCAAACATAAAAGAATGTTAGCAAGTAAATACATTTACATACTTGCAAACATAAAAGAATGTTAGCAAGTAAATACATTTACATACTTGCAAACATAAAAGAATGTTAGCAAGTAAATACATTTACATACTTGCAAACATAAAAGAATGTTAGCAAGTAAACACTTTAACATACTTGCAAACATAAAAGAATGTTAGCAAGTAAACACTTTAACATACTTGCAAACATAAAAGAATGTTAGCAAGTAAATACATTTACATACTTGCAAACATAAAAGAATGTTAGCAAGTAAACACTTCTTTATACTTGCAAACATAAAAGAATGTTAGCAAGTAAACACTTTAACATACTTGCAAACATAAAAGAATGTTAGCAAGTAAATACATTTACATACTTGCAAACATAAAAGAATGTTAGCAAGTAAACACTTTAACATACTCGCTCAAATACAAGGATTGTTAGCAAGTAAAACATTAACATACTCGCTAACATACAAGAAATGTTAGCAAGTAAACACACTAACATTCTCGCACATATACAAGTAATGTTAGCAAGTAAACACATTTACATACTCGCACATAGACAAGGAATGTTTGCAAGTAAAACATTTACATACTCGCAAACATAAAAGAATGTTAGCAAGTAAACACATTTACATACTTGTAAACATAAAGGAATGTTAGCAAGTAAACACTAACATACTCGCAAACATACAAGGAATGTTAACAAGTAAACACATTTACATACTCGCACACATACAAGGAATGTTAGCAAGTAAACACACTAACATACTCGCACATATACAAGGAATGTTAGCAAGTAAACACATTTACATACTCGCAATCATAAAAGAATGTTAGCAAGTAAACACGTTTACATACTTGCAAACATAAAAGAATGTTAGCAAGTAAACACTTTAACATACTATCTCAAATACAAGGATTGTTAGCAAATAAAACATTAACATACTCGCTAACATACAAGAAATGTTAGCAAGTAAACACACTAACATACTCGCACATATACAAGGAATGTTAGCAAGTAAACACACTAACATACTCGCACATATACAAGGAATGTTAGCAAGTAAACACACTAACATACTCGCACACATACAAGGAATGTTAGCAAGTAAACACATTAACATACTCGCTCACATACAAGAAATATTAGCAAGTAAACACACTGATATACTCGCAAACATACAAGGAATGTTAACAAGTATACACACTGACATACTCGCAGACATACAAGGAATGTTAGCAAGTAAACACATTTACATACTCGCACATATACAAGGAATGTTAGCAAGTAAACACATGTACATACTCGCACATATACAAGGAATGTTAGCAAGTAAACACATTTACATACTCGCAATCATAAAAGAATGTTAGCAAGTAAACACGTTTACATACTTGCAAACATAAAAGAATGTTAGCAAGTAAACACTTTAACATACTCGCTCAAATACAAGGATTGTTAGCAAGTAAAACATTAACATACTCGCTAACATACAAGAAATGTTAGCAAGTAAACACACTAACATACTCGCACATATACAAGGAATGTTAGCAAGTAAACAAATTTACATACTCGCACACATACAAGGAATGTTAGCAAGTAAACACATAAACATAATCGCACACATACAAGGAATGTTAGCAAGTAAACACATTAACATACTCGCTCACATACAAGAAATATTAGCAAGTAAACACACTGATATACTCGCAAACATACAAGGAATGTTAACAAGTAAACACACTGACATACTCGCACACATACAAGGAATGTTAGCAAGTAAACACATTTACATACTCGCACATATACAAGGAATGTTAGCAAGTAAACACATTATTATACTCGCACACATACAAGAAATGTTAGCAAGTAAACACATTTACATACTTGCAAACATAAAAGAATGTTAGCAAGTAAACACATTTACATACTTGCAAACATAAAACACATTATTATACTCGCACACATACAAGGAATGTTAGCAAGTAAACACATTAACATACTCGCTCACATACAAGAAATATTAGCAAGTAAACACACTGATATACTCGCAAACATACAAGGAATGTTAACAAGTAAACACACTGACATACTCGCACACATACAAGGAATGTTAGCAAGTAAACACATTTACATACTCGCACATATACAAGGAATGTTAGCAAGTAAACACATTATTATACTCGCACATAGACAAGGAATGTTAGCAAGTAAACACATTTACATACTCGCAAACATAAAAGAATGTTAGCAAGTAAACACTTTAACATACTCGCTCAAATACAAGGATTGTTAGCAAGTAAAACATTAACATACTCGCTAACATGCAAGAAATGTTAGCAAGTAAACAAAGTAACATACTCGCACATTTACAAGGAATGTTAGCAAGTAAACACTTTAACATACTCGCAATCATAAAAGAATGTTAGCAAGTAAACACACTGACATACTCGCACACATACAATGAATGTTAGCAAGTAAACACATTATTAAACTCGCACACATAAAAGGAATGTTGCAAGTAAACCCACTAACATACTCGCACACATACAAGGAATTTTATCAAGTAAACACATTTACATACTCGCACACATACAAGGAATGTTAGCAAGTAAACACACTGACATACTCGCTCACATACAAGGAATATTAGCAAGTAAACACATTAACATACTCGCAAACATACAAGGAATATTAGCAAGTAAACACACTGACATACTTGCTCACATACAAGGAATATTAGCAAGTAAACACATTAACATACTCGCTCACATACAAGGAATATTAGCAAGTAAACACACTGATATACTCGCACACATACAAGGAATGTTAGCAAGTAAACACACTGACATACTCGCACACATACAAGGAATGTTAGCAAGTAAACACACTGACATACTCGCACACATACAAGGAATGTTAGCAAGTAAACACATAAACATAATCGCACTTATACAAAGAATGTTAGCAAGAAAAGACACTCATACATCTGGAAACATTCAATTGTTATTATTATTTCAATTTAAGTGAATGTTTTATTGTAAAGAGACAATTCTGGCACATTTTCACATTAACCCCCGGAATCTTACATGGTAAAATATGTATCGGACTTTCCATATTACTGAAGAACGACGTGCATGTTCCTATGTCCATTCTGATTGAAAGTGAATGAAAGAAAAAAGGCATTTAAGTAGTTCATTGGTTTGTGTTTTATATTCAGTGTCAAGTGATTTGTTCACACACTACTTAATACGAACCATACGTTTGTTGTTATTTTATATTTAGTGTAACGGTAGACATGTAAAAAAATGACATGACGTCACATAATACCTTCTCCACCCCCACCCCCTTACAAGAGTTCATATTCAAAATGGTGTCAATCTTTGATTTCACGGGGCGGGCAGCAGTGTTGAAAGAAATCAATAGTAACAGCCACTATTGAATGGGAGGCTAATGGCTTGAATAAATGATTGATTTACTAATGGAGGACTGCCACGGGGAAAGAGAACAGGTTAATTGGTGAGATACAGTTATAAATGACATGATAAAATGGACTATTTTTGGAGCATTCAACTTAATCAGTCTGTCTTCATATATCTCAAGCAGCAATTTATCCATACACTATATCAGAATAACATATTAACAAGTTCATAATCACACTAGAGGAAAGTTTTGTAAGAACTATATAACACCAGCTGTTAGAACTATATACCAGCAAGTTTTGTTAGAACTGTATAAAACCAGCTGTTAGAACTATATACCAGCAAGTTGTATTAGAACCGTATAACACCAGCTGTTTTATTAGAACTGTATACCACCTGACTGAGATTTGCCACAATGCTTTACAAAAAGTATAACAAAGGAAATTTGAGATGTATACCACAATCGGTACAATTAATTATCTCTTTTAAATATAGTTCATTATAAATACTAGTAATAGGTCTATAAAACAAACAATTATTATACTGTGTAGAAGTCTTTCAAAAAAAACAATTTTTATACTGTGTAGAAGTCTTTTAACACATTTATTATACTGTGTAGAAGTCTCTCAACACAAACAATTATACTATGTAGAAGTCTTTTAACACAAACAATTATTATACTGTGTTAGTCTTTCAACAAAAACAATTATTATACTGTGTAGAAGACATTTAAGACAAACAATTATTATACTATGTAGAAGTCTTTTAACACAAACAATTATTATACTGTGTTAGTCGTTCAACAAAAACAATTATTATACTGTGTAGAAGACATTTAAGACAAACAATTATTATACTATGTAGAAGTCTTTTAACACAAACAATTATTATACTGTGTTAGTCGTTCAACAAAAACAATTATTATACTGTGTAGAAGTCTTTTAACACAAACAATTATTATACTGTGTAGAAGTCTTTTAACACAAACAATTATTATACTGTGTAGAAGTCTTTCAACAAAAACAATTATTTTACTGTGTAGAAGTCTTTTAACACAAACAATTATTATACTGTGTAGAAGTCTTTTAACACAAACAATTATTATACTGTGTAGAAGTCTTTTAACACAAACAATTATTATACTGTGTAGAAGTCTTTTAACACAAACAATTATTATACTGTGTAGAAGTCTTTTAACAAAAACAATTATTATACTGTGTAGAAGTCTTTTAACACAAACAATTGTTATACTGTGTAGAAGTCTTTTAACACAAACAATTATTATACTGTGAATATATTTCACTACAAACAATTATTATGCTACGTTTATCTTTCAACACAAACAATTATTATACTGTGTATTAGTCTTTCAACACAAACAATTATTATACTGTGTGGAAGTCTTTCAACACAAACAATTATTATACTGTGTTTGTCTTTCAACACAAACAAATATTATACTGTGAATGTCTCTCAACACAAACTATTATTATACTGTTTAGAAGTCTTTCAACACAAACTTCATGCTTGTGCAACCTGAATTTAAAAAAAAAAAAAGGATTTCGAAACCAAATTTGTCAATTTTTAAAAAAGCTAATTAAAATCAGAATAGTCGAGAACATTTTAAAAATCTACACTATGTACTTGTTCATTGATCATGGTGCATGACATTCAAGCAAATTAAACACAGTCATCGTGTGCTCCATTAAATAAGAATAGTTTTATATCTGGTAATAGTTTTATATCTGGTAATAGTTTTATATCTGGTAATAGCTTTATATCTGGTAATAGTTTTATATCTGGTAATAGTTTTATATCTGGTAATAGTTTTATATCTGGTAATAGTTTTATATCTGTAATAGTTTTATATCTGGTAATAATTTTATATCTGGTAATATTTGTATATCTGGTAATAGTAGCATTGGCTTTATGTAAATCCTCCATTTAACTTGTGAATGGAAGACAGAAAGATAGTTCTCGTTCTATTCTATTTATATTCTGTGACTGAAGATGGAGCCCCATTTCCTTGCCAGGTGTGAGTGTGCCACCCATAACATGTATCAAGTATGTGTGGCCCGAGGCGTATTCCTAGTTACGCCACTGGTTGAACCAGGGGTTTTTTTGCTCAATAAGAGGTGGTGGGTCTCTGAAGTTTTTAACTTTTTACCAAATGAAGAAAACTATAAGAGGTGCCGGGTTGCATTTCAGAGGTGCCGGATCGCAGATCCGGCGCGCTACATGGCAAAAAAACCCCTGGGTTGAACACTTTATTGTCACCGAGAACAATACACTCATGTGAAACTGACTGCAAGATTCAATGCCAGATATTTACTGTCATCGAGAACAATACACTTATGTGAAACTGACTGCAAGATTCAATGCCAGATATTTTCTAGTCTGTACAACAACTGCGGCTACCCGGTGTGCCGGTCTGTTTATTCCTTTTCTTCACTCGATCTTCATGGTTCAACTAATTCTAAGTGTTGTGATGTAATACGGAATCAACTCAATTGATTTTCTTATTAAATCTTCTTCATGTTATTATTGTTCTTCTGGCGTGTTTGAATTTATTAAATTGTATTAAAATAATGTTAACTGTATTCCAGAACCAGGTCAAAGAAAGTCACACACGTACATAGAACGATGAATACAAAAATAGACAAACGGATAGCAAGATTGATGGGTGGATTGATAGCAAGATTGATGGAATGATTGATTGCAAGATTGATGGATGGATTGATAGGTAGATGATTGATGGATTGATAGGTAGATTGATTGATTGCAAACTTACCCACGTCTATTAGAAATTCACTAAACAATAACTCTCGTTCCCTAATTGAACTGACCTCCACCTGGGCACTTCAGATAATCAGGTGAATGTCTCAGCTCGCCTCCCTTAATGCCCGCCACGTCCTGGACTCAACCAATCCTCTTCCAAATCTCTCATCATGTCCAGCCAGAGATGAATGTTTTCAAAGTTTCAGTAAACATCTGAATGAGTTTATTTCTCACCGTGTCCCAGTAACAATTTAAATGAGCTTATTTCTTACCGTGTCTCAGTGATTGTTCCGCCATTGTGATTGTAGTCTATCGACCAACCAAACGACCATATAACATATTATATCGTTTTCAGGGATGAGGGAGCTGGGTGCAGTGTAGTAAATAGCGTGTGTTAAACACTCAAAAAAATGTCGCCCTATTTTCAAAATCTAAAAGCTGTAAAGTACAATAACCTTGGAATCGACGTAATTTTCTACAGCCCCTTACAACACAATTATACATACGAACGTGCGGTGTTTAATTTCTGTGTTTTGTATTTTTCAGTCATTTTCTTTTTCTTACTCTATGCCACAGTCGTCAATGTTTTTATAACACACTTTGGAATGGCCGGAAATGCGCCATAGGTATTCTGTAATTACAATGTTGGTCATGTTTAGAGAGAGTTTGTATTGTTAGGTGACACATACCTGTTAAAAGTTAGATGACCTTGTTAGGCTGGAATTAAAAGCAAGGCTAAGCGACCTTGTATTTATGAGAGAAAAATGTTGCGGTAAGCTAATTGTGTACTGTCTGGTTTCGTATACATGGCGCCAAACTTCCACATGGGCTTAATTAATGTTACAAAGAATCAGTGTCCCGAAGTTTCTAGGTTGAGCATTGTATTTACAAGAATATAGGTTAAACTTAAAACATTGTATTTTCAAGAATATGGATCATTGGGTCAGGGATGAGTAAATTAATTATGGGGGGGGGGGGGGGGGGGAGAAGGAGGAGAACAGAGATAACAGAGGTGCAGTTCAACAAAAATTGTCAGCACACAGGATAGAGTAGTGAAGTTTCAGTGAATATTATCTTGGAGTGTATAGTTTCAATCTACTTATATTTTGATATTATATTTTGTATAATCGTCACATAAAGCATATGAATCGGACTTGGCATTATAAATCATTAATGTGTTATGTCTGTGAGTGAGTAGTCAATCGCTACCAGAGAAGAGAAGACAGAGACAGATGATCACAGTTATGACGCCTACTTTAATGCAAAAATAAGTATTGAGAAATACTGCGTTTTTAATTCTGTTCATTAAATCTACTGCAATTTTGTGTGTAAATTTCAAGGCAATCCGTGAAGAGCTTTCAAAGTTATTAGCTAGGTGTTAATCCTATTTACATTTTTATTTATATAGATTACGCCACCGCCATGTAATCTTGTTTATTCACGTTGTTATATAAGTGAGTGCAGTGGCGTCACTAAAGGGGTGCGGGCCGCACCGGGTGACACCAACATAAGGGTGACACCTAAATGAACAATTCTAATTTTATAGAAGAAAGAACTCGGCATAGTCGGTTTTACAACCGATCATAGTCAAAAACTTGATCAGTAGCACAGCGTGCCACCATACGAGCAGTAGCACAGGGTGACACCATACGAGCAGTAGCACAGGGTGTCATTATGCAGAGCATCTGGAGCTTAGGTAAATGAATCTAATTCAAAGCTGCTCAGATCAATCTGGATTTATTTGCAAACTCGCTGATGTAGTCACGTGGTTTTATGAAAAGGAGATGTAGTTTACAAACTCAGTTTAATGAAAGTAAAATATTCTAAAATACAGTCAGTAATATTACCGTCTAGTGCAGGAAAATTCGAAATATGTACCATTGCTTATGGTGGAATTCTTGGGAAGGGAGGGGGGGTGACACCCTGAATTGTCTGTATCGGGTGATGCCACTGAGTTAGTGGCACTGTTGCATGTATTTCATACAGATGAAGGATTTCAAAATTACGTAAATCATCACGCAAATAAAAACTGGTAAAAAGTTTACTAAAACTGTCAAAACATAGTTTCGGTTTTTGTAAAACACGTTATCTTTACGGCATTTTATCTTTCATTTTTTGTCCATGTTATAATCAATCTGTACATAGACATAAATAGAATTTTCATAGTTTGTATACTTATGTCTATTCGTCTGACAAAATCTCACAATTATGGCGGATAAAACAACTATATATAATTGTTTGTATATTTTTTATTTGTGAAATTTAAAGAATGTTATTCTTTATAGAGAAACTTCACCTATGCCAAAAGAACGAGTTTACCAGTGTGGGGCTACAAAACGGAAAAAGCGTGCTACAGAAAGACAAGGGGTTTCAAAATCAAAGAAAGTTTTTGAAGGGTTCTTTAAGAAGAAGTCTGATAATAGTATTGAAAACAAAGAAGACCATGAACATGGCGAAGAAAAGTATCACCATTCAGATAATTCATATAAAGATACAGCAGTGTAGCAACAGCTGTCAAGTACTTAGCAAAAACCAACTCAAGCTTACTTGGCCACAAAGAAAAATTGGATTCTCCCAGTCCTTTCTAGAATCTTTCAAATTTTTTGATGAATTTGATGAAGTTACGTAACATCACTTGAATAATTCAAAATGAGTTCATAAATATGATGAGCTATATAGTTAGGGAATCAATTGTTGGGAAAGTCAAGCGAATTGTTACTTTCTTTGATGCTTGATTCCACTCCATATGTTTCTCATCAAGAACAAGTATCCCTTATAGTTCGTTACTTGGATGTCGAGAATTTCGAAATAAAAGAGTCATTTCTGAGTTTTTTTTAAAATTGTGAAGCCAGATGCACAACATAATGAAGAACTTGTTCTGAAAACTCTTAAAGACATTGGACTAGACTTTGATCTGTGCAAATGTCAAACCTATAATAACGCAGCCACAATGAGTGGAGCCTGGAGAGTAGTACAAGATGGTCCTTAAGAGAAGAAGCTACTTCGTCAGTTTCCTGGCATCTTGACAAAATCATCAAGCTGTTGGAGACTTTCTGAATCAAAAACGGAAAGAATGTACACTAGGAGTGCACATAATCTTCTTCATGATGTGGAAAATTATGAAATTTTGCGTATCTGGAATTCTGGTCAAATCTCCTGTGTCCAATTAATATAGTTCAGAAGAAACTACAAAAGTCTGGACTGCTCATACGGGAAGCTGCTGAAGAGATTAAGACCCTTTCATGTTTTCTGCAAAATGATGAGAAACGTGCGAAACTGATCATCCAATCCATGGAAAGAGCAAAAAAAGGCAGTGAATGCTATTGATTTCCTGTAAGCAAAACAACCACAAGAAAGAAATTACTTGATGGGGAGTTGAGTTCTGATGTATGACTGTCAATAGAACTGCAATTTAAACGTGTTGCGACAGAAGTGCTGGACAGACTTCATATGGAGATGAAGAACAGATTCAAAAGGCTGCAAAACCATTTGGAAACCTTTTGGTTTCTTCTTGAACCAATACAAATGTTGGATTCTATGGATGATCACGCGCTGATGAAAAACTGTTTTACTTTTTCCTGTTTTTATGATGAAATACAGGGAAATCACTTGTTCAATGATGTCATTGAAGCTAGAGAACTTTTCATCAACAAACCAGTACCACAATCACCAATAGACATATTTAAAAAGCTGGCTTCATATGGTGATGATGTGTGCTCAAATCTTGCAACCTCCATCCGAATACTGCTAACTCAGGCCGCTCCATTGCATCATGTGACAGATCATTCTCAAAACTCAATTGAATCAAAAACTATCTCAGGAGCACAATGACGCAAGAATGACTTATAAGCATGACTTTAATATCAGTGACGTCAAAAATACTAGACTACATTGGTCTAGATCAGTGTTTCCCAAAGTGGTCCGTACAGACCCCCAGGGGTCCGCGGTATCATTCAGGGGGTCCTTGGAAAATTAAAATTCGTTTGGGGGTCCCTGAACAACTGCAGGGGGTCCGTGAATGTTTGAATGTAACATAGTAAAATTATGATCCATTTATTTTTTTAGGTTTTTTAATAAACGGATATTAGTTGTACCAACAACAGTGAACAACAACACTAATGTATACCAAGTTGAGGCCAGTTGAAACTAACAATAGCAATATTTAATTCTTTAGTATAACTGCATGAACATGAACTGACATATAATGGTGAACTCAGGAGGAATACAATTACTACAGTCTAACTTTGGGCATAGAAGTATGCGGAAATTGCGTTATCAAACTCGGACTATATTGTTTCCCCACAATCTGTCGGCACAGCATAGAAAACGACTATTAAGACATGCCTAGACTGACCAGACCAGCACGGTGTGTGTACTGCTGATCGGCCAGAATGGCAATGCAAGGATTTTTTTCCTGCCACTCGGACAGAGGGGAGGATGTAATGTGCCTGACTACCCGCCAGAAATGGCAGGCAGCGATGGTATGGGACAGAGTGGAAGGGTGTGTATACCATTGTCTCGGATTGTCCTCATTGACCACAGTACCACCACCGTCGCTAAAAGTTATTTTTTTCCTGGCCAGGAGAACCCCAATGATCTTTTACCCGCAGACTATGGTATGCCTTTTAGACCAGGTTAGCCAAATGGCTAAGATCCATTATAGTGCAGATACTACACTTTAATATTAGCCAAATGGCCGAAAAACGTCACTGCAACAATTCATTGGAGCAACATCTAAGCAAGATGATGATGACTGCATATTTCTTATTGATTGCAAAGTCTAGAAAGCTGTAGTATATTATTGATGAAGAACTTAATTTACTAGTTGTGTAATACACACAGTTTTGCACAAACCACATTTCGACATTATAAAAAGAATTACACTGAGTTATTATATAGTACAAAGAAAGATTGACGAAATGGCTCAGTCCGTTGAAAATTCTTTATGTGATTACTTAAAAACATCTGGATTTTCTATACAGCTTGACGAGTTCACTTCAGATGGGTGGGCAAGGGGGGGGGGGCATCATGCCCAGGGTGCTACTCACAAAGGGGAGCCAAAAGGTATATTTTACATATATTATATGGTTTTCGAATGGGGGACGCTAAAAAGGTATTAGAATGTATTGTGCCCCGGGCGCTACGGCACTGGTTCACTTTTCCAGGAACCGAAGCTTTACTTTTTAGCTTATGTAAGATTTGTAAAGAAGGAAAATTTTGCTATATGTTTGTAAAACGGTACAAAAGGTGAAACTTTATTTGAAAAATGACGAAGACGATAACCGTATACTACTTCACACAGAAGTACGTTCGCTTTCTAGAGGTGCACGTTTAAATCAAATTTTATGTGTTCTTTGGTTCAGTGTTGATATTCCAGGAAAAGAAAGACAATGATTTGCGACACAATTCAATTAATTAAAGAAAAAATTATCCTATGCATTTTTGTAACTTTATCACTTGGGGGTCCGTGGGCAAGTTTTGAGTATAAAAAGGGGTCCATGGGTCAAAAAAAATTGGTAACCACTGGTCTAGATGATCTTATAGATGCCTTTGGTGCACAGAAAGAACTACGTGAGGCGCTTTGAAATAAGATGTGTCACTTGTGCATTATCAAAAAAAAAAAACAACGGACTTATTCATTATAAGAGTTTAAATGGGTATTTTTTGTTCATTTTATTGATATACTGTACCAATTTGAATTTAGACTTATATAGTTATTTAGTTCATTATCTCATGTCATGAGGTCATATGTCAATGGTTCCTAAAGTGGTCCCTACGGACCCCCAGGAGTCCTTGTTATCTTTCAGGGGGTCCGTGGAAGAATAAAATTCATTTGGGGTCCCTGAACAACATCAGGGAGTCCGCGTAAGGTTTAATATAAAATTATTTGACCAGCTGTAATGAGGTAACACGTACCGTGTTGCAGAAACAAACTTTTGACATTGTAAAAAGAATTGCACTGATTAATAATACAGTACAAAAAAGGATTTACCAAATGGCTCAGTCCTTTGAAAATTCTTTATTTGATTACTTAAATACATCTGAATGTTCTATGCAGCTTTTGGTAAAAAAGGAATTCTTTTTCAAGAATTGTTAATTGCTTAATGTTTGGAAACCGATACAAAAGGTGAAACGTTATTTACTGAATTAAAAAGATTTTTCAATGTAAAAGCTATGCTCTTGACTAATACAATTTCTGTTGTTGCTGCCGGTGTTTCGGAAAAGGTAGGAAGATACCAAGGCTTTCTGGCATACTTAAAACAAGCTGTAAACATTTATTTTCAGTACATTGTGTCATTCAACACAAAAAAATTTCGTAAACATTTGCATGGGGGCCATCCCTAAAAGACGTCCACACAAATGGGGGGGGGGGAGGGCGGGTTCAGCAAAAAGTGGACTAAAGTGGACAATAGGGGGAGGGGGTTGAGGCAGTCCCGTAGCCAAGGGGGGCACTGGGGGCCGTGCCCCCCCCCCCCGCTAGGTGTGGAGTGCCCCCCCCCGCTTAAAAAGAAGAAAAAGAGGAAAAAATAAAGAAAAAGTAACTAAAATGAGAAGGTACCCCCTTGCTGGGTATTGATGCCCCCCTGCTTACTTTGACCTGGCTACGGGCCTGGGTTGAGGACAGAGTGGATGTACACAATGTTGGGTTTTCGCATAAATTTACTGCAAAAAATTCCAGTTTAATGACAAAAGAGTTATGATAGAAATCGGAACAATCTTTCACAATCTGAGTGGTTCAATCTTTCACAATCTGAGTGTTTACATTCTTCCATACACTTAAATTTTACTTAAAAAATTTATTGTTAGTTTTATATTGTTAGTTTTATATACAGTCTCAAAGAACGGTTTTGCTAAATTCTTAGAGTTTTTTTCTAGAAAATCTTAAATGATTTTTATTTTGAGTTAAAAAAAATGACTGAAATATTTCAATTCGTCTATTTTGTATTGAATAATTGGATACAGGACAAAAAAAAATATATTTAAATTTAAAAACAAAAAATTTAATCTAAAAAATGAAATATTAAATAATTAAAACACAATTTACGGAAACGATTTAGTAAAAAAAAAAAGTAAGCGCAGGTCAAAATTAAACATCCAGGGCTTAAAATATGTAGATTTTATTAAAATATGTAGATTTCATTAAAATATGTAGATTTTATTAAAACATGTAGATTTTATTAAAATATTTAGATTTTATTAAAATATGTAGATTTTATTAAAACATGTAGATTTTATTAAAATATGTAGATTTTATTAAAATATGTAGATTTTATTAAAATTTGCACCGCTAATCGCTTTGACCTTAACCTATTCACATATTCAACCAATAAATAACAAAAACAATCGATAGACGCATTCGGCTGGATTTAAATTTTAAAATGGAAAAAAATTATTTAGAATTTAAAGATTCGTATATTTCTGCCTATCCTGAATTAAAAAAAGAATTGGCGTACCAAAAGTTGCAGATACTTTGGAATGAATGTAAACGTAATAAAAATGACATCAAGCATAACATTGTTAAATTCAAGGCTATTGCTGCCAGAAGGCGTAGCAAACTAATATCTATGTGGAGTAATATTACAGCTACTAAAAGCTCTAGCGATTCAGCCACAGCATCTTCAGTTTATGCCACATGTATTATCAAGGATGGCCGTGTGACCTATTCTGGACCAACATCTATATCAATAAGAATGGTAAACATGACTCCAGTACTGCTGCCTCACATGTTGCGGATTTTGATGTACTTGTCTCTCAGGATATTTTCAAGAATGTGGCATGTACAAATGGTGGATTAGTAAAGCATATAGTAATTTATTACTGTTGACGGAAGCCCAGACGAGAACCCACGTTATCCAAAAACATTGAACGCTGCAAATAAATTGTTTACCAAGCACAATCTTGATGCTTTTTTATAGCCTGTCATGCTCACAGTCACAGTGGAACAACGAAGGCCCCATTGTCTCTTGACCTGTCAGGCCTCATTCTTCCTCATGATCATTTTGTCCCATTTGGATGCAAATGGTAAAACTATAGACCAAAACCTGAAAAAAGCAAACTTTAAAAAGGCTGGAGAAATACTCGCTGAAGTTTTGGAGTCAGGCTGTCATTGATGGCTATGATGTGCATGCACAGTATGTTGAACCAAGCAGCACAAGCACATTTCTTCCATCTCCCTGTGTGATTTGGTGTTGGAATCATGACCAACAGTCTCAATATTTTCTGCAGATCATCAAATGTAATGATGTAATGTGCTGTGGAGCAAGCCGAACCAACTATAATGAACTATTTCACAAACGTTTCATTCCAGCTCCTGTACCTTTTGTTAGTCATGAAGCAGGCGTCATGGCTGCAGCTTTCGGGAGTAGTAGTGGTACTTATGGATCACTGTTTCAGAGGCTTGCACTGATTGGTCTGGAGCCCGATCACAGTTACAGTAGCATGCCTTTTGATCTCTATTGTCAATCGGTGGCTGGAAAAATTCCCAAGCGAATGTGTTTCTGCGGCAAATGAAAAAAACATAAGGTCGTCCATTGCAATATTCCTGTTTGTGAACATGATGAGGTAGAAGTATCAGACAAGGAGATTGAACCAGCAATTGAAAATTCAACAACAGATGTAGTCATCATACGAAATATGTTTGAATGGCTGCAATCCGAATTTTAAGTTGACTGGTTTAATGCTTTACATTTTTTTAATTATAATTCAATAAATTTTTTTAAACAGTAATTTTTTCATATTTAGAATTTTTAATTTCTGAAAAAAAATGTTTGTAAATACGTACTCTTTTTATTGTTTACATTCTCCCAATTTAAAAATTTGAAATATTCATTAATTCATGTTTGGTAAATTTAATGTTTTGGACGTCCACAACTGGGGGGGGGAGCCCAGTCAAAAGTGGACAAATGTGGACAAAGGGGGAGGGGGGTAAAAAATAGCAAAAAAATGGTGGACGTCTTTTATGGATGACCACATGGATCACTAGATTATATCATTAAAGCAATTAATAAAATGAAAAGGAATGCCTTAATTGAGAAATTATTTTATCAACTTAGTTTGAAAAATGACGAAGACTATAATCATTTACTACTTCACGCAGAAGTACGTTGGTTATCTAAAGATCCATGTTTAGATCAATTTTATGCGCTCTTTGACTCGGTGTTGGAATTCCTGGAAAGCAAAGACAGAATTTGCCACGCAATTTAATGAATTAAAAAGTGACATAGCCCATATGACTGATTTATTTGACAAATTTAGAAAGCTAATTTGAAACTACAAGGTGACCAGTTAAATTTAAACAAAACAAAAAAGCGTTTGTGGCAAAACTTTTTCTGTACAAATTAAACTTGGGAAGAGGAGAATGTTCTCAGTTTCCAAATCTTTCGAAATTAAAAAAAAAAGAGACAAAGATTTGCTTGCTTTCTATCAAAACTTATTGGCTCTTCAATCACCCTTTACAGGAGCAGCCTTCACAGGAGCACCCATCACAAGAGCACCCTTCACAGTAGCAGCCTTCACAGGAGCACCCTTCACAGAAGCAGCCTTCACGGGAGCACCCTTCACAGGAGCACCCTTCAAAGGAGCACCATTCACAGGAGATGCTTCCCATACAGAATAAAAAAAAATTTCATTATCGAATAATTTTCTAAAACTTGTTAAGATGATTGAAAGTTTTCAATGTAATTATACGATGCACATATAACAGTTATAAAGCACTGAGTAAACAGTTGCTGAAATATATATTTATTTATTTATGTATGAATAATATTTTTACTTTTATAATATATAATATTGTAGAGTAAATGATGATATGAACAACGTCCTTCCCTTATGAGTATCTGTCGTCGTCTGTTTTTTTTATCATCTGCTAATATCTACATCCGTAATTGGCCAGTTAATTATGCTAACTAAATTTCTAGGCCAAATATAATTATACTATAACAAATGGTGGAAAAAAACTCATACAAAACCGATTTCAAATAGGAAAGATTAATCTCAGATTCACTTAAGCACGGCATGTGTTATTCCATCTGTGGCTAAATTATGGTATATCTATTCTTTATCTGCGGCAATTAGTTGTTGTTTGCTTTGGCTTTTTTTTGTGTGGAAATATATTCATTTTATGCAAGAAAAATATGATTCCAAAACTGAACAATTAGGAATTCGAGCTAAGCTCGTATTCTGAAGCACATCTATATACACAATCGTCTAACATAGACGGTGGTCCGACCGTTTGACAGACTATCACACCGTGCGGTGTAAAGGATGTTCATTGCAATGAAAGCCACATGTCTGCACGTTACAAATACACGGCACCGCACGAGTTGAAAGAGTACATCGCTAAAAAAGAGTCTGCAGACGAAGTGAGATTCTACGTCACATGGAGTTAAAAAAAAAATTAGCGCTCGTCGACTGCCAGTATAAAAATAGTCTGGGGAATTCCAAAATTATAGAAATTGAAAAGAGACGATTTACTTTCTTGAATAAAAATGAAATGCTGGGGAATTCTAAACACAACAAGGATTTCATATTAATGAATTAAGATTACACTGGTAAACAGTAATTTCATTGCCAGTGATATTTGAATCATTTTATACAAAGTCAACTATGCTGATTTAGAATATGTAAGTGCTTTTGCTAGATTGGCTCTATTTTACGAGATAATTAAAATTAATTAAATAATGTATGCACCGTGTTTGAAAATTGTCAAGAATTGCATGAAGTAAAATAGTATACTTACAAATACTAGTGAAAATGTTAATAGTCATGCAGAATTTTGTTTAAAAAGATATGTAATAGTGCTATAGAAGAAAACATTTTCATTTGAAAAACTAATTATGTCTAATTAATTAATTAATATGTTAATTGTCTATGGTAATGCATTAGCAAATCGCTGTTTGCTCGACTTCCATTTGTGTGTGTCATTGGGGCCATTGCGCTGGAGGCTCCAACAGTAGTCAGCCATCATATTATGTCCCATCTTCCTTGATATCTCTCCTCCATCACCCTCATATCCTGGTGGAACCTCTCGCCTTGTTCCTCACTGAAGTCCCCAAGGTTACCTGGAAATTTGTCTAAATGACTGTGCAGGTAATGTACCTTGATGCTTATATTTGCTCCAATGTTTCTGAAGTTAGCGAGCATATCTTGTACCAGTTTTTCGTAATTCTCTGCTTTGTTATTACCTAAGAAGTTCCTGACAACTGAAACAAAACTGTTCCTTGAAGAAGCTTCAATGTGATCCGTGAAATCTGTAAAATTTTTATCGTTGATGAGTTTTCGAATCTGAGGACCGTCAAAAATCCCAAAGCCTTAACAAATTGTTTCATTAAACCTAATTTGATATGAAGCGGTGGGAGAATGATCTTGTCAACCAGTGGCTTGTTGATGATATTTTCTTTACCTACAGTCATGGTTTCCCTTTTTTTTTGTTGGGCTGTGTTATTAAATGATATGGAGTAGTTTGTTCAAATTATGTTTATTACTCGGGGGTTGTTTTTGTTAAGCTTCTGTACCCATAATGAGGATTATTTTCTGAATTATATAAAAAGCTATTTTTTTTGTATATAGACTGATTGTTAATATATATTACCGAGTTGGTTGGGATAGGTGTAGGAATAAACCAAATTTTTGCAGAAAGTGGGGGTCAAGCAGACGATTCAAGTTGCAACACCGCTATTTTTTTAACCTCACGTCTCTCTTTTTTTTAAATACCTCATGTTAAACATGATAAATTATAAAATTATATAAAAAAAAGAACTGTTGGAATGGGAGTGTAGGGTTGGGAAAGGTGTGTTTAACGGGGGGGGGGGGAGAAAGGGAGAAGTGTCACGTGGTATTGTTAACAGGGTGAACATGCCCGTTTTGTAATTTTGAACATTGAGACCCACTGCGATGCGGGCATGTCTTGAGTGGAAGGGGGTGGCGGGCGGGGGAGGGAGGGAAGGAAGGATGGGTGTGGGGCTGAGTGAAAGAGAATTGATACATTATAAAAAAAAAGAAATATTGAGAAAGAGTTCATTAAAATATTATGAATGAATTAAGATTAGTCAATGATATGGTGTTGTGAGCGCATCACCATTTTCAACTCCAACTGCCTGCGAAATAGCCGGTCCGGGTACCGGGCCTATTTACTAGTAGCACATATTGCCTCCCCAACAGCGAAATATAAAATGTCGCTGGTGTGAACCTTCTACAGCCAATTTTTACTTCACTCAACGGGTGAGTTCGGATTATATTAATAAACCCTCAATGGGGTAGTGGTTGGTCATATTCTAGCGGATAGTCATTGATTCTAGAGGATAGTCATTGATTCTACTGGATGGTCATTAATTATAATAGATGGTCTTGATTCTAGTGGATGGTCATTGATTCTAGTGGAAGGTCATTAATTCTAGTGGTTGGTCGTTGATTCTAGTGGTTGGTCATTGATTTATAGTAGATGGTCATTGATTCCAGTAGATGGTCATTGATTCTAGTGGATGGTCATTAATTCTAGTGGAAGGTCAGTAATTCTAGTGGTTGGTCATTGATTCTAGTAGATAGTCAGTGATTCTAGTTGATGGTCATTGATTCTAGGGGATAGTCATTAATTATAAAGTTTCGTCGTTGATTCTAGTGGTTTGTCGTTGATTCTAGTAGATGGTCATTGATTCTAGTGGTTGGTCGTTTATTCTAGTGAATGGTCATTAATTCTAGTGAATGGTCATTGATTCTAGTGGTTGGTCATTGATACTAGTGGTTGATTCTAGTAGATGTCATTGATTCTAGTAGATGGTCATTCATTCTAGTAAATAGTCATTAATTCTAGTGAATGGTCATTGATTCTAGTGGTTGGTCGTTGATTCTTGTGGATTGTCATTAATTATAAAGGTTCGTCGTTGATTCTAGTGGTTTGTCTTCTACTCTAGTAGTTGGTCGTTGATACTAGTGGTTGTTCGTTGATTCTAGTGGTTTGTCGTTGTTTCTAGTCGATGGTCATTGATTCTAGTGGTTGGTCGTTGATTCTAGTAGAGGGCCATTTATTCTAGTGGTTGGTAGTTGATTCTAGTGGTTTGTCGTCGATTCTAGTGGATGGTCATTGATTCTAGTGGTTTGTCGTTGATTCTAGTGGAAGGTCTTTGATCCTAGTGGCTGATCGTTGATTCTAGTGGATGGCCGTGGATTTTAGTGGATGGTCTTTGATTCTAGTGGATGGTCGTTGGTTCTAGTGGTTGTTCGTTTATTCTAGTGAATGTTTGTTGATTTTATTATATAAAAGTGTACACAGACCGATGCGGTTTTTTTCTGTTGATATTCATCATCCAAAAATCGACAAAAAAACGGTTTTACCTTGCGAACCAAACATTAATTTTCTAAGCTAACCCAATTCTCGATGTAGCTTCTAAAACACATGGTGTAAACAGTTCATTTGATAATTCCTAATAGATAAACATTGTTTCAAAAAGTGAACGATTTGAAATTGAAACAAAAATGCTGACCATTGATTTAAAGATTGAACGTTTTGAAGTTGAAACATTAGAACATATTGTGTTATGGTTCGCATTGATTTTATTAAAATTTTTCTTTCATTTTTTAAAATTTAATTATGTACATTAATTTTTAAAGAAAGTATTATTCAACCCCCTAAAGCTGTCAAAATGATGGCGGAAGGCGCCAATCCTCTATACTTCCACCTCCTCCCAATGACATAACTCACATTATGTGTAGGCTATACATACATCGGTTTCTGTTAGCGCATGGATGTCATGGTCTATTTTGTTGAACTGTTGTATGTATATAATTTATATTTTACTTCTGCTTCTGGTAGGTGTATATGTAATTCTGTCTCTTCGGAGTTTCTTGTTGACTGCTTGACTTGGGTGTATATTTATTATTATTTGTGATTACATGTCCACAGACGTAACACATGTAGAGAATAGATACAAAGCACTGAGCAGATAAATATATATATTATTTATTATTCTATATTACATACATGATCCAATGATAATTGATGTGAAAACCAAGTCACGTCATTCCAGTCAAGAATATAAAGTCGTCTGTCTCATGTCTGAAGAAATCTATCGTCTGCCCAAAAATATAATATTTTAGAGCATTTTCGAAAAAAAATGCTCTATTGTCCCCGTTTTGTCTGTCTGTCTGTCATCACCCTAGATCTCAACAACCATAAGTCCTAGACCCATGAAGTATATATCATTTTGTAGGTCTTGGCCTGCCAAGAAATGACTTTTGTCCGTTTCGCGATCTCACCTCTGAGGGCTGAACAGCAGTGTTTTTACCGTTTTTTACTATATAAGCTATATTAATAATTAATGTCATTTTCATGGCCCCATTCTACACCTTATACGTTCAATAACCCATTCATTTGGTGCGAAATACTGCAGCACGTAGTTTCACCAAGATTGACGTCACACGTGTTCTGCGCAGTAGAGTATTTTTTCTTCAGTCACAATAATTTTATTTTCGAAAAATACTTAAGAAGCTCGTCAAATCATAATGAAATGGTAAGAATATTGCATTGTCATTGGGTTGTGAGCAATACTGAAAGTATCAGAGCTATATCTTTTCGGAAAGTGGTCTAAAATTGGTGCCGAATTCCGTTACTGTGTACTATATTTAGCACCAGTAATTTCCCTTGATTTGGACAAGATTGTGACCTATTCGCCATACATATTTAATTTTATTTATTAAGAAACTCATCAAATGAAATAGTAAGCTTGTGTTCTGAGTTTAATTGAAAGTATCAGAGCTATGCAACAATTGTCGGAGTTTTCGGACGATCAAATGACTACAATTTAAAATGTTTTCAATTATGAGTCCTATTTCAGTGACCACAAACCACTTGTAGTTAGATTTAAGAGAAAATAAATTCTTTTCAAATATAAAGAAACGTCTTTTTAATATTTTTTTACAGATATATGCATTACACAATTGAATTTTTAAACATTTCCAAAATTTACAAATATTTACTCAAAGCTAACATACGTACTGGTACATAACACGAAAATGCGCTAACACGTCCTGTGTCCAGAATGGAACAGGCTTAATTGCTTGTTTTTACTTCCGCCACTAAGTGGCCAGATAATTAATTAATCTCTAGGTTAAATCCAATATCGTAGGCTTAAGTGGTTTCAAGGTTGTCATAGCCGGGGTGGTGGTGGTAGGGGATAAGCTCCCACTGCCTATAAAATGCTCCCCTCATGGCGTGCGTCTCATATAATCTCTGACAGCTAAGTCCAGCTCCTGGCCTGCTCGTGTGGCTTAACTCAAGCCCGACGAAACTGCTTCTAAGGACAGGAGAAGGAGCAAAGGCGGCCACTGGCGCCTCAAAACCAGTCGCTTCGGGCAGTTGGGGTTCGTCAGCCTGGGAGGGCAACCCATCTAGGGGAAGGAAAACCCTGATTCCAAACCGCTGCTGCCTTGCAGGCTCACCCACCCATGGGAAAGGCTTCGGGAGTCAACCCCGAGGAAAAATCCGGAGCCGGAGTCCCCAAGACGGATGTACATCATCCACGATGTCCTTCCGGCAATTTCTGCAGCCAAGTCGTCTCCAAGCGTAATAATTTCGGTGTTACATCATTAGCTTCACATTCGTTGTTTATCGTTAATCGTGGGCATGTTTTTTCTTATAAAATTTTAAAAAGTAACAAAAGTACTTTTAAAATAACCATGTCTTTTGAATACAAGAGGAAACACGACAGTGGATTTGAGAAGCGGAAAAAAGGGAGGAGAAAGAAAAATCATTGACAAAAAAACACAACAGTACTAACTGCCAGTTTATGAGCAGAGACAATGATTCCATTACTGGTAAAACTAGTAATACTAGTGATATTGACATTTCATTTACTTCTTCGGCGACAATATACACCAACAATCCCGCAATACCAGAAATAATGTTGCCGGACTGTGCTGAAAAAATTGAAACAACCGAAACAAGTGTTACAGAGGAAAAGGTATCTGCAAATTCTATTACGGGTCATGCTGAGGCTGCTGTGTTTGATTTGCCTATAGACTCAGACTGTATATAAGGGTCAGTAAAAGATGCCGGTTTGAAGCATGAGCTGTATGACAAAGAAAACAGTTATTCAAGTGATTCAGCTGATTGGGAGATAACTGCACATCTAAGAAGTTATTATGCTGAACATCTTCCTTCACAAAATATGGAGTCAGATTTTACATTAAAGGGTAGACAATTTGGTGAACATTAAAAAATGGTTAAATTGTCACGCGTGACTGGCTTCTCTATTCTCCTTCATCGGGTAAAGTGTTTTGTTATGTATGCAAGCTGTTTGACTACAACACCGGTTTTGCAAATCAGTCTATCGATGATTTTGATGACTGGAAAAACACCACCGCAAGGCTTACCTCACATGAGAAGTTGAAGGATCACATTGCTGCTCTGTCAAGGATGTTAGAATGTCGACAGACATCTAGAATTGACGAAAAGCTGTAAAAGGAGAAGCGAAAATTGTGCAAATACTGGACTGATGTTCTCAAGAGAATAGTTGCTGTGATAAGATTTCTTGCTGAAAGAGGGTTAGCTTTTAGCGGTGACAGCCTTTTTGTAACTTTTATAACATTGGAAATAACCTTGGTTGCATTGACCTTTTAGCTGAATTTGATCCATTTTTGAAGGAACACATTGAGAGACATGGAAACCCCGGAAAGGGGAATGTATCATATCGTTCTGCCAGTATATGTGATGAATTTATTGAGTTAATGGGATCCATAGTATTGACGCAGATACTGTCTGAAATTAAGACAGCTAAATGTTATGGAATCAGTATCGATTCCACTCCTGACACCATTCATGTACATCAGCTTACAGTTGTTCGCTATGTTATCAATAATGGAGCTGTTGTAGAGCGTTTCCTTCATTCCAATTAAACAACAAGATGGTAAATACCTTTTCGATCTGTTGGTGAGTACTCGAAGACTTTATAGATATCGACAATTGCAGATCGCAGTCCTATGACAATGTGAGCAATATGAGTGGGATTTATTCGGGAGTACAATCTAGATTTAGAGAGATTTATAAATTAGCGGAGTGGGTGCTGCGCGCTGCCCACAGCTAAAATTTGGTTGGCTCATCTGCTGTGGAGAGCTATTCGGCTGCAGTGAACTATTTTGCTACTGTTCAGTCAGTCTACACGGTTTTTTTTTTCGCTTTCACCGCAGCGAAGGTTAAAATTGACAGAGTGCCTGAAAGAAAAAAACCTTTATGTTGCAAGGGCTATCAGCAACTAGCGGTCAGCACGAAGTGACGCTACTAGAGCTTTTTATGCCAATATAAGGAAATTCGACAAGCAATGTTTGATGTTGCTACAAGCGAACGTCAACCACCAGCATCTGTACATAAAGCCAAATCACTCATAAAGAAGTTGGACCTTTTCGAGACAGCGTTAATTAATGTATGTGATTTGGAAAGACTTGCTCAAAAAAAAAATTATATTGTCAACAAAAACTCTACAGGAGCCTGGAATTGAATTAACGACCATCATCAACTTGTATGACCGTCTTGTTCTTAACTTTCATGATACACGCGATAAATTTGAAATGTACGAAGGTATAGCAAAAGAGCTCTCACAAAGGTCTATAAAGAATGTACACAACGCAAACGACAGCGACACCTATTTCATGATGAAGTTGTGGATGATAAAAATAGTGAAAAATTCTGTACTCTGTTTTTTATGTTATTATAGATAGACTTATTACTGAGATGGGAAATCGGCGAGCAGCCTACATATGATCAAACAGTTTCGAAAGCCAAGTCACTAATTGAGATGTACCCATCAGATCTGGAAGAATGAATTTCTTTGTTCTCACGGATTTTTGCTGACAAGAAAATTGTGGATGAAATGCTTACAGCACAAATACAGAATAGGTTGGTGACAAGTGCTGAAGGGGAAAATTCCTTTTCTATACTCAAATTGATAAAAACGTATCTTCGGTCAACGATGGGACAAACACGACTATCCTCCCTGGCTTTTCTTTCAATTGAAAAGGATTTGATGAGGGAAATGACATTTGAGGACGTCGCATGTGACTTTGCTAAGACAAAGAGCCGAAAAGTTAACATACTGTAATTTACAGATCTACAGCACTGCAGCTTGATTTTCCCCAGGTGCTCATCTCACACGGTTATACACATATAGTTATTTTAATACAAACATTATTAAATTTTACTGGCATTCTGAACTAGTTTTCAATTTATGTTATGGCTTTCGTAGGCCCTTGAAAAGTATGTAGGCCCTTGAAAAGTCTGTAGGCCCTTGAAAGGACTGTAGGCCCTTGAAAAGTCTGTAGGCCCTTGAAAAGTCTGTAGGCCCTTGATAAGTCTGTAGGCCCTTGAAAAGTCTGTAGGCCCTTGAAAAGTCTGTAGGCCCTTGAAAAGTCTGTAGGCCCTACTGTGCCTAGTTGATAAAGCGGCCATGTCCACTGGTACAGATGATGATGATGCAGTGATGATGATGCAGTGATGATGATGCAGTGATGATGATGCAGTGATGATGATAGGTGAAGATGAGCCAGTTGAGTAAGTTGTGGATACGAGGAGGATACAACACTGCTACGCCAGAAAGTGAAGACATCATGAATCTGAACAACATGCGCCGTCAAATAGTTTCCAATTTCCACAATCAAAACACAACAGTACTAACTGCTAGCTTATAACACATTTCATTATAGTACACAGTATAAGTATTTTACAGGATTGTTAATATTGCAATATTGTATTGGTATTGGTAGTATTGCCAATACTTTTTAGAGCATTTTCGAAAAAAAATGCTCTATTGTCCCCGTTTTCTCTGTTTGTCTTCTGTCTGTCTGTCATCACCCTAGATCTCAACAACCATAAGTCCTAGACACATGATGTATATATCATTTTGTAGGTCTTGGCCTGCCATGTGTGCATTAAAAGTCCATTTTGCGATCTGACCTCTGAGGGCCGAAAAAGAGGGCTTATTAAGTATCGTTTTTACTATATAAGCTATATTGACAAAGGAGCGCCTAGATATCAGCAACCATAAGTCCTAGAACCATGATGTATATATCATTTTGTACGCCTTGGCCTGCCATGTGTACATCAAAAGTTCATTTTTCGATCTGACCTCTAAGGAGCGAATACTCTGGCTTCGTAGGGTACCTTTTTTTTACTTTATAAGCTATATTAACAAAGGGGCGTACAAAGGGGTGTAACTCATTATTTATTTTTTGTTACATTTATTAAACATGACTTAATTCCCTCTCTATTTATCAAAACCCATGCCACGAAAATGCTCTAAAACGTCCTATGTCCAAAACGGTACAGGCTTAAATTGGTATTGGTATTGCCAATAATTATTTTTGATATTGGTATTGATTTTTAACCAATGCTAAAAGCAATATTCAATAAGTTCTCTACAACATTGGTTGTGAATAAAGCTGAATATAAAAAAAAACTATTCATCTCGCGGCATAAAATACGCCGCCTTATCAATCAATATAATTACTGTAATTTTATTTTTAAAAAAGCAATCAAACAAAATAACACGCTGACATCTTTGGAGAAAATACGTGGAATGCAAAGTTGAACTTTGACCTAACCCGAGTGAAACAGCGCGAGGTGTCGTCTGTGACGTATTCGGGAATTCCACAATCTATAAATAGTCATGTGTCTTGAAGTTGTCATATATATATATATATATATATATATATATATATATATATATATTTCTTTGGTGTCGCCATCCTGCGAGTGACATTGCCAAACAATTTTTGAATGAGACTGAGCAATGAATGATAATAGAAATCATATATGATCTCTGTGGCAATGAGCATTGACCAGTGAGTACTCTAAGTAAATTGATTTCTATGGAAATTGTATGATGCTGTGACCAGAGTTAACAACATTCTCTGTGTAAGTGACATGGAAGTTAAGTTTGACAAACTTTGTGATGAACTTGATATCAAAAGACTACAGCCTGTACAGAAAACATTTGTTAAAGAGTATGTTGTTGCTATGAAGCCTGTTTGCTGTGGACTAGATATTTTGCAGGGTGAAACTAAAAAAGACATTGGACTTGGTTTCCTTCTACCAACATTTGTCGTGATGAAGGCTCAGTTAAAAGTGTTTCTTGATCAAGGATAGAATGATCTGCTCGTAGTTTGTTCTCCATTAGCTTCATGTCTTTTGAATGCCATCGATAGAAGATTTGCAAACATGTTTGGCAGCATTGATGCTCAGGTGGCATCCGTTGTATATCCCAAATTCAAGTTGGACTGGATGGATGATGATTTGCTGTGTTTGAATCTTATTGAAGTAATGAAGAGACGCGTTTCACAATCACTATTGGTTGCTACGACTGATGATCAGAAAGCAACGTCGGCTGCTGCTGCTGATGGTACAGATAATCAGCCATACTTCTTCGCTGGATTGTCAGCCAGACGACATCGTGTGAATGATTCACCTGATGTGAATCAAGAAATTAATTATTACTTGGCAGACACTTCAGTCAGTATTGCATCATTGAATACCTATCCACGTATCCGTAAAATATGCATAGACCTGAATACAGGACTTCCTTCAAGCGCTGCTGTTGAAAGGCTGTTTTCACTTGCAGGACGAGTATTTTTCCCTCTTCGTTCACGACTGAGCAGTGCGCATTTTGAAATGGTTACTTTTCTTCACCTGGCTAAGTGGTAACTACCAGTTAGGTGGCGTTACCCTATGAACTCTACTGGAATTCATCGTTAGTTTTCCAGATGTAATGCAATCCACTGACTCGGTCTGACTGTTTTTACTATAATGTGATGTTTAACTGTTTATGTATCATTTGCTTTTCTTTGACAGTCATTTGCTTATTTTATCCATTCATTCATCCATCCATTCATCCATCCATTCATTCATTCACAATATGTGTACAGCATACATATTAAAAATCGTGTTGCTTAAGGACGTTAAGGTATGCCGACTTATTTAATAATAGTTTATTATGTTGTTAAAGACTTTTTGATGCTTTGAGGGAAACTGATGAAGCAAGTGTTAACTATTGAACAAAATTTGGTTAAAAATACATCATCTAAATCAGCCAAAAATGTTGTTATCGTTTATCGATGTAAGTGATATAGAGCAATGAATTACGTATTTGCGTTTTATTCATTGAATGACCCAAATATTGGTATTGGTATTGGCAATAATAAATAAATATTGGTATGGCAATACTGGTTTTAAAATTGTATTGGTATTGGTATTGCCAATAGATTTTAAAGGCAGTATTGGTATTGCCAATAATTATTTTTAGTATTGTTAACGACCCTTGTATTTTAAAATATTTTACTGCAAACTGAGTGGTTTATTGAGAGCAAAATAAAACGAAAACTGTTTCAATGCTAAAAAAAAATTAAAATAGAAAACCTTATTAGTGCAATCGTATGGTGACTGCTCAGTTCTCAGCTTATTCATCAGCTCTATTCGCAATCGCTTACAGAAACATGTTTACTGACTAGCTCTGAATGCGATACATCAGCTTTAGACATAATGAATCCACGGGCAATGGCTGACTGTATGGCATTCTCCAGAATTGTGGTTGCTTCTGACCGTGGAATCAATGAGTTGGAGCCTGTGATCATTTATAGGAAATCGATGGTCAAGCTTGTTGAGAACTGACAGCTTGTTCATTCGTATCTTGTCATCAGCATTTGATGCAGTGCAGATCTTTCTTATGTGCATTTTCTCTAGTGGAATAGTTGATGAGGTTGGAATTGAAAAGCTGAAGATATCAGTTAGGTCTTGCAATGGTTTCAGAAAGGTAACGAGTTCACTTAAAAAGTCAATTTCATCTTCATGAAGATAAATATCAACTTGACCAATACGCTTGGAGAGTACATGCATTTTGAACATCTCTTTTCAAGTCAAGTATAGGCTAAATCATCATCAGTGTTGAACTCCAACGCGTTGAGCTTGATGCCTTCACTGACTTATGATTGTGTCTATGACTGTCAACGAGGCATCCATTATTGACGCACTGAACTGATCATCTACAAGAAGCAATTCACACACATACCTTCTTTCTGGGTCTTTATCATTTGTTTATCCTCTGTGAATGCTGCCTCGTCTTCTATGTGGTCTTGAAATGAAGTGCAGTTAGTGTGGCGGCACTTTTACAGTATCTGCAGAACGTCTTCATTTTTATTGATGCTGTCGGTAGTAAGCAGACGGTGCAACGCGTGTGCTGTACAGTGCTGATAAGAATCAACCCTCGAAAGCTTTGAAGTCTTTATCATATTTGCAGCACCATTATGGCAGCTAGTCATGAACAGCTTTTTGTGATTAACAGAAAAGTTTTTCAAGACAGAGCTGATATGGTCGGCAAAGGTCATGTGCAGCAAGATTAAGTAATGCGACGGTTCAAATAGGCCTACGGCGGGTAATGCGGCGCGCCGCATATTTTTCGGCGGATTTATGGCGGACGGGGTCTAACGCGGGAGGGATGAGGACTGACACCCTGAATATTCCGCACTGGGTGACACAAACCATAGTGACGCCACTGCATACTAGAGAAAACATACATATAATTAACAAACTAATACTGATGTACATCGATTTTTGTCAATAGTAAGCTCGTATAATTAATTAGACTAAAATACGAGATTTACCACAACCAAAATTGGCGATAGATAAATTGTTTCCATGCGTCCCGCCCCCCCCCCCAACCCACCACCCAAAGCCAATATGTGTATGTCACCTTATGTTTAGAAAAAAAAGCTAATAATGCTAACTAAAATACCTCGTTAATTTGTTTCATTTCTAATGAAAAGTGCCAAACAGAAATTTCACGGTGAGTTAAAATAAGTGTAAACTTCCTTTTCTCATAAACAAAATGGCTTCTGTCGTAAGTATAACGGACTTTCAAGGAGAAATGTAGTATTAGTCTACGCTCATGAGCAGGCATAATTATTCTGAATTATAATGGCATAGGTCTTGTTCGAGATTACCAAAGTATATTAAATCTGCATGTATAATGTCATATTACAATTAATCGTTAACTTGATCAAATAGCACGTCAAGCTTTTCAAATGTAAACAAAGCACAGCTGCAAAGTATCAAACAACTAATAAAAGGGTAACAGTCAGTTGCACCGTACTTCTTCATGCCTCTTGTGGCCTGGACCTATTCCTCTTTGGGTTTCACTCTAATTACCGGCATCATATTGCTCTCTTTCTCAGTATTATAATAATAGCCTATATTATACTTTTATACTATTAAATTTATTGTCAACTCAACCAGTTTTTTGACAATTGTTCACCCGACCCCCTCAGATCTTCCTGAAATTTTCAGGGCTTGTGGTACATTCAAAGTTGAGTGATTCCTGAAAATTTTAGGCCATTTGGTCAAAAACTTTCTGAAATATGATTTTTTTAATTTTTAAGGGTAGTCGCGAGTGCGCGTGACATTTACATTTTCGCGATATTTGAACGTGAATATTTCAAAAACTAAAAGAGTTATCAGGCTGAAATTTTCAGTATTCACTCATTGTTTTGTCCTGAGTTTAATGATGTATTTGTCTCAAGTAAAGCTTGCACACAGAATGCCCTAAAAATTTCCAAACATCGCACTTCAGACATTTTTCATCAATATTTGACTCGGTATAGCCAAGAACCTATAAGACATGAAATGATGTTTGTTATACATTTAGTAAGTACCATATATGTGTTTATTATTTTGATAAAGAATTTCTGTTAATCAATAATAGTGTACTCATGGTGGGCCCCTTTAAGCATCATGGTCGTCCATTTTTGCACTTATTGCAACCCCCAGATGACCATGCGGACAGTAATTCATACTTTTCATATTTTGCACACTTGTTAACCTTGGCAAGTACTAGCTATGGTGAAAATTTCATGTTGGTGTCTTAACGCCTTCTTGGTGAAAAATTGCATGAAATTGCATGATTATACACTATTATTGAATATTGCGTAGCGAATATTTCAAAAACTAAAAGAGGTATCAGGCTGTAATTTTCAGTATTTACTCATTGTTTTATCTTGAGTTGAATGATGTATTTATCTCAAGTGTAGCTTACACACAGAATTCCTAAAACATTCCAAACATTGCACTTCAGACAGTATTCATCAATATTTGACCATGCACACTACGGGCCTCATTAATGTGTATTATGGTAAATCAGCATAGCAATGAAATGTCAATCAAATTTTATGAAAAAATACAGTTAGTTTTAAGTTACAAAATCAAATTACAGATTGTTTGTTTTTATCAACCATACAAGCAACCATGCAAGGCGGATATCAGCGTATGCTCATTATGCTACCGATGCAGTTAAATGATGGTATCTTATCTATGTACATAGTCACTCTCTGGTGACTAAATTATCCAGAAATATTTGTATTTGATTACTCTGCTACTTGCTTATTTCTAGCTTTAAAATAAATATCAAATGGGTTAACAAAACAAATGAAAGTTATTCTAAAGTATTTTTCTTAACATTGTAAGTTGTTACTTTTTATTGTATATTCTGTTAGACTCGTCAAATATTTCGATTAGCTGTTGTAGCTGGCACAGTGCCAATCATTGGTGTTGCAGTTGGTTATCGAATGAGAAGTCAGCAGTTGGCAGCCAGCTCCACCAATGAAAAAAGATTCTACAAAGTTCGTGATGTGAGTAGATATGCTTTATTCTCCAATAAAAATTTTAATGATATGTATCACCCTGAAGATTAGATCAATTTAAATTTCAAGATAGGTGAAACTCACAGCCACCATTAATTATGTCAACTGTTGGGGAGTGGTATTTGAAAACTGGGAGAAGGGGTGGGGTCAAGCTAATTTGCATTTGACAATGGTATCTCTGCATGTATACAAGTTTATTGTTATATTAAATTAGAAATGTGTCTTTTTAACATTTTTGTATTCCATTAAAAGCCAGGTTCTTACAATGTGGCTTAAGTTTGTAAAAAAAAATGTTTTTGACAAAATTTTTATAAAGGTAGGATTTACCAAAAGTTTGACTCTTGTTGACTGTGGGGGGAGGTGGGGGTAAATGTCCTTTAATAGTTGATGCAATGAATGAATGAGGCATCAAATGTCATTGACTTATTCCCACTGTCCAGTGAAAACTTTATTTCTCTCTCATCTAGATCCCTTTGTATCCTGTTTCTAAAAAAGAAGAAGTTATAGAAGAGCCCTACCCACGCAATGCTCTCGAAGCAAACATTAGCAATGTACGCAAATCTGTTGTGCAATTTTTTGATCAGTATCAGGTAATAGGCAGTTTAACTTATTAGATTGTACAGTGGAAACTGGGGTTATGAACTCGGTTTGTAACCCAAAACATTAAAATCAATGAAATAGAGATTATCTGTTTCAAGAGGAAAAAATTGTTCATTTTATCAACATCCACTCTTGAACTAAGTAACATGTGAACTTAATGTACTGAATAAAGAGAAAAAAAAACCTATTAAATTAAATGTAAAATTTTAAAAAAATTCAGTCTATCTTTCTTACCAAGAAAATAATCATGGGAAATGTGTTTGTTTTTTCTGAATCCTTTAGTTCAGGATTTTCTTGACTCTGTTTTGTGGCAGCTAACTGGAAATCTTTCTACATGATGACATTTTTTTTTGCATTATTTTTCTTAAAGTTTATTGCCCTGTTAGTTTATTTAAATGATGGTTCACAATGAATTATACCCACTTGCTGCAAATTACTTTAATTCTGTCAGTTAAAACAGTCACTGGCTTTCCATCATTGGATGTTTGCTACTCCTTTAATCTCTTAAGCTATTCATTCTGAAAATCCACAAGCTCATCTATAGTGAGCTCTCCACAATGTTCCTCAATCATTTCCTTGTTGCCTTTGTGACTTCTAGGCCCAAATTGTTGCCATTGTGACTTCTAGGCCCAAATTGTTGCCATTGTGACTTCTAGGCCCAAATTGTTGCCATTGACTTATATGCCCAAATTGTTGCCATTGTGACTTCGAGGCCCAAATTGTTGCCATTGACTTCTAGGCCCAAATTGTTGCCATTGTGACTTATAGGCCCAAATTGTTGCCATTGTGACTTCTAGGCCCAAATTGTTGCCATTGACTTCTAGGCCCAAATTGTTGCCATTGTGACTTCTAGGCCCAAATTGTTGCCATTGATTTCTAGGCCCATATTGTTGCCATTGACTTCTAGGCCCAAATTGTTGCCATTGTGACTTATAGGCCCAAATTGTTGCCATTGTGACTTCTAGGCCCAAATTGTTGCCATTGACTTCTAGGCCCAAATTGTTGCCATTGTGACTTCTAGGCCCAAATTGTTGCCATTGATTTCTAGGCCCATATTGTTGCCATTGACTTCTAGGCCCAAATTGTTGCCATTGTGACTTATAGGCCCAAATTGTTGCCATTGTGACTTCTAGGCCCAAATTATTGCCATTGTGACTTCTAGGCCCAAATTGTTGCCATTGTGACTTATAGGCCCAAATTGTTGCTATTGACTTATAGGCCCAAATTTTTGTTAGTACCTTTTGGCCTTCATTTGTACTATACATGATCATCTTTCTCCAGCATTAAATATTGCTCTCTTTCTTGCCTTCATTTGAAACCCAAGGCACTCTGTTCATTGACAGAGGCAAAAAAATAGTGTAAGTTATTGTAACCCGAATTGTTGATGACCTGAGATGTTCATAACCCAAGATATGTATCTTAACACAACTACCTAGTTGAAAAGTCATGTATTATTCAAAAAGAGGTTTTGTTTAATTGCATCGTCTATACATTTATACATACGTTGTTTATAATTGCATGACAATATTTACTTGTGTCTAATTGTTACTAGTTGAATCTCCATTTATTTATTTTATACTGAGGTTGTGTTTAATTGTTGGAAAGACTTTAAAAAAACCACCAGCCAACAAAATAAAAAGAATTAATATTTTATTTATTGCTTTAAATTATAATTACTATAAGTAATAGCTCATTTAAAAAACTTAATTGAAGCATTTTACTACACTCATACCTCGCTATACGGCCGCTCTTTATACGGCATTTCACTATAACGGCCTTCATCATTTATGGCACGTTTTCGATTTACGGCCTAAAATGTTTCGCTATAACGGCAAAAAAAAAACAACTTTTGTACAAAAGTGAAAAAATATTGATTATTTTGTATAATGCACCAGGGCATCCTACCTAATTTATCCAAACTATCTGAAGATGTCATGATTGAGTACCTTCCGAAAAATAGAACAGCACTAATCCAACCAATGGATAAGGTTGCAATAGGCACTTTTAAGGCACATTACCTACACCGAACTTTCCGAGACAACTCAGCATAAGGGAAACCAATGGTGAATCTTCAATTCAAACATTTTGGAAAAACTATAACATTAAGGATAATGTTGACAGCATCAGTGAAAGATGGAAGGAATTAAAATTGACAACAATGAACCATATATGGAAAAAAAAATATGGCCAGAATGGGTAAAAAAAATACTGATGCAAACAGAAGCGTACCTAGGGAGGGGGTCCAAATTCAAAAATCCCCCCGCCGGCCTTAGCTTGAGGGGCCCCCAAATATAATTTTATATTAAATATAAAGTACATTATCTCATGTCATGTTGTCGAATGTCAAAATGCTGGAACCTCCAATGAGGGGCCCTATAATCCCTAGCTTTGGCACTGCATACAGAAGTTAATTTTCTTCCTGAAATTAGGCAAAATATTTTGGATCTAATAGAAGATTTCGGCTTGGAAAGTTTGAACGAACGTGATATGCTTGATCTACTTGAAGTTGATAGGTAACTTCCTCCTTGAAAACGATCCTGACGTCAGACGTAGCGCTAAATTACTCAAGGAATTAACTCAGTCATTAGCAGTTATAACTCAATGAAGAATGAACTAGACTAGAAGGCAAGCCAAACAACGTTGGACAATTGCTGTAAGCCAGGTCCATCCTTACCAGCGGAAAATAATGACGTCATTGATCTGCAGGTTACCATATCTTCATTGTCTTCATTTAAAAAAAAATTATACACATTCATATTTTATGTAACATGAAATTGTTTCATTATTGTTTATAGACTATTGTTGATTGTTGGAGTTTGTTATTATTTTATTTACAAATGTATGTAGCTTTAATTTAAATGAAATAAAAGGAGAAAATACATTTTAAATAATAAACCATGTTACATATTTAAACAACTTGGAACCGATCTCATTGAATTTGTATAGATTTGTACTAGAACAATTGATTCCCTATACGGCTTTTCACTTAGCGGCCAAATTTTGTGTAACGTATCTAGGCCGTAAAACGAGGTATGGGTGTATAAATATTTCAAATGTATAAGCTATTTTTTTTTAAATTAATAGTTCCTTTGAACTTTTAAAATTAGGAAAGTTTTGAAACTATCAAGAGAAAGACTGTAACAAGTATTGAACACTCCAAAGGTAAATCTTGCATTATAGGATAGCTGGAAGCCTTGACTTTATGGTCATTATGGCATTATAAATTATTTCTCATTAAGTTGAATAGCTTGCTAAAGCAGACAAAAGAGATGGCAAAATTACACTGAAATGTTCAAAAATCTAGCATTGGAAATATCCAATTATGTCTTTTCTTAACTTTTTTATTTATTAACTAAGTGATGTTAGATTGAAAGCAATGTTTTCTGTCAACCGAGCTGGCTGTCTTCAAAAATTGTAAATAAACATGGAGGCTTTGATTCCTATTAAAAATTGCCCTTTTTTTTTTAATTTAGATATAAAATTGCCATATTATGTATTTTTCCTAAAGAACCACTCAATACATTTATAAAAGGTTTTTGTTAGATAATAAATGTACGCATATAGACTACAATTTGCATGCACATTTACAAAAACACTGGTTGTGGGTTTAGGCCAGGGGTCTTCAACCTATGGCTCACGAGCCGCATGTGGCTCTTTTGATGTCAAATTGCGGCTCTTTCGATGTCAAATTGCGACCTTCCAGTTCCGTGTGCAAATAATAATTATTTTTATTTTCAAAATTCAAAGAAATATTACAAACAGAATAAAAACCATGAATGAAGGAAGGAGAGAGGATCAAGCGCCCCTGTAATAAATACATTACTGGTACTGAAATTAAAGCAGTGTCGAAATTTAGCTGCGCATCTGGTAGCAACGCCTCGTTGTTCTTGCGCCAAATAAATGCGCCATATCAGTTATCCTCTCTCCTTCTTACATCCATATCGTCAGTCTTCCTTATAGCGCAGTTGCGTATGTGTTAATTGAATCACCAGTGAGAAACAACAATTTCTCGTGTCAAGAAGAAGATGATTTGGAAGTGAATTATTTTCCTCAAGGTATGTACGCTTTAACATTTAACAAAATTGATTTTTTTAAGTCACAGATTAGCAATTAACAAAATTAACTGTCAGCTATTTAAGAAACTGGGTTTTTAGTGACATATTAGTAATTTTAGATAGCTAAATAGAATTTAATTATTTTTTTTTATTTCAGCACCGTTCAAGTATGGCATCTGATAAAAATAAAAGACGAATTGAAGACGAAAATGGAGAATTTAATCAGGGTTGGATGGAATCGTTTGCGTTCATATGCAACACAGATGGCCTTCCAGCTTGTCTCATCTGCAAAGTAAAACTTGCACACAGTAAATCCTCTCAATACAAATGAGATCAACATTGAGCCATTTGGAATTGATGCTAAACACTTGTTGAGTGGCAACTTCACAGAACTCAAGAGCAAGTTAGAAGAGCTGTAGGTCCAGAAAAGCATGCATGTTGCGCTGCGCAAGTGCACAGCTCTAACAAAAATACCGTGAGCTGCGGCACTCATATTTGCCGCATGGAATAGTCTTTCAGAATGCTACAGTGAGGTGAAGAAGTTGTCATTCGAAGTGCTGACGCTCTTTGGGTCAACATATTCGTGCGATCCAGCATTCTCTTGCATGAATATATTAAAAAGTAAAGTAAGAAGCCAACTAACAAATAAAAATCTAGAGGCTTGTCTTGGTAAACATAAAATAACAAGTTATTAGCCAGATTTAACCATGCCAGGCCAATGCTTCTGTTGATGTAACTACTGTTGCCATCTATTAAAATATTTTATTTAAAGTTTACTTTTTTATATGAATAAATATTGTTTCGTATTTAAAGCCATTTATTTTAAATCAAATTAAAATACCTAATCCTAATGAAATACCATAATATTGAAACAACAATTTTAGTGACTGAGAAAATTGTAAATTTTTATTTTGGCTCTTCCGTCTTAAAAGTTTGCAGACCCCTGGTTTAGGCGGTATATGTATACAATTCTATTTATAAACTTCATTGTTCCTTTGTTTTGAGTCAGAGTTGTGTAGGAATGGTGAGGGAAGTGAAAGAAGTGACAACTGGTGGACTTAACCAGATAGTGGACAATGTGTGTGTAGCAATGGAGTGTGTAAACAGTTGATGTAAAGTCATGGCTGGACTTGGTTGTGTATCTTTTTGTGAATAGAGTGAATGGATTGAGTTGTTGACGATTGAGTTGAAGCTAGGGGAGTTATTAATAGTAAAGGCTCATTGGTTTAATGTGTAGTTTTTATTTATTTTCATACAGACTTTATTTACAGAATCCATCCACTTGCATATGTTGATCAGATAACATTGGTTAGGAAAGCAAAGCAAGGATATAGCTAATTCATAGAATTAGAAAAGCAACTCAGAAGCCAGTTTATCAGTAAATGAATCAAAGACTTATTACATGCTATTGCAAAGAAATGATAAAGAAGGGAAAGTTAAAACTTTCAAAATCAGTGATAGAGCATTTGAAAGAGTAGAAAACTTTAAATACCTGGGATCACCTATTAGTGAGAAAAATGATATAATGAAACAGATTATAAACAGTCTAGATGGAGGGAACAAAATATAATACACATTGCAATGATCCGACCAGCAGTAACATATGGTAGTGAAATATGGACCATCAGCAAACAAGCAGAAAATATGCTAAACACGTGGGGAAGGAAAATATTTAGGAAAATATACGGGCCAGTTAAGGACAATAACAAGTGGAGATGTAGAAAAATTCAGAACTATAAGAAGAACCAAATATAACAACTGAAATCAAAATGAATAGATTGAGGTGGGTAGGGCACATAGAAAGAATGGAAATCAACAGAGGTCCAAAAGCAATATAAAAGGCAACACCCAATGAGAAAAGGCCTAAAGGCACACCAAGAAGCAGATAGTTAGAGGAGGTGGAGAAAGACCTAAAAACCATAGGAGTGAGAGAGTGGAGGAAGAAGACCATGGATCGGGAAAAGTTGAGAAGAGTATTATGGCAGGCCAGGGCCCGAAATGGGCTGTAGAGCCAAACGAAGAAAAAGAGTTTATTTTACATTCATTTTTAAGAACTAATTATTTACTTGTGCATCAGAGTTATTTATATCTGAATTACAAATGTCATCAAACTGATTTCAGTTGAAACAAACTCATGAGACAAACTCCTGCCTTCCTTGCAGGCATGCCGATTGGGGGGGTCATTGCCAGGGGCCCGCATCTGTAAGAGGGCCCGGCCGCCCCAACCATGTCAATTTTTTCACGAATCATTGTTTATTAAGGGGCCCACAATGATGTCCTGACCTGGGGCCCTTGTTGGCTCTGGTGCCCCTGCTTCCTTGTGATTTGTCCATACCTAGACCTGTGACATCTCCATACCTGGACCTGAGACATGTCCATACCTTTACCTTTGACATGTCCATACCTTAAACTGTGACATCTCCATACCTGGACCTGAGACATGTCCATACCTAGACATGAGAATGTCCATACCTTGACCTTTGACATCTCCATACCTTGACCTGTGACATCTCCATACATTGACCTGAGACATGTCCATACCTTGACCTGTCATATGTCCATACCTGTCACGGGTTGTGACTAATCTGTCGAAACCATTCCCTTTATTCCAACCCTTGACTTAATAGTATTAATAAAATTAAGACGTATATTATACAATGTATAGTAGTATACGTTCTCAAGTTCTCCACCCTTTTTACCCCACCCCCGTAATTGTGTCATATCGCAGGTGGCCAGCGGAACGGGGAAGAATAACTTTCCTTGGTGAACAGGGCAATGGTTGACAGAAATACGTTACATTCCTCGCGGGATTCTCCCTGACCACTCGGCCCCTGTTCAAATGCTGACAAAGGATAGATGTCCAGTTAATTTTGTCTTTGTCGGTATGACGTACCCCCCCCTGTCCTCTCTAAGGTGGGAAGTCAGCCCCACCCCCATCCTGATTGACAGAGAAAGGAGCGTAGATAATTGGTTGGCCAGGAGTCACATGTAAGAAAGTGTTTGAGTAACGAAAGATAGCTTTTCTCGACATTCGACCGAGAGTCCTAGTGGTGACCGGGTCGAGATTCGACTGAGTCAAAAACTACTTTATTATCCAGCAAACTTGAACAATAAAATTCGATATAATCTAAAATTCAAATATCATGGTATACTTATAATTTTACAATGAACTAAAATTGCACTATAGCAAAAGCAAGCAAGGGACACATCAGAACTGCCGCATTATCTCATACAGTGAAACTTCGGGTTGCTTGAGCGACCTCTAAAAGTGGTTATTTTTTCAAAAAGTTTAGTTTTTCTTGATCTGCTTGCCAAAAGGAAAAAAATGAACCACAATGCATTAGAATCGGAGAAAATTTTTTTTACTATACAATGATGAATCACCCTACTGTGACATGTCCATACCTAGAGATGTGACATGTCCATTTTTAATGATGTCACACGATGTGATCCTTGGTTTTAACTCATCCAAAAATCAAGCATGTTAGCCATACTAAAGTATTTATTTATATTTTTTGTTTTATAATAATTACATTAAATATAAAATTGATCATAGTTTGTTTTAATTTCTGATGGTTTGTCAACAGCTACTCTGGAATACATCCAAACTAATCCAGGGGAACTTCCTCGTGTTATATTTATAGCTGTGGCTGGTATGGGCGGAGTCGTTCTTGGCTATAAAGGTGAGTTGTAACATCTTATACAAAAATTATTTTATCCAGTTATCAAACTCATAAGGTCATCTGGGCTGGACGCCATATTTTTAGATTAGCTGTGCATAATAGGTCAGAACTCTTTAAGTTTTATTAAAGGCTAAATAAGGTATTTAATTGTTGATCTTTTTGGTTTGTTTTTTCATTCACTTCATGAGAAGCCTATGAAACCTTGTATTATATCAACTTTAAAAGTAGATACTAATGATGATTTTCATCAATCATATTTGCAGCAGAGTCTGGCTGGCAGTGATGTGCCTACATAGTATTACTAACTTCTTACCCTCTGGGCTGTTTTTTCTTCTCTTTTCAACAATTTTCTCTACAGCTATGCAACTTCTAAGATGTGTTAGACTGATAAAGGACTTTATAATAATCATTACATTTTAACAATCATTGATAACAACTGATCAAATGATCATAATTGCTTGGTTTAATTGATTGTCTGTCAGCAGGTTTTTGAAAGACTTGGACTTTGCAATTATTGAAAAGGAAATAACTTATAATTCTGGGCTTAAAATATGCCATATTTTCTTGTGCTAAGACCAAATTATGAGTTGACCTATTATAATCAAGTAAACTGTAATAAGTTATTAATTTATTACACTTGTAGAATATTAAAACTTCTTTAAATGAATATTTAAAAAAAAATATGCCTAATTTGTTGAATTTGCTGGATAAATTTTGTTTCTAGGTGGAGCATTTAAAAAGTTAACTTATGGAACCATAGCTGGACTGTCTTGTGCATCATTGTGTTATCCTAAGAAAAGTGTTGAACTAGCCAATCAAGTTTCAGATCATGTTCAGTCCTTGTGGAAAGAATCTGGTGCAGAGTCAACACTGGCCCAGTACTGGCCATCATCTGACAAACAAGGTAGAGACATTATGACTTCAATTTGTTTGTGTGTGTGTGGATGTGAGGTTCAATGGCTCTTAACTACCTGAACCAAACCTTTCTGCTCACCCCAATAAGATTGTAGAGTCTACTAATAAAGTAGCTGGTTCTTCTAAATGTACTTATTTTCAAATCAATTTCTAACTGCAATACTGTTCAAAAGTGTCATTTTTTTTCTATGTTTTTACTAAAAGCGTATCTGTGTTGTTTGAAATGCCACATTTTTTGTAAAACCATGTCAGCGATTGGGGTAAAGAACAAACAGTGTTATGTATATACATGATAAACAAACATTAGTGACGAAGATGTTATCAGTATCCATAGTGTTTGACTATAATTGTTGTAAACTACTTTGTCCCCTTTCATTATGTAATATTCTGACTGTTATAGATGGAGGTAAAGGCATGTTGAAACACTGACTTGCTTTATCATAGACCAAAGGGTTAGACAATATCTTACAGTTTAACACAATATCATCTAGATGTCTACACTTCTCAACTCTCTTATCATTGAAAAAGAACATAAGGGGAGGTGTGGAACAAATCATTGACCAAATTATCTGGCGACTCTGTGGTACAGTGTATCCCCACCCATGGTGCGGTGTATCCCCACCCATGGTACGGTGTATCCCCACCCATGGTACGGTGTATCCCCACCCATGGAACGGTGTATCCCCACCCATGGCACGGTGTATCCCCACCAATGGCACGGTGTATCCCCGCCCATTGTGCAGTGTATCATCAACCATGGTATGGTGTATCCACACCCATGTTACGGTGTATCCACACCCGTGTTACGGTGTATCCATTGCTTCTTTTTTTTTCTTACCAACTGAAATGTAGATGTTCAGGGTGTAATTATCCAATGTTTTAGATAATTTCTGTTAGAAAGTAATAATACACCTAAAACACAAACTTAATCCCTGTAACGAAAACGTTACAATCCAATTATATAGAAAATAGAATCATCACATATATTGAAACTAATCTCTCTTATCGTATAAACAATATCACTTCTTATTCAACAAACACTACACTTCTAAGACTATCTCTATGACTTTTTCTTCCTCTGAACTTCTTTTATGACTATCTTTTTCTGACTCTCTTCTCTTGGCCCACAAACTGCATCTTATATATCTTGCTTACATAACAACTTGAACCTTCTACAAACAGATACATTAGAACAAATAGCAGATCATAATTTCTATGAATACAATTCACTGAGTCTAGAAATGACCAGATTCTGACCTCATGACTGCTAGCTTGACCTCGACACACAAACACACCTGTGATCGTTACATTCGCAACTACACTATGACAATATCTATTTGAACTAACAACCAAGAAGCTAAAATGGAAAATGCTGCCAGGTGTCTATTAAAAGCATAAACTAAGTTAGCTGGCAGACTGCAGTTCTGACTGTTGGCTGGCACACCTGCAGTTCTGGCTGTTGGCTGGCACACCTGCAGTTCTGGCTGTTGGCTGGCACACCTGCAGTTCTGACTGTTGGCTGGCACACCTGCAGTTCTGACTGTTGGCTGGCACACCTGCAGTTCTGACTTTTGGCTGGCACACCTGCAGTTCTGACTTTTGGCTGGCACACCTGCAGTTCTGACTGTTGGCTGGCACACCTGCAGTTCTGACTGTTGGCTGGCACGCCTGCAGTTCTGGCTGTTGGCTGGCACGCCTGCAGTTCTGGCTGTTGGCTGGCACGCCTGCAGTTCTGGCTGTCGGCTGGCACGCCTGCAGTTCTGACTGTTGGCTGGCACACCTGCAGTTCTGACTTTTGGCTGGCATACCTGCAGTTCTGGCTGTTGGCTGGCACACCTGCAGTTCTGACTGTTGGCTGGCACACCTGCAGTTCTGACTTTTGGCTGGCACGCCTGCAGTTCTGGCTGTTGGCTGGCACACCTGACTCTTGTCTCCTTTTATCATTTTTCCTGTCCAAGTAAATGGATTGGTAGGTGAAGCTTAACTAAAAATGAACTCAAAGCTCTTTTCATAGATCACATGCTAGAGATTGGGGTTATAAAAAATTATATATTCCTGTGTGGATTTGTGTATTGGTAGCCAAAAAAATGGGAAGATGTTTGGCTTCATATGTTGATGAGATGACATTCCTGTAAAAAAGATATACACAAGTGCCTACGTGTATTGTTACTTGAAAGAAATGGGCAGACAATATCAGCTTACAACAATTTGACTAATGCTTCCTAATGTGTCAGGGGGACGGATGGCCGAGTGGTGTAGATATTCGACTGTCAACCTGAGAGTCCTGGGTTGGATCCTCGGTGAGGCCCATGGAATTTTATATAGTGAAATTTGGTGCAAAGTAGTCCCACAAGTCCACCCAGCTTTAAATGGGTGCCTGACTTAAGTTTGGGAAGTTGTGCTAACTAGGGAGCGACCGATATGCCTTTTTACCGATAGTCCGATACCGATATTTTCCCCAGCATTTTTACCGATACCGATATTTTTTTTAATCAACAACAATGCCAAAACACGTGTTTTTCTCGTGCTACAGCTAATGACGTATGTCAACCCATGCTCACCCCTTCCCTGTCATATTTCGTAACACTTCGTCCACACGTAAGTCTTGTTCCCCCTCCCCCCCCCCAACTTCCCATCCCAAAAAAAAAATACACACAGAATTGGGTTATTTACGGATTTTTTTTTTCTGCAACCCTGTTGTGAAAAAAAATGTATCGGCAGCCAAAAAACGGCCGGTCCTATAGTTAATCTATAGTGCCAATATCGGTTCGACTATCGGTCGCTCCCTACAAAAATCGGTCGATCCGATATTAACCGATAGTGCCAATATCGGTCCGATACCGATCCGATTATCGGTCGCTCCCTAGTGCTAACTACACAATCCCTTTCTATGCCGAGGTTATTGTAACAGACGAATTCTACACTTCATCTGCCCTGATAACCCGCTACGGCTAAGGGAACTTTACTTCCTAATGTGTCACCCCTCTAATAACTGGAGAACCCCTTTGATCAAATAATTGGTCCACTTTCCCTAAAATTTTGCAGCAAATAATTATAAATCAAAGTTTTAATTAAAATGAAACTTTTTAAAGGAAACCCTTTGAAGAAGTTCAGGGTCAGTGTAACTTTTTTATTATGAAAGTGATAGCTAGACTATTACATAATATGCTAACTCTGGGGGCACCAATTCATCCGCCTGCCGATCTACTTAAATGTGCCAGATAAAATGTAAGAAACAAGAGAAATTTTGAAACTTTAGAAATTGAAAATATCATCATGGTTTTACCGGGGGTGGGGGGGGGAGGGTTGGAAGAAAAGCTTTTGACAATGTTTGTTGTGATTGGATGAGAGTCATATTGTTGTGAACGTGGAGTCATATTGTTGTGAACGTGGAGTCATATTGTTGTGAACGTGGAGTCATATTGTTGTGAACGTGGAGTCATATTGTTGTGAACGTGGAGTCATATTGTTGTGAACAAGGAGTCATATTGTTGTGAACGTGGAGTCATATTGTTGTGAACGTGGAGTCATATTGTTGTGAACAAGGAGTCATATTGTTGTGAACGTGGAGTCATATTGTTGTGAACGTGGAGTCATATTGTTGTGAACGTGGAGTCATATTGTTGTGAACGTGGAGTCATATTGTTGTGAACGTGGAGTCATATTGTTGTGAACGTGGAGTCATATTGTTGTGAACAAGGAGTCATATTGTTGTGAACGTGGAGTCATATTGTTGTGAACGTGGAGTCATATTGTTGTGAACGTGGAGTCACTCCTGTTATGGGACATAATAACCAGCATATAAAAGCAGCTTATTTCTGATGGAAAAAGAGTTACAGAAATGAGCAGGAGTGGTTGCGGTGGGGAAGGGGGTCTTATTATATGATGTTTTGTCTTACATTGTCTAGTATCACATTACACACCACTACATCATCTGATCCATATGTTTTGTCTTAGATTGTCTAGAATCACATTACACACGTCATCTAGTATCACATTACACACATTGTCTAGTATCACATTACACACGTCATCTAGTATCACATTACACACATTGTCTAGAATCACATTACACACGTCATCTAGTATCACATTACACACATTGTCTAGTATCACATTACACACATTGTCTAGAATCACATTACACACATCGTCTAGTATCACATTACACACATTGTCTAGTATCACATTACACACTTCATCTAGTATCACATTACACACATCATCTAGTATCACATTACACACATCGTCTAGTATCACATTACACACATTGTCTAGTATCACATTACACACATTGTCTAGTATCACATTACACACATCATCTAGTATCACATTACACACATTGTCTAGTATCATATTACACACATCATCTAGTATCACATTACACACATCTTCTAGTATCACATTACACACATTGTCTAGAATCACATTACACACATTGTCTAGAATCACATTACACACATCGTCTAGTATCACATTACACACATTGTCTAGTATCACATTACACACATCATCTTGTATCACATTACACACATTGTCAAGAATCACATTACACACATTGTCTAGAATCACATTACACACATCATCTAATATCACATTACACACATCATCTAGTATCACATTACACACATTGTCTAGTGCACATTACACACATCATCTAGTATCACATTACACACATCTTCTAGTATCACATTACACACATTGTCAAGAATCACATTACACACATTGTCTAGAATCACATTACACACATCATCTAATATCACATTACACACATCATCTAGTATCACATTACACACATTGTCTAGTATCACATTACACACATCTTCTAGTATCACATTACACACATTGTCTAGTATCACATTGCACACATCATCTAGTATCACATTACACACATTGTCTAGAATCACATTACACACATTGTCTAGTATCACATTGCACACATCATCTAGTATCACATTACACACACATTGTCTAGAATCACATTACACACATTGTCTAGAATCACATTACACACATTGTCTAGTATGACATTACACACATCATCTAATATCATATTACACACATCTTCTAGTATCACATTACACACATCTTCTAGTATCACATTACACACATCGTCTAGAATTACACTACACACATTGTCTAGAATCACATTACACACATTGTCTTGTATCACATTACACACATTGTCTAGTATCACATTACACACATCATCTAGTATCACATTACACACATTGTCAAGAATCACATTACACACATTGTCAAGAATCACATTACACACATCATCTAATATTACATTACACACATCGTCTAGTATCACATTACACACATTGTCTAATATCACATTACACACATTGTCTAGTATCACATTACACACATCGTCTAGTATCACATTACACACATCATCTAGTATCACATTACACACTTCATCTAGTATCACATTACATACATCATCTAGTATCACATTACACACATCTTCTAGTATCACATTACACACATTGTCTAGTATCACATTACACACATCTTCTAGTATCACATTACACACATTGTCTAGTATCACATTGCACACATCATCTAGTATCACATTACACACATTGTCTAGAATCACATTACACACATTGTCTAGTATCACATTGCACACATCATCTAGTATCACATTACACACACATTGTCTAGAATCACATTACACACATTGTCTAGAATCACATTACACACATTGTCTAGTATGACATTACACACATCATCTAGTATCATATTACACACATCTTCTAGTATCACATTACACACATCTTCTAGTATCACATTACACACATCGTCTAGAATTACACTACACACATTGTCTAGAATCACATTACACACATTGTCTTGTATCACATTACACACATTGTCTAGTATCACATTACACACATCATCTAGTATCACATTACACACATTGTCAAGAATCACATTACACACATTGTCAAGAATCACATTACACACATCATCTAATATTACATTACACACATCGTCTAGTATCACATTACACACATTGTCTAGTATCACATTACACACATTGTCTAGTATCACATTACACACATCGTCTAGTATCACATTACACACATCGTCTAGTATCACATTACACACTTCATCTAGTATCACATTACACACATCATCTAGTATCACATTACACACATCTTCTAGTATCACATTACACACATTGTCTAGTATCACATTACACACATTGTCTAGTATCACATTACACACATCATCTAGTATCACATTACACATATTGTCTAGTATCATATTACACACATCATCTAGTATCACATTACACACATCTTCTAGTATCACATTACACACATTGTCTAGAATCACATTACACACATTGACTAGAATCACATTACACACATCGTCTAGTATCACATTACACACATTGTCCTGTATCACATTACACACATCATCTTGTATCACATTACACACATTGTCAAGAATCACATTACACACGTTGTCTAGAATCACATTACACACATCATCTAATATCACATTACACACATCATCTAGTATCACATTACACACATTGTCTAGTGCACATTACACACATCATCTAGTATCACATTACACACATCTTCTAGTATCACATTACACACATTGTCAAGAATCACATTACACACATTGTCTAGAATCACATTACACACATCATCTAATATCACATTACACACATTGTCTAGTATCACATTGCACACATCATCTAGTATCACATTACACACATTGTCTAGAATCACATTACACACATTGTCTAGAATCACATTACACACATTGTCTAGTATGACATTACACACATCTTCTAGTATCACATTACACACATCGTCTAGAATCACATTACACACATTGTCTAGAATCACATTACACACATCATCTAATATCACATTACACACATCATCTAGTATCACATTACACACATTGTCTAGTATCACATTGCACACATCATCTAATATCACATTACACACACATTGTCTAGTATCACATTACACACATTGTCTAGTATCACATTACACACATTGTCTAGTATCACATTACACACATCGTCTAGTATCACATTACACACATTGTCTAGTATCACATTACACACCACTACATCATCTGATCCATATGTTTTATCTTAGATTGTCTAGAATCAGATTACACACATTGTCTAGAATTACATTACACACATTGTCAAGAATCACATTACACACGTTGTCTAGAATCACATTACACACATCATCTAATATCACATTACACACATCATCTAGTATCACATTACACACATTGTCTAGTATCACATTACACACATCTTCTAGTATCACATTACACACATTGTCTAGTATCACATTACACACATCATCTAGTATCACATTACACACATTGTCTAGTATCACATTACACACCACTACATCATCTGATCTATATGTTTTATCTTAGATTGTCTAGAATCACATTACACACATTGTCTAGAATTACATTACACACATTGTCAAGAATCACATTACACACGTTGTCTAGAATCACATTACACACATCATCTAATATCACATTACACACATCATCTAGTATCACATTACACACATTACATACTAGATGATGCATGTCCTCACTATGAAAGTACACACAAGTTCAAATTTCTCGTTTCTATTTTCCGGAATGCCAAAAGTGCTAGTATTGCACTTGAATTCCAACGAGCATTACTTAAAGCCGTCAGTCTCTGGAAGTGAATAACTGGAAAGGTTTTATTTCATTCAGTAAAAGTGAAATACTTGCGTCAAATGATGTAAGAACTTCATGTTGTCTTTCCATCCTTTGTTTTCTCACATGATTTCTGAACTACTATCTTGAGAATCAAATTTCTCTTTAAGTGACTGGTAATTTGCGCTTATTTCAGCAACAAATGGATAAGAAATGTTTGGATTAGACGTTTCCCTGCCGAAAACAGAATCCATAGCATGCTTGAGTACTAGGCCTAAAACATGAAGCTGGCAGCCTATGCACTGAGGGATTTGTCCACTGTTCTGTTGACAGTAATTTTGCAGCTTGCGTACCACACCATTTTTGCTGCCAGAATTTGTATTCCTTGTATCGTAAATAATCACTTGAATACATGAATACAGTTCACATTCAGCTAGAACAGCCCTATTCGCTGTAAATATTGTCTCTGCTTTTCCATTTGTCAGAGACAATATGGCCAATCGAATTTCTTTTTCAACGTTTTTCAGTAAAACAACTTGTTTTTCTCCTTCTATTCTTTTTCTGTCAAAATGTATGCACCATTCAAAATTTTGTAAGCTGTTTTTATAAACTGCATTCCGGAAAATAGAAACGAGAAATTTGAACTTGTGTGTACTTTCATAGTGAGGACATGCATGGTCTGAAGTATGGTTTTCAGATCAAAGGGACTGGAAAATAGGAAAAGAAATTTTAGCACCTGCTTTGCATAGATACACTGAAGCAGAAAGATGCTTCTTGAGGCACTGGGTCTGTGAAGATATAGAACGAAGTAACTGCTATGCAGAAAGAGCTATACAAATAATGCAAGATATAGTTCCACGTTGTGAGACTTCAAAGACACTATTAACTGTTTTATATTCACTAATGATGAAGCATAAAACTTAATTTATGTTTCCTATGCTGTCCTTTATTATCATTTCATATTTTGGACATATCTATACCCATGCTTACATGCACTGCACTTGTTGTTCTTATGTAACTTTCCATTACAGTGTTGTGTTATATATATTAATATATAATATTCGTTTTATGGTTTGGTGGGGAAGGTTTTTCAAATATTTTCAGAAAAGATTATTTGTGTCATAATACACCTTTAAAAGTCACCTTTTCTTGCCATGTAAATATGAGGTTACAAAAAAGTCATAACCCTAATGAGCAGGGGAGAGCATGAGTGTGTAACTGGAGACTGAGTTGTATTGTCTGTGGGTGTGTGTGTGTAGCTGGACTGTGTGTACAGTTAGTTGATGTAGGTACCACAAACTGGCTCAAAATCGTGGTTTTGCGTCACTGTAGTCAATATTTGGATAGTTTTAACTTAATTATTTCTCTACGTAAAACTGATCAAATCTCAAAAACAATTATACCATTTTAAAGTATTTTGTAAGTCCTACAATAATATGTAATTTTTATTTACGTTGATTCAAAACAAAAGGTTGAATCTTTTAAATGTAAACCATCACCGAAGTCACTTTTTACCGGCCGACGCGCGATCTAATTTGACTATCCTATTTTCAATCTCCGTGCGCTTCTTGGCCATTCGTCCTTCAGTAATGTCAAATATATCAACGTGTGCGAAAATGAATGCCCTTTACAATCATACTAAACATTTAATTAAATTGTATTTAACGATATTTTTAATATTAAAAAAATATAATAAAAACTAAATTATTATGTGATTTTATAATTTTGTAGATTTTTCTTTAGTATCATTAGAAAGCCCGTCCATTTTGCTTTTTAAATGTTATAATAAAACTTAACTTGTAAGCATGGCTCAGAATCGCAGAGCGCTAAGAAATAGCATATAACACGCATTTTTCACCCATTCTTGCACGACCGTGAAAATGGCCGACAATCAAGTTGGCAACGCTACACCAGTCACAATGAATTGAACTTTATTGGGACTTAAACACCTAGTTGGTAAGTAAAAACGATAAAAACTTGTATATAAATAGTTACATTATTTGTTCCTTACTCTTTTAGCTTTATATTTCTTTGGAAATGTTTATTGTTGTAGTTATGATAACTTAAGATAAACATCGAGGCCATTTTGATGCTTTTGTACATTGAACGATACCCCTCATGTTTGCGGACACTTCTATTTTTTTCTGGCTATTTTTTTAGAGAGATAATAATATATTCTAAGAGATAACATATTCAAAATTGACTTGTATATATTTTTTACCGTTGTTAGATAGTTTTATTGTCTCAAATTTAAACATATATAACAGGTCACATGGTGGGTAATTGGTTGTCAATGTAAACATATAGTAGATTGTAGGCCGACCGAATCAACATAAATATTATTGAATGGATATTTTTTCAATTATTGTTTTAATATAACTGTTAAGTTTAGTCTATGATTAAATTCACTTATTATCTAAGTCAGAACCATTTTTAAATGTCAGAATTATCTTTATCAGACAGTGTACAACTCAATAGTTTATAGAAGGTTTCTGTACTAGTTGGAGGGAATACCTTTATTGCCTTGGCTACTAGACTAGTAATACATCACTTCTTCAACTCTGGTTTCGAAAGAGGAAAATGGCAAGTCATGGACTCATGTAACTGTTACGCCTGTATTTTTTTTTAAAATAAAATATTTCTTAGTCACCCCTGCGTTTGTATTATTATTAAGTATCTCATTATTAATATTAGTTCAGTTTGAGTATTATAAATATATTGAAGTTTGAACATCTTTTAGCTTTAATTAAACATGGTTCTCACAAATCCAAAAAAAACAACAAAAAAACTGGTAATGAAGTTAAGTAACACATAGAAAAGATTTTTATGTGTTTAAATACCATATCAGCAGTTTATTATGTAACCTATTTGTACCAATTTTGAATGCGGGTTATATATTTAAAAGCCTTGCAACTTTTAGAGTGAATAAGAGAAAAATACACAGTCCCCTGAAGGAGTCTGTTCTTTCAAAACTACAGAGATTAACTATCGAACTTTTCATTCATTTTTTATTTATTATATTAAGTAAACAACAGACATTCAAACTCTTCATAAACAAATAATAACAGAGAAATAGATGAAAACATAATAAAACATTTAAAACAAATAAAACTTTTAATGGTAGGGTCAGCCCCGTAGCTGGGGGGGGGCACAGTGTGGAGTGCCCCCCCCCCCCCGCTTAAAAAAAGAAGAAAAAGAGGAAAGAATAAAGAAAAAGTAAAGGTGCCCCCTTGCTGGATATTGGGGCCTCCCTGGTTACTTTGACCTGGGTAGGGTCAATAATTGGAAAAAACGTCCTTGATGAAATAGTAGATGAAAGAAGAACTTTAAGTTAAAATCACTAAATGATCTAGAAAACAGTACATTATCTCTAAGTAAGCATGAATTGAAACAAAACAGATGTTTTTTGAAAAGCTCCAGAAATAAACCTTTATTACTATGAGAGGCATTGAAAGATGAAATTAAAAAAGAAGGGAATGATGCTGATCAACAGTGCAGGATTTATATATAACCTACACAAGCTATAGCTTAGGACCCCCAGTTTTTTAGGAGGCCCCCGAAAAATTGTCAGAGCGATTGTCATACATGTTTAGATATTTGGCACTGCCATTTAACTTCTTGAATTATAACGGGTCCCATATCCCAAATGATGGATGGCCGAGTGGTGTAGATACTCGACTGTCGACATGTTATCTGGTGCAAAGTCGTCCCACAAGTCCACCCGGCTTTAAATGTGTACCTTACTTAAGTTGGGGAATTAAAGGCGGCTGGGCGTTGTGCTAACACACAATCTTTTCATATGTCGAGGTTATAGAAACAGAAGAATACTAAACTTCATCTGCCCCGATGGCCCAGTAGGGCTAAGGGAACTTTTCTAGATCCCAAATAGCTTAGGGCCTTATGACGTCTGAATCTGGTTCTGCTGATCAATTAAATGGTACATTAATAACTCATTCAAATGGTATATGCTTACATTAACTTAAAAGTAAAATTACTTAAATTTCGAAAGTTGCACGTATTTAGGTGAGCTCCTGTAGTGGTAAAATGCGTAAATTATTTGTTAGCTTTCCATGACTTATAAAATAATTAGAATATAATTGAAATGTATGCATCTTATGTTACTGTTACTATTGTTACTAATATAACTTTTCAAATAATACTTATTTGTGGATTTTTCCCTAATGAAAAGTATTTTTTATTGATTTTTTACATGCATGGATTTATCCATCCCAGTACTGTATATATAAAAGTAATTGGTCTAACGACTATTTTATATTAAGAGCTATGTATATCCTACATTTTCATATATAAATGTTGAATATATACATAACAGTTCTTTTTTTGTGAATTTTTGAAAATGACAAATTTTTTAGTTTTTTATTACCCCCACCTATTTCTAACCTTTATTATATTAATCATAAATAATCTTAAGATATTTTGAATATTTGAATGTATAGAGCTTAAGTTACCCTACAGATTAGTATAGTTAGTTCTTATGTGTGTTGATTACAAATTTTATTATGATTTTTTGAAATGTCACGAAATTTGAAAATTTATCTCCCTTTTTATTTTTTCTAAAAAATGATGAAAACCCATTTTCAGTGCTATAAATTTTAATGATTTATAATTTTACACCCTTGAAAAAAATTGAGTTTATTCTATGTATATTTGTGTTTGTATTGAATATAAATGATTTGGAGTACAGGAAATACTTTTGCAGATAACCCTTGGCAAAAATGGCACTTTTGAAGGTGTTGTGAAAAAATGAAAAAGTCACATTTTCAAAAATGTATATCTCTTAAACTATTTGAGCTATAGTAATAAATTTGATGTCCACCATCTAAGATTCTCGAGTTCTTGCAATATTCATGTTGAAAAAAGCTGTAAAACCATTTTAAAAAATCAGTTTGTGGTACCTAGTTGATGTCCAGTAGTTGGAGCGAGAGTCGTGAAGTACACCTGGTATGAGAGGACTGAACAGTGCTAGAACCAATGTTGAGCAGAGTTATCTTTCTTTGAACTTTTCATGTATATAGACCACAATTTATTAAAATATTGATTTGTTTATTTCACCAGTACAAGAGACACCAGTCAAACTAGTACAGAAGGTAAGACTAATTTTATTTCTCTCATATCTCAACACAACTCATGTGTTACTGTTTAGATGTAAGAAATAATTTCACATCTGATATTTTAACACATGTCTGAGTCACAGTTTAGATGTAAGAAATAATTTCACATCTGATATTTTAACACATGTCTTAGTCACAGTTTAGATGTAAGAAATAATTTCACATCTGATATTTTAACACATGTCTTAGTCACAGTTTAGATGTAAGAAATAATTTCACATCTGATATTTTAACACATATCTGAGTCACAGTTTGGATGTAAGAAATTGTATTATTAACTGCCTTGTGTAAAATATCATTATCTGCAGCTCTGTCTATTTCTCTCCATATCAGTCCTACGCAGATGTCTTAATATGTCTATCCATAACTGTATCAGTCCTACGCAGATGTCTTAATATGTCTATCCATAACTGTATCATTCCTACGCAGATGTCTTAATATGTCTATCCATAACTGTATCAGTCCTACGCAGATGTCTTAATATGTCTATCCACAACTGTATCAGTCCTACAAAGGTAACTCTTCATTGTTTATCCTGAATTTCTTTTCAGAAATTGAAGTTTCTAGCGACTGAAGTATCCCAGGTACACACCTCCAATGAAGATGCATTGGAATTGTCTACAAGACTAGAAGGTGACCAGGGTCAGTCCAATCCTGAAGATAAAGATTTGTACAGTACAAGATTGTCTTGATTTCAGTATTAAACATGAACCCGACTTTATCTGGACAAACAAAACAAAGCTTTTTTTTTTTTATATCTACACAAAATAAATGAGACACAACCTAATCACATTTGTTGTATTCATTTGTTTTCATTTGTGTGTAAATTGTGCCCCCATAGCATGATAAAATGTTTTCATTTGTGTGTAAATTTTCATGATAAAATGTTTTCATTTGGGTGTAGATTGTGTTAACTTATTTTACTACATGTGCTGCAGATGTTACACATGTCACCAACATAAGGTATCACTGAAATACTATTCCTTTAATCCCTCTTATGAAAAGTCTATAATAGAAAAAAAATCAATTCCTGCTCTGTCTTCGACTGTCTTACAAGATGTTGGAAACATTTACATGTACATTATATACTCTATACTACAAGATGTTGGCAACATTTACATGTACATTATATACTCTATACTACAAGATGTTGGCAACATTTACATGTACATTATATACTCTATACGTTTTCTATACTGCAAGAGTTTAAGTTGGTCATCATACCATATTTCTTTTAAATGTTGTTCAGTGATACTGAAGTGCCCTTATTTTATTTCCACCATGGCCGTTGAGCAATGGCCAGGGAAGCATTGTGGGAGACATGTGAGAATCTCACCAGACCCAAGAAATTACCTAAGTTCTAACTAGAGATAAAAACCCGGGGCTCTGGGATAATAATTGTGAACAACCTGAAGTTTTCTCTACATGAACATTCTTAATGCATTTATCAGAAGTTGATTAATTTTGCTTTTTATTTCTACGCCGCCATTGCCAGCATAGTATGGTAGGGTGACTCATGACTGCAAGATATGGTAGGGTGACTCATTGCCAGCATGATATGGTAGGGTGACTCATTGCCAGCATGATATGGTAGGGTGACTCATTGCCAGCAAGATATGGTAGGGTGACTCATTGCCAGCAAGATATGGTAGGGTGACTCATTGCCAGCATGATATGGTAGGGTGACTCATTGCCAGCATGATATGGTAGGGTGACTCATTGCCAGCATGATATGGTAGGGTGACTCATTGCCAGCATGTTATGGTAGGGTGACTCATTGCCAGCATGATATGGTAGGGTGACTCATTGCCAGCATGATATGGTAGGGTGACTCATTGCCAGCATATGGTAGGGTGACTCATTGCCAGCATGATATGGTAGGGTGACTCATTGCCAGCATGATATGGTAGGGTGACTCATTGCCAGCATGATATGGTAGGGTGACTCATTGCCAGCATGTTATGGTAGGGTGACTCATTGCCAGCATGATATGGTAGGGTGACTCATTGCCAGCATGATATGGTAGGGTGACTCATTGCCAGCAAGATATGGTAGGGTGACTCATTGCCAGCATGATATGGTAGGGTGACTCATTGCCAGCAAGATATGGTAGGGTGACTCATTGCCAGCATGATATGGTAGGGTGACTTATTGCCAGCAAGATATGATAGGGTGACTCATTGCCAGCATGATATGGTAGGGTGACTCATTGCCAGCATGATATGGTAGGGTGACTCATTGCCAGCATGTTATGGTAGGGTGACTCATTGCCAGCATGATATGGTAGGGTGACTCATTGCCAGCATATGGTAGGGTGACTCATTGCCAGCATGATATGGTAGGGTGACTCATTGCCAGCATGATATGGTAAGGTGACTCATTGCCAGCATGATATGGTAGGGTGACTCATTGCCAGCAAGATATGGTAGGGTGACTCATTGCCAGCGTGATATGGGAAAAAAAAAGAAATCTCTGATTCTAAGTCTAATGCATTTGGTTCATTTGTTTCCTTTTGGCAAGCAGATCAAGAAAAACTAAACTTTTTGAAAAAATAACCACTTTTAGAGGTCGCTCAAGCGACCCGAAGTTTCGCTGTATGAGATAATGCGGCAGTTCTGATGTGTCGCTTGCTTGCTTTCGCTATAGTGCAATTTTAGTTTACTATAAAATTAAAAGTATACCATGATATTTGAATTTTAGATTATAACTAATTTCACTATTCAAATTTGCTGGATAATAAAGTAGTTTTTGACTAACTACAAATTATTAAATTGATATTGCATCTACATCAAGTGGTAATTCACAAAGTGTATCGACAAGACGTATAAGTTTTGGTTGATTGGACTAACTGATTCTTGTCTGCCTAATAATGTCTTACTAGCTTTGGGTCATGCTATGAAGATGGTTTTCTATAATCACAAGGTACTGAAGAAGACAATATCGGAAAGCATTAAGGTAACTATTAATGATCTTCAAAAAGAAAAGCAGTCTAAGAGAATCAAAGAGTAGTTGAAGACGAAAGAAGACATCAGATAGATGCTGTTACTACTTGGTCTACAAGCAACAGCGAAAGTGGGGATGAAGGTAAAGATGACGACAATTTTGAAATTGAGATTTCTGTTTACTTCAAGAAGCTTCTGTCAGAGGGTTAGATGCTAAACACGAAATTTTAAATCAGAATTTCAATTTCGAAGTAAATGCCCATTGGTCATTCACTGGGGCGGAAAGATAATGGCGAAAACTACAGATTATCCAGAGCTGCAGTCACACGTATACAGAAGGGTGGCCCAAAATCATATGGAAAAAAAATAAAGTTTCTCACATCTAACGGGGCACCCTCTTGTTGAGTTCCATTTGTCTTACTTAGTAACTGACAACAATTTCAGCTTCCTAGGGCTATTGGAAGAGACACCAGTCAAACTAGTACAGAAGGTAAGACTAATTTTATTTCTCTCATATCTCAACACAACTCATGTGTTACTGTTTAGATGTAAGAAATAATTTCACATCTGATATTTTAACACATGTCTGAGTCACAGTTTAGATGTAAGAAATAATTTCACATCTGATATTTTAACACATGTCTTAGTCACAGTTTAGATGTAAGAAATAATTTCACATCTGATATTTTAACACATGTCTTAGTCACAGTTTAGATGTAAGAAATAATTTCACATCTGATATTTTAACACATATCTGAGTCACAGTTTGGATGTAAGAAATTGTATTATTAACTGCCTTGTGTAAAATATCATTATCTGCAGCTCTGTCTATTTCTCTCCATAACTGTATCAGTCCTACGCAGATGTCTTAATATGTCTATCCATAACTGTATCAGTCCTACGCAGATGTCTTAATATGTCTATCCATAACTGTATCATTCCTACGCAGATGTCTTAATATGTCTATCCATAACTGTATCAGTCCTACGCAGATGTCTTAATATGTCTATCCACAACTGTATCAGTCCTACAAAGGTAACTCTTCATTGTTTATCCTGAATTTCTTTTCAGAAATTGAAGTTTCTAGCGACTGAAGTATCCCAGGTACACACCTCCAATGAAGATGCATTGGAATTGTCTACAAGACTAGAAGGTGACCAGGGTCAGTCCAATCCTGAAGATAAAGATTTGTACTGTACAAGATCATCTTGATTTCAGTATTAAACATGAACCTGACTTTATCTGGACAAACAAAACAAAGCTTTTTTTTTATTTTTTTCTATCTACACAAAATAAATGAGACACAACCTAATCACATTTGTTGTTTTCATTTGTGTGTAAATTGTGCCCCCATGGCATGATAATGTTTTCATTTGTGTGTAAATTGTGCCCCCATAGCATGATAAAATGTTTTCATTTGTGTGTAAATTGTGCCCCCATAGCATGATAAAATGTTTTCATTTGGGTGTAGATTGTGTTAACTTATTTTACTACATGTGCTGCAGATGTTACACATGTCACCAACATAAGGTATCACTGAAATACTATTCCTTTAATCCCTCTTATGAATAGTCTATAATAGACAAAAAATCCATTCCTGCTCTGTCTTCGTCTTACAAGATGTTGGCAACATTTACATGTACATTTTATACTCTATACTACAAGATGTTGGCAACATTTACATGTACATTATATACTCTATACTACAAGATGTTGGCAACATTTACATGTACATTATATACTCTATACGTTTTCTATACTGCAAGAGTTTAAGTTGGTCATCATACCATATTTCTTTTAAATGTTGTTCAGTGATACTGAAGTGCCCTTATTTTATTTCCACCATGGCCGTTGAGCAATGGCCAGGGAAGCATTGTGGGAGACATGTGAGAATCTCACCAGACCCAAGAAATTACCTAAGTTCTAACTAGAGATAAAACCCGGGGCTCTGGGATAATAACTGTGAACAACCTGAAGTTTTCTCTACATGAACATTCTTAATGCATTTATCAGAAGTTGATTAATTTTGCTTTTTATTTCTACGCCGCCATTGCCAGCATAGTATGGTAGGGTGACTCATGACTGCAAGATATGGTAGGGTGACTCATTGCCAGCATGATATGGTAGGGTGACTCATTGCCAGCATGATATGGTAGGGTGACTCATTGCCAGCAAGATATGGTAGGGTGACTCATTGCCAGCAAGATATGGTAGGGTGACTCATTGCCAGCATGATATGGTAGGGTGACTCATTGCCAGCATGATATGGTAGGGTGACTCATTGCCAGCATGATATGGTAGGGTGACTCATTGCCAGCATGTTATGGTAGGGTGACTCATTGCCAGCATGATATGGTAGGGTGACTCATTGCCAGCATATGGTAGGGTGACTCATTGCCAGCATGATATGGTAGGGTGACTCATTGCCAGCATGATATGGTAGGGTGACTCATTGCCAGCATGATATGGTAGGGTGACTCATTGCCAGCATGTTATGGTAGGGTGACTCATTGCCAGCATGATATGGTAGGGTGACTCATTGCCAGCATGATATGGTAGGGTGACTCATTGCCAGCAAGATATGGTAGGGTGACTCATTGCCAGCATGATATGGTAGGGTGACTCATTGCCAGCAAGATATGGTAGGGTGACTCATTGCCAGCATGATATGGTAGGGTGACTTATTGCCAGCAAGATATGATAGGGTGACTCATTGCCAGCATGATATGGTAGGGTGACTCATTGCCAGCATGATATGGTAGGGTGACTCATTGCCAGCATGTTATGGTAGGGTGACTCATTGCCAGCATGATATGGTAGGGTGACTCATTGCCAGCATATGGTAGGGTGACTCATTGCCAGCATGATATATTAGGGTGACTCATTGCCAGCATGATATGGTAGGGTGACTCATTGCCAGCAAGATATGGTAGGGTGACTCATTGCCAGCATGATATGGTAGGGTGACTCATCATTGCATGGGAAAAAAGAAATCTCTGATTCTAATGCAGTTGGTTCATTTGTTTCCTTTTGGCAAGCAGATCAAGAAAAACTAAACTTTTTGAAAAAATAACCACTTTTAGAGGTCGCTCAAGCGACCCGAATTTTCGCTGTATGAGATAATGCGGCAGTTCTGATGTGTCGCTTGCTTGATTTTGCTATAGTGCAATTTTAGTTTACTATAAAATTAAAAGTATACCATGATATTTGAATTTTAGATTATAACTAATTTCACTATTCAAATTTGCTGGATAATAAAGTAGTTTTTGACTAACTACAAATTATTAAATTGATATGGCATCTACATAAGTGGTAATTCACAAATTGTATCGACAAGACGTATAAGTTTTGGTTGATTGGACTAACTGATTCTTGTCTGCCTAATAATGTCTTACTAGCTTTGGGTCATGCTATGAAGATGGTTTTCTATAATCACAAGGTACTGAAGAAGACAATATCGGAAAGCATTAAGGTAACTGTTAATGATCTTCAAAAAGAAAACCAGTCTAAGAGAATCAAAGAGTAGTTGAAGACGAAAGAAGACATCAGATAGATGCTGTTACTACTTGGTCTACAAGCAACAGCGAAAGTGGGGATGAAGGTAAAGATGACGACAATTTTGAAATTGAGATTTCTGTTTACTACAAGAAGCTTCTGTCAGAGGGTAAGATGCTAAACACGAAATTTGAAATCAGAATTTCAATTTCGAAGTAAATGCCCATTGGTCATTCACTGGGGCGGAAAGTTAATGGCGAAAACTACAGATTATCCAGAGCTGCAGTCACACGTATACAGAAGGGTGGCCCAAAATCATATGGAAAAAAAATAAAGTTTCTCACATCTAACGGGGCACCCTCTTGTTGAGTTCCATTTGTCTTACTTAGTAACTGACAACAATTTCAGCTTCCTAGGGCTATTGGAAGGGAATGCTCAAGAGTTACAAAGTTTTACTATATAAATAAAACAAACACATTTTCGTTGACTTTTTTTTATTACATTTTCAAATCATGCCGTTACTGTAATGTAACTGTTAAGTAACGAAAATGTCAACATAAAATGTAAATTGTAGAGTGCTGAAGAGTCAGAGTACATTGTCTAAACATTGTCTACACCGAAACAGCACAGATGGCAGACTTTATTGTAGTTTGTGTAGGGATGACTTTTCTGTTGGCTTCAACAACTTGCAAAATAAATTGCTTTTCTTCCTCGTTTTTTGTCAACAGTCTATTATATTCATCAAAAAGTTTAACTCCACGTTCTGCAGTATTGTTGACCACACGCATGTTGTTAATGCGCTACTTACCCTTCTGGTATTCAATATTATCATTCCACTGTTCTGGAGGAAGAACTAGAAACGAGTTGTCTATGTGTAGCTTCCTAAGCAGGTTCTGTGAACGCTTTGTGGAAAAGTGATCCAAGCTGACGCCTTCATTTTGGTGCAATTATGGGTTACCTTGAACATGTCGCTCACTAGGTTCTATTCCAAAACCTGTTGTTATTTTATATTTCTCAATTGGTGACACTGCATCAGAAAACTATGCCAGGCTGACAGTCTCATCCGACAGATACCACATTTGATTCTGGAGAATTTTTCGTGCTGCTATACTGATGTCGTGATCAACAGACTGATATTGCTGGCATAGATCAGCTTAGCCATCCACCTAGCATCATGCTACAGGGCCTGTTGCTCTCCAGTGAATGGTATTTGGTGAATCTCCTAAGATGATCATTGTCAGTTCAATAAGTTCTTCATAATCATCTCTGACCTGGGACTTCAAGTCACGAAATGTGTCAAAAGCTCACAGTGTTTACTCGGAAAACATCAGTGCTTGAAGGCAGATCCAACTTACAATAGTTGTCAAGCTTTATGCGTCCCCAAACTTCTTTAAATATTTTGAAGATAGGTATGTTTAGTGAGTTAGAAGGACTGCAACACAAACTGAAAGCCTTTGCCGATACGAGTTCAAGAACATGATGACGACATGCCAGCCACAATAGTTCTCGACCAATACGATTCTCAAGCAGTACACAAGCTCTATTGAAACGACCAGAAGTGGTGTCGAAGCTCATAGCCTGGATGCTTTCTACCAGTGCCCACTGTTCTAACTGACCACAAATAGCATCAGCAGCATTCTGTCCTGTCCCTGATGATAGTATAGGGGCACCTGGTAATTTTTCACTGCCATCACCAGAAACCAGCACTGGCAAGCGGTCAACTTCTCCAAGACCCAGGATTTCAGGTAAGATTTGTCCATCCCAGTGTAGAACTAGAGGATAGGCTTGAATGAAACCTTTATATCTGCTGCTTGTTTACACCTGGCTCTCTTTCTGGCTTTTTGTATGGTGCTTCATGAAACTGTGAAAGATGAAGGATCATGTTCCAGCGCTGCAGACATAGGAATCATCAATCGCAAAGCTTCACGATCGTACGTTTGGTTGCGATACAAGGCACTGGTGACATGCTTAGTAGGGAGCGACCGATAATCGGATCGGTATCGGTATCGGACCGATATTGGCACTATCGGTTAATATCGGATCGGCCGATTGTTGTAGGGAGCGACCGATAGTCGAACCGATATTGGCACTATGGGTTAACTATCGGACCGGCCGTTTTTTGGCTGCCGATACATTGTTTTTTTCACAACAGAGTTGCAGAAAAAAAATCAGTAAATAACCCAATTCTATAACCAGATCAGAAAAGATTTAAAAAAAGGAAAAAAAAACCCTTACACAGAAATTGTCACGTCTACATCAGAGATATGACCTTGAAACAATAGGATTGGCATTTTTTAATTCTAATGTATGACCTTGAATGATACAATTAGTGAACATCTGTGTGTATTTTTTTTGGGATGAGAAGTTGGTGGGGGGGGGGGGGACAAGACTAAGGTGTGGGCGAAGTGTTACGAAATATGACAGGGAAGGGGTGAGCATGGGTTGACATACGTCATTAGCTGTAGCACGAGAAAAACACGTGTTTGGCATTGTTGTTGCTTAAGGCGCTGTCCATTAATTACGTCAACAAAATAGGGGGAGGGGGGTCAGAAAAGTTTTGACAATTGTTGACAAGGGGGAGGGGGGGGTCAAGAAAAGTTGACGTCAACAATATTACATTTTTAAATTTAATATAATTTCTTAATAAATAGGAAAAGTAAGCAGCGTTTGTAGTTCTGTGTCACACACTCGCTTAACATTCAGTATTTTAATTAAACTAACTATATTCCTACTAATTTTGCCACATAAACATTTTGGAAGCCACCTTTTTAGGGGGGGGGGGTAATCAAATGTTGACGTAATTTTATGGGGGGGGGGGTCTCAGGAAGTTTGAGAAGTTGTTGACAAGGGTGGGGGTAAAAATCGCCAAAAATTTGTTGACATAAATAATGGACAGCCCCTAAAAAGAAAATATCGGTATCGGTAAAAAACCTGGGGGAAAATATCGGTATCGGACTATCGGTAAAAAGGCATATCGGTCGCTCCCTAAAGCTTAGTGAACAAGGAAGAATGATACCCAAATCTCCGTCTTGTCTGTCCATTTTTTTTAGTTGAGCTTGGAATTGGGAAATTAGGAAATAGTCTAAATTTAAATCTGACTGAGCAAAAAAATCTAGATCTATTATTGAAATAGAATTTTAGATTCATCAAAATAATATATAACTGGTAATAAAATATCTCGGTTGGCAGCTCTGCAGAGATTTAAAAAAAAAAAACAAAAAACTTCAGCAAGCGAGAATGTTTGTTTAGTCTCGTCACCTGTCAACCCTCACCCGCCCACTCCTCCCCCACCTTTTCTTTTCTTTTCTGTGACTCGTCGTTTTTTTTCCCCGTGATAACATAAGGGGGGCTAATTAATGGTTTTTTTTAATTGCTGGCAACTGCTCTCTCTTATTTATACAAGCACTACTCATTTCTCAGGTCGACAGTCGAGCACTCTACACCACACGACCACCCGTACTCTGTGCAATTTTAAAAATAGTTTTATAAATTCAATTATACTGAATATTTTATAAAAAATAGTGTATTTCTATAGATTTTTAAATAAACTTTAATTTGATACTAAATTTATAATATTCCTTTTAGAATTGCCAAAGTTAGGATAGTTTAAGTGACATGGCAGTCATTATGTGACCTAATTATTAATACTTTGTCTATTGTAAAACAAAATCGCCCACTAAAAGCTTTACAACTTTTTTCAAAGGTAACTCTGACTGTCAAGTTTATTATATCAATGTAAAGCTCTCACAATGCTCTTTCTGTTGATGTATAAGAACACATGATTTATATAATATACAATTTTCATGTCACAAACCAAGTATAAGTAGTCTACAAAGTAAATTTAAGTTAGCATGTAGGCCTAATGTTTAAGTTATCGGTAGAAGAATTGTATGTAAAAGAAAGTTGTTATATCAATAATCGAGCGGTAACACCCTTGTATAAGTTACGCCTCGCCCCTGGAAGATATAAAGATGAAACTTCTGAAATATTTTAATAAAACAGAAGAACATTATCGTCACAGATTTCATGAACTAAAAATGTCAAATAAAGAACAACCTCAACAGTTCATTGATTTATTTATGAGTAATTTAAAATCATGGCTTATGATGGCAGAAGTTGGCATTAATAAACTAACTGCTTTTTTAGAAATGATGGTAGTCGACAAGATTCTTAACATGTGCATTAGAGAAGTGTTTTCCTTCATTAAAAAAAGGAATGTAAAAACTGTCAAATATATCATAAAAGTTATGAGTGATTATAAAGATTGCTATCCCAATGATGAAATAAGTATATCAGACATTAATTTTGCAGGGGTGGACTGGGGAGTTCAAGCGGCCCGGGAAAAAACAAAAAGCGGCCCTATCTTAATGAAATTTATTTTCCTTGTGCATTTCTTCCATCCAAACCTGAGGGCCGAGGCCTCACTTTACGAATTACAATATACAATAACAAAAAAACGATAAATGGAATATATGATTTATAATTGTATATAAAATATCAAGCATGCGTCAATTCAAGTTATAAACCAATTTATTCGGACACACTGTGATGGTGTTTATAGCTTAAGCAACTTCTTTAAGATGGATGCCATTTCGGCTAAATGATCTATAATTGTGTCATTATTTAGTTCACTTAATTAAAACATTGGTTTCTGTTGACATAAGCATAAAAGCTTCCAGGTGTGTAGAAGACAATGAGCTTCGCAAGCTATTCTTAATGTATTTCAGTTTAGAGAAAGATTTCTCACAAGCTACTTTGGGTAGAAGACAGAGTCAATAAAAGTTTATATGCACTAAAGAGATGCTTGTATGTGTGTCCATAGAAACTGTATTTGTGTAGTAAAGAAAAGCAGCAAACAGGACACTTTTATCCACAACTTGGTCGTCCCAGAGTTCATGTGGTGAATCTTCACTGACGCTGTCCTCTACTGAATCATCAAACATTTGGAGAAGGTATTCGTCGGGGACAGAATTTTTAAATTTGTCCCATTTCTGCGCAAAGTCAGTAGCTCTTCTCTGAGATTAGTTGCTGTGGCGCTTTCATCAAATTTAACGAGAATACTGGTAAGGCGCTGCATCGCTGATGTAGCAAAACCTTGTTGTTTAATATCCTCAAAATTCTGTGGATCAAGACAGGCAATATCTGCGTATAAGGAATCGTGACTTTCAAATCGCTTTTCAATAGTTTTTACAATTTTGTCCATGACGCAGTTATGAACTTCAATGCGATAAATGTCCGCTGCATTATTTCCTACTACCTCGTGCCACTCGTGCGTTCTTCTCTCACCAGATATCGCTTTTGGTTTGTGTAAACGTTTCTCTATTAAATTTTCCTCAATGGTAATTTCAACATTTTATTCTTCCTCCAACGTTTATTAGCCCAGGACACAAATCGTTTGGCACTGTCGAGAACATCATCGAAATCTCTTGAAATATTTTCTAACAACTTAACAGTACAATCTACATTACGGTATGCTTGCAGTGCATCCAGTCCGGTGGTTTGTAATTAATTAGAAAGCGATCCTGTGTGCTGGAATATTATTAAGTATAGTTTTGTATTGACAACCGTTCCAAACTTGATAAACTTATCTAGTAAAATTTGTGTATCCCTGATTTTTTGCATTGAATGCGTCCGATTGTGTTAGTTCTTGTAACGTGTAAATCAATTCAATGAACAATGATGAGTTCAAATCATCAAAATTTCAAAATATTGTTTTGACGCCCACCATCGCGTTTCACCAATAATATTTAATCTTTGGTGTCTAGATTTATGTTGGTGATCGACCCAAACATCCATTCTTTTATACTATTCTCTAAAGAACACCGCAAATGTTTGGGTGGTATCACTTAGAACAAGATTCAATACATGTGCGCAGCACCAGACATGGATTTGATGAGGTGCAACGTCACTCAGCCATTTAGTAAACCCATTGTACTGTTTATGAATATTGGCTGCCCCATCTGTAACATTACTGACACAACATTCAATATTTATGTTACATTAAATGAGTTTCTCTTGAAATAATTTTAACATACCTTTTCCAGTAGAAGATGTACAGTTTGCAACGCATATCAATCGCTCATGAACTTTATCTATTACATATCTTATAATTATTGAACATTGGTCCTTCACACTTACATCCTGCGTTGTATCTAATTGAATTGAAAACATACCAGCAGATTTAATTTCCTCCGAAATGGTTTTCTTTGTTATTTTTCTAATTGCATCAATGATATAATTCAATGTCGTCTTCGATATGACGGTAATCAAATTTCCTCTCCCCTTATTCGCCAAATTAGATGCATGGATGCCATTACTTTTCTCAATAACCATATCAAGATATTTTTTTAATTATTGGGTCAAATTTTGACAAGAATAATAATATTTCCAAGAAATTTCCATGATCGATTGTATCGTCGTTTAATGTATAGGCAGCATCATTTTTGACCTATAACTAAGACCACGTTTTCCAATCATTTTCAGAATCTCAATTACTTTTTCCAGCACTTGTCTCTTTCCTTGAACTTGTTGGCACCTTTTTTTTTATTTTGCTGAGAGAATACAATGCTTTCAATGTCTCTTTCACTTACAGACATTATATAAGCTTCCACACACTTCTCGTGATATTTGCTGTTTTCATGCTCCTCTAATCTTTGATGCACATGTTTCCAGGATTTCATTCCCGTTGTGAATGAGTTCATTTCGCCAGTCTTGTCATATGGTAAGCATACTGTGCAAAACAAAGCTTTAGATTCTTTACAGTATGAAACCCAATTCCTATTGATACCATTGCTTCTGAAAAGTACTCGATGCGCATTTGTAAATGGTAGATCAGTTTCACTCTCACTTGGTTGTATTGGGTGAAATTTAAAAGATGATTGTAAAGTATTCTGTCGAGGACGTTTGAAATAGTAACTGGTGTTTTTATCATCGATAACTGAAGTGTGATTTTCGGGATTTAGATCTTTCACTGCAAGCGTTGTTTTCATAAATATTGTGTTGTCAATGAACTCCGTAACATTTTCTAAATGTAAGGTGGGAATCAAGTTTGTTGGCACTACTATATGCTGATTATTGTCATCGCTTTGATTTGTGTCGGGTTGTGTACTTGTAGAAGGTGTTTGTTGAGAGACGGTGTCTTTAGTTTGAATTGGGGTGGCTTTAAATAAATCGACTAGATTTCGGCATTTAGCTCCATCTTTACCAAGAATTGTTAGTTTCTTTTCTCTAAATTTCTTCGCACCACCTTTACATTAATTAACGTTTTGAATTAATATCACACATAACCGTAAAATATTTAACTTAATGAAAAATAATTATAATTAACTAACAAATAAAAAAGAATTTTTATCAAAGCAAACTCAGCGAAAGTAGAATAGAAGATGTAAATTCTAACATGGCGGTTAACCGTGAACATCCCTAGTACGGAGCTCTTTATTGACGTAAGAGTACGGCCGCTGTTGGTTTGGAATTGCGGACCGCCATTTTGGTAGTTGCCTCTAATATCACTGCATATTAGTTATTAATTATTATATCATCGGTCCTGGCGGCCCACCGGGAATCTTCTTTGGGACGGATGGCCGAGTGGTGTAGATACTCGACTGTCAACCTGAGAGTCCTGGGTTCGATCCTCGGTGATTCCCAGGCCCGTAGCCAGAGGGGGGCTAGGGGGCTGAGCCCCCCCCCCCCGTTCATGACCTGAGCCCCCCCCCCGTGCATGATTTGAACTTTTTGACAAAATTTTAATAATAACGGCTATAAAACATCAATCATTTAGTTCAATAAATCAATAATAATAAAAACTTAAAAGTTTATATTTTGGCAATCATTCAGGCTATTTTACTTACATATATAGCTTATCTAATTTTTGGGCATAAAAGATTGAATCTTATTGAAGTTCACTTCTGGGTATTTAGGGCAGCATTGGCATTTGGGGCTTCAACAGCCGTGTGTGAGAACAGTTTCTCAACCCTCACACGAATGATCACCCCATATCGCATGAAGCATTTTTAGGTAAATTCAGTGCTAAACCACGACGTTTGCAAATTGAAACGTATAATAATATAAGTTCGCAACCAGTGCCGACGAGTGGGGGGCAGGGGGGCAATGCCCAGGGGCCCGGCGAGTTTTAGTGGCCCGTACTGAGCTGGCCTATCAACTTTTAAAAATATTAATATCAGCATGGGGGCCCGTGTCACCCCTGCCCAGGGGCCAGAAATTTCTGTCGATGGGCCTGTTCGCAACCTTGGAATAGTTTTATATATTGATATCTTCTGAGGACAACTAGCAACTTAAATAAGTTAATAAAATAACATTGACTTCTGAATTCATTTAATACAAATGTGTAATAAAATAATAAAGTTCAAACTCCGTGATTTCTGAGTGATGTTATTTAATTTGCAAATTTACTTTTTAGCAGAATTAATTTTATTTTAAATTGAATGATTGCGACTGGTCAATTTGTTGTTGATAGATCTGTTCTTTGTTTTCAATATTTTATAAGAAATATCACACAAATAGTTAAGCTATATTCGTGCATCTTTGTCGTTCTTCCCGGGTTGTCCGTTAAACCAACAGTATAATAATATAAATCAGGTATCTATTATATAACAATTGTGTAGCAGAACAAATGGTCAATATATTTATAACAGGAATCAGAAATTGCTCAGCCTCAATAAATTTTTATCATTAAAACTCTTTACTGTTTAAATTATTTTTAACAAAACTGCAACATGCCATGCATTATTGAAACGTAGTTAATTAAAATTATATATTTCTAATTAATAGCTAAACAATCGGTACAAAAATGCACCATTCCAGATATGGAAATGCAAAAAATTTCTTGGGGAGGGGACTCACTGAGATCCTCTCCCCAAACCCCTCCTCTTCGTTCGCAAGCTTTCGGCGATTCGCGCCTCCATCTTCGCCCCCTACGAACATTTCTTCTATCCCACCAGCGGTGGATTTAGGGGGAGGGGCCGGGGGGACCATTCCCCCCAGTCCGTTATCGCAAGTTTAGGTAATACATCATTAAATTATCGAAATATTTTTTGTTCTAAGACCAATTTTCAACAATGAAAACAGTTTTGCCCCCCCCCCCGGTCAAAGTTTTTGCCCCCCCCCCCGTCAAAGTAGTCTAGATCCGCCCCTGAGCCCCAGGATCATTTCTTCGGCACACCTCCCCCCCCCCCCCGAAAAAATGTCTTCGCCCCCCCCCCCGAAAATTTCTTCGGCCCCCCCCCCCCAATCCAATAATCCTGGCAACGGGCCTGTTGATTCCCATGGAATTTTTCCAGGTGAAATTTGGTGCAAAGTCGTCCCACAAGCCCACCAGCTTTAAAATGGGTACCTGACTTAAGTTGGGGAAGTAAAGGCGGCTGGGCGTTGTGCTAACCACACTATCCCTTCATATGCCGAAGTTATGGAAACAGATGAATTCTACATTTCATCTGCCCCATTTGGCCTGTTAGGACCAAGAAGGGAAACTTTATTTTTTACTTTTTATTGTAGCACTGGGCATGTCAATATGTTGTTTGTCATCCTTAAAGAAGTAGCTACTTATAGATGTATAATATAGGCCTATTATAAGCTTGTTATAAAAGATAAGATTTACTATCGGAGAAAAATTATCATAAATAAACAACTTAAAATATAACGTTAATCAAAAATCATTATTCATCAAAGTTCTACGCAAATTTTGATCAGAAAATATATTGATTCTCCAGAATTATTGCATATTTTCCTAATAAAACAGCTATTTAAAAATAGCTTTGGAGGCTACCCATAGACATATTCATAGACATCCTATATATAGACTGGACAACATCTGAGTTTTTTTTTTTTTTGTAAATTAGGTCGGCCATCTTATGCAGGACTTCATCTTAGCTTCCGGTTTCAGTCGGCTTCACTGCGTCAACAGAAACTTTCTGAGAAAGCATGTTAGAAATAATTCATTTATTATTCTTAGAAGATGCCTGCAGAATATTTTTTTGCCTTGTGTAATATCAAACGAACGAAAATCTTTCTAACGGAATAACATTTCAAAGGTGGGCACAGCAGAAACGAGAAGGAGATCAAGTTTGAATTAATAATAAAAGGTATTTATGTATTTAAAAAAAGGAAGTGGCTACTAAACCAGCAAACTGGAGTTTTTTTTTTCCGCCGTCCAGCTATAGATGTGCGCATGCGCGACTAGACGGACTGCATATTATATTGCATATTTTTTTGTTTTTGGGGCTAGGGTTAGGCGCAATATCTATAGCCGGACCCCGAAAAAAAATAATACGGAGTCCGTCTAGTCGCGTATGCGCAATATCTATAGACGGACCCCGAAAAAAAATTCCAGTTTGCTGGTTTAGGGGCTGTCCTTTATTTATGTCAACAAATTTTTGGCGAGTTTTACCTCCCCCCCCTTCCCCTTGTCAACAACTTGTCAAACTTCCAGAGACCCCCCCCCCCTATAAAATTACGTCAACATTTGATTACCCCCCCCCCCTTAAAAAAGGTGGCTTCCAAAATGTTTATGTGGCAAAATTAGTAGGAATATAGTTAGTTTGATTAAAATACTGAATGTTAAGCGAGTGTGTATAACACAGAACTACAAACGCTGCTTAATTTTCCTATTTATTAAGAAATTATATTAAATTAAAAAAAAGTAACATTGTTGACGTCAACTTTTCTTGACCTCCCCCCCTCCCCCTTGTCAACTATTGTCAAACATTTTCTGACCCCCTCCTCCCCTCTATTTTGTTGACGTAATTAATGGACAGCCCCTTAGTAGCCACTCGTTAAAAAAATATTATAGATGATAAGATGTAGTGTAATTTAACTAAGTTTAATGATTAATAAAGACTTAGTTGACTTAAACATTGTCATGTATTAGACCTGTGGCGATTTATATGGACGTCATTTGCAGGTGATATATGTGTTTCATCTTTATATCTTCCAGGGGCGAAGCGTAACTTATACAAGGGTGTTACCGCTCGATTATTTGATATAACAACTTTCTTTTAATACAATTCTTCTACCGATAACTGAAGCATTACATGCTAACTTAAATCTACTATGTAGACTACTTATAGTAGGTATGTGACATGAAAATTGTATTTCATATAAATCATGTGTTCTTATACATCAACGGAAAGAGCATTGGGAAAGCTTTACATTGATATAATTAACTTGACAGTCAGTTACCTTTGAAAAAGCTGTAAAGCTTTTAGTAGGCGATTTTTTTTTACAATACACCTTTCTCACATGTATTCCTGCGCGTCAGCTGTCTTTGTGAAAAGATCATAATGGGCTTCCGGTCGCTTTGTTTACACATGATTAATACTTAGCTCGATTATTTTTCCTACATTTGTTGTCTAATATAAGATAAAATGACTTTAAATTTATTACCAAAATTTAATTTTTGTGATGTTGACAAGTTTTTAAAGTCACATAATGTCCCGATATCATTCTCTTCAAATATTATTATATTGTCGGAGAATTCTTCAACCTCAATTGATGATTCTGGTTCATTTCTTTTTGGGATACTTTTACGCAGCCCCGTAGTCAAGGGGGGGGCACTGGGGGTCCCAGCCCCCCCTCGCTAGGTATGGAGTGCCCCCCCCCCCGCTTAAAAAAGAAAAAGAGGATAAAATAAAGAAAAAGTAACTAAAATGAGAAGGTGCCCCCTTGCTGGGTATTGGTGCCCCCCTGATTACTTTGACCTGTCTACGGGCCTGCTTTTACGGCCTATAGGGAGCTGATAGTTATTCCAATCAAATAACAGAGGCACAGCTTCTTTTTTCAATAATTTGTTCTTAAACTGTAGGTTTTCACAATTTTTAAAATGTTCCTTTATGAAATGTCGAGAGCACACACAAGTGTTAGCAGTGATCTATAATTATAACAATTATATCCGATATCGTATGGTATTAAAAAACAGAAAAACATTGTTATAGTATAGACTACATGTAATAATAGATAATACTTTACTTGAAAATGTTTTCCAATATCTCTTCTTATTTTAGTAATCCATAGTTTTCTCTTATTAGCATCAGATGGGAATTTATGAAATGATAATCTTCTGCATTTAACAACGTTTGCAGTACAATTAGGCACACAACAACTTCTTGGCATTCTACTTTTTAGTTTTAACTTTTAAGATAATAATAAATAATCACACTGAAAAATATTTTAAATTTTGATTATTTGATTTTCATGATTAAAATTAAAAGAATAGATGCAACAGAAATTTATTATTCGCAAATTCAAGTACATTAATTGGTACAGAAAGTGTAACTTGTCCATCTAAACAAACAATTCAGTAAGGGGACTACTTTGTGAGAAAGGTCTATAGACAAAGAATAAATATTGAGTCACATAATGACTGCATGTCACTTAAACTATCCTAACTTTGACAATTCTAAAAGGAATATTATAAATTTAGTACCAAATTAAAGTTTATTTAAAAATCTATAAAAATACACTATTTTTGACAAAAAAAAATCAGTATAACTGAATTTATAAAACTATTTTAAAAATTGCACAGAGTACGTGTGGTCGTGCGGTGAAGAGCGCTCGACTGTTGACCTGAGAAGTGAGAGTGTAGGACAAACCCCCCAGCGGACAAAACTCCCAAGATATTAATATTTGAATATAAGTCGATATTATTAATACTTCTATATATACGAGGTTGACCACGGGCTAAGGGAAATGTTTGTCGATATAAGAGATCATGTCTGTGAACACAATATATCAATAGGCATGTTCTTATGTTGTTTTACCTAAATAAAGGAATGGCTTTCGACCACTGACTTTCTTGTGCTGTTTGTTTTAACGTATGCTATAAAATGTGTGTCTGGTGCGAGAATTAAAAGGTAGAATAAAGATACGGTCAGTATTGACCTTGGGCTAAAACCTTATATTTTGTCGTTTTTTTTTTTACCTTGTATGATATGCTGCCTGTTGATGTATAGTTAACAAGATTAACTTTAGACCACTGTGACTCGACTGGCCAATGCAGCTTATTTGAGTACTTAGAAATTCACTTAAAAATACGTATATATATATATATATATATATATATATATATTAGGGTGGCCCAAAATAAAGAGGAAACATTTTTTTTTATTTTCTTTTATTTAAACCCCACATTTGATTACCATAAAAAAGTACTCAGAAATATAAAATTTCATAATTTTCAGATGAAATTTCGAGGTTGCACAAGCTCTCTGAAAATTTAGATATGTTTTCCATTTACCATATTTTATCCCGAATATTGATGAACCTGAATAAAGTCTGTTTTTTTCTTTGATGTTTATAATGTGTAACTGTTTAATATTTATGTTGGTTGCAAATGTTGCCCTTATTGCACTCAACGTCTATTTGCAATTATTGACATTAATATTAATAATGAACGGAAAGCTCAGAGAAAAGAGAGATCAGAGAGGTTATTGCAAAAAGTGAAAAAATGACCAGGAGACTCTAAAAGTTCTCAAATGTCCAGCACGCAGAGGCGAATTTAGGCCTAGGCGCGCGACTAGGGCCCCAGATAATTTAGGGGCCCCAAAAACCTGGTTTTATAAAAGAAATAAAAAATAAAAAATCCGGTTGCTGTGAGGGTTTTGGGAATCCCAAAATCTATAAATAGTCTTTCAGACTGGTAAACAATGCGAGTTGTCGAATGTGGTTGACTGTGTCTTGCTTGCTGTGACGTATTAATAAAGTTGGCGATAGTGTTCGAAGTAACAAGTAACGTACGTACGTACCAGTAGTTGGCGCACCTTACGTCACAGATTTTAAATAATAATTCTAATTCAAATTTTATTTTTTTGCAAATTGCAATAACTAATTGTTACTTGCCAGTTTATTACACTATTTTGATAATTTTGTTCTTGCTACCCGCTTTGTATGGATGAATGATCAGTGATCATTTTTCCTTTACTGTTGTAGCTGATTGCGACACAATCGTTTCATTAAAACTATGAGACAATATCCCTCAGATGCAAAAAAGCGTGATATCCAAAAGAAAAGCAGAAGATGCGAAAAACGAAGGCGCCTTGTTGACATTTTTAGCGAAACGACCGGTAATCCCACCATCAGAAACTACTCAAACATAAATAACAGCTATTGATCCAAGTCCAGTCGTCTCTGCAACAGCCAGTATGGATTCTGAGCCCGAGCCAACAGACTTGCCAGAACCTGAACAGCCGGCTGAAGGTCCTATACCGGAGGTCGTGAGTAGTGAAACTGTTGATGATAACAACTGTGGTGAAATTTTGACAGATATTGCTATGTGGCCAGCGAATTTGATAGAAACCATGCGTAATTATGTTTTGGATTTCAAACCAAAAAATGTTGGCGACCTTTCACGCGCTGGCATGTTGATGACAGATCGTGGCAGAAAATATTTTCGTCATTTATCTGAACATAATTTTTACTTAACCAAGGCGAATGGCCAAAAAGAAAGACGTGAATGTTTAGTGTTCAGTGAAACTAGTGGAAGCGTGTATTGTTATGTATGCAAACGGTTTCCAAATAAAGCTAGTCAATTTTCAACAAACGGGTGTTCTGATTGAAAAATATTGCCGCCAAAATTTCTGAACATGAGAATTCGTATGGCCACATTCAAGCAATGTGCACTTTGGCTAAACGCTTAAACGCAAAAGGGCGTATTGACGAACATATGGCCAAACAGTTAGATGATGAAAGGCAATACTGGAGAGAAGTTCTACGAAGGATTGTAGCAACTGTACAGTTACTTTCCTCTGAAGGCTTGGCCTTTCGTGGTCAGGCCAACAATGACGGTAATTTTACCAGTTGCTTGAATTAGCCTACTTGTCAAAATTTGACCTTTTCTTAGCAAATCATATTGCACGGTACGGTAACAAGGGAAGTGGTTCTGTCAGTTATTTGTCACATGCTACTTGTGACGAATTGATTAAAATAATGGGCAGTGCTGTCAGAGATAGTTTATATCAGAAGTAAAGAAATCGATATATTTCTCTTTGAATGTTGATTCAACACCTGATGTTAGCCACGTGGACCAGCTAACTGTGATACTCAGATATGTTCTCATTGATGAACGATTAAAGAACGATTTTTAACTTTTGTTGACATCTATGCTCATAACGCTCAAAATGTGGAGCAAGTGATACTAGACGTTTTGAAGAACTGGGGATTAGATATCACAAAATGCAGGGGACAGAGCTACGACAATGCTTCTAACATGTCTGGCAGATACTCGGATTTGCAGGCTCGAATCAAGGCACACAGTCCCAATGCAGTTTACATTCCCTGCTCCAGCCAAAGCTTGAATCTAGTTGGTAATGCGGCTGCAGAATCGTCGCTTTCAGCAGTATCATACTGTGACTTTATTCAACATGTTTATGTTTGGTTCTCAGCATCCACACACAGGTGGAACATCCTTAAAAGTCATCTAGTCAAACATGGATGCACCATAAAGAAAGTTTCGGACACAAGATGGTCAGCTAGAGCGGATGCAGTGTTTGCATTGCATCAGAACTACATTGGTATTCAGCAAGTTCTTCTTCAAGCAGCCGAAGATCGTGATCAGAAGGCAGCTGTAAGAAATGAGGCTAACGCTCTTGCTTATAAAATGGATCTTTTTGAAACTGCATTGATGACTATTCTTTTGGGATACAATTTTACAGCGGATGAATGCAACCAGCAAATCCCTGCAAAATTCAAATTTATATCTTGATGCTGGTGTAAATCTTCTAGAATCACTGAAGCTATTTATTAACAACGAAGTCCGAAACGATTTCACTCGTATCGAAGAGCGAGTAGCATTGCTTATGAACGAGGATCTCAAAGACTGTAAATATCAAGATGAAGTGCCCGCAAGAAGAAGCGAAAACCGTTTTCTGATAAAAGCGATGATAATTTTATTGTTAACACAGTAAACGCCATTTGTGATAAATTGATCACGGAACTTGATCACAGAATCGAAGCATACAAAGGTATACATGATTTGTTCAGTCTATTTTTCAAGGACAAGGTAGTTGACTTGAACACAAAGATCTCGGCCTTGATCGAAGAATACAGAGACGATGTTAATTCTGATACCACTGCCGATGAAATCAAACAGTTTTTGCATTTCGCTAAAGAAGAAGGCGCTAAATCTGCGGTAGAGATGTACCAGCTTATAGCAGTGGGTGGACTACAATGTACATTTCCCAATGTGGACCCCCTTCTAAGAATCTTTCTCACCATTCCTATATCAAACGCAACTGGAGAACGGTCATTTTCTGTGTTGAAATGGATCAAGAATTACTTGCGGAATTCCATCAGCCAATGTAGGCTGGGAGATTTGTCTATTTTATGCATTGAATCAAAGGAGACATTAGAATACAATTTCAATGCGCACATTGACACGTTCGCGAAATTGAAGAGCAGAAAAAAAGTTATATAACTGTAATAAACTGACAATTGTAAGTTCTAGCTAGTATGGATAACTATGTAGTATGCATGTCAAATAATACATGAGTGTTCTGACTATTGTTGTATTCTGATCATTTTAAAATGCCTTATAGGCGAGGGGGTCCCAAATTGGTCATGCGCCTAGGGCCACAGTTTTGGTAAATACGCCTCTGCCAGCACGTTATTGCAATTTTCTTCTGACAGCAGTTCAGATGAAAGGGTCACTGAAGAAAATGAACACGATGGAGAATTTTTGATTAGTGCATCACAGAAACGAAGAAAATGTGCAGAAACTGCTCCAACAAAGTCTGTTCTGTCCAAAGAAGTTGCTGCAACATTAGATAGATCACAAGTTAATGATCGTACAGCAGTCCATTTACTAGCTGCGACAGCTTATTCTCTTGGTCACGATGTTAGTGACATGACATTAAGTCAAAGTACTGTACAGCGTGTGGGAGCTGAGATTAGGAAAAAAACAGCACATGAAGTTAAAGAATTGTTTAATCCACAGTTACCATTAACTTACATTGGGATGGAAAATTGCTTCCAGATCTCACAGCCAGGGAGAATGTTGAGAGATAGCCAGTGATTGTAACAGGACTGCAAATAGAGTGCTTGCTAGGTGTACCAATATTGACTTCAGGGACATGTGACAATCAAGCTCAAGCTGTAGTTGAATGTCTGAAGGACTGTGAAATTTGTGAAAAAGAAGTAGCATTAAGTTTTGACACAACAGCAAGTAACACTGGGGATTACAAAGGGGCATGTGTTTTAATTGAAAAGCTGCCTGGAAAAAGTCTTATTCATCTTGCTTGCCGCCACCATATGATGGAAATTGTTCTGGAAAAAGTGTTCACCGCATTGAAGATAAGTGGGCCCTCATCCGGACCTGATATTTAACTTTTCAAATGATTTAAAGAGCAGTGGCATTTTATGGAGAAGATATCCTATGATACTGCAGATGGGATGACTGAAGTAGACCATTTCAAAGAGAGCATATTGCAGTTTGCAAATGACAATCTTCAAATTCGTCACCCACGAGATGATTACAGAGAATGTTTGGAACTGGCTGTCATATTTCTTGGAGGAGACTAGACCACGTGGGATTCATGTCCATGCTCCAGGAGCTGTACACAGAGCACGTTGGATGGCAAGATGTGGATGTTTATGAAGCAGTTTAAGCTGAAGCCTTCTGAAGAACAAGGACTGTTTCAGTTCCTCTTTTTTGTTTCCAGTACTTATATGAAACTGTGGTTTCAAGCCTCACAGCCAGCAAGGGCGCCATCAAATGACCTACAATTTATGAAGGATTTAGAAAAATATAACTCCGTTAATTCAGTTATTGGAAAAGCAGCAAAAAAAGCTTTCAGTCAACATGTATGGTATCTAAGTGAAATTACAGTGGGCCTCGCTTTTTTTTTTTATGAAAATATTGATCCCAAGCAAAAGGTTCGGATGCTTAAAAATATGCAAGAAAAACCCGGATCTACTAATCGAGCTCAGCTTCTAGATTCCAATGGATTCTATGCAGACTAGCCCATCAGCTTCTTTGTTACAAACAATACAAAGGCATTTTTCTCCATTCTTGGTTTGCCACATTCATTCCTGTAAATGTCCTCTGAAACACGGAGCAGCAACAATGAATAAAAACATGCAGAAAAGGTTGTAACCATTTTGAAAGTTGTTAATGACACAGCCGAACCATTAAATTACTATTTATTACCAAATTAATGTTTTCATTGCCTTTGTGCAACCCCTAAATATTTCACGATTGTATTCATTTTTTCAGAAAACACTTTTTTATTCTGGTAGAACACAATGGAAGCCTTAAATTTAGAAAAATCAAAAAAAAAAGTTTTTTTGGGCCATCCTTATATATATATATATATATATATATATATATATATATATATATATATATATATATATATATATATATACTTATAAGACGCATTTGTTGTCTGTCTGTATGTTCCCTTATAACTTAAGATCCAGACAAACAAATAATGTGAAATTTGTTACACATACACATAATTACATGGGGACGGTTATAGGACAGGTTTCGTTTCATATCGATGGGTAGTTTAATTGTAATTAATTTTTTTTTATTTTTTTTATCTCGACGGCGCCATAAATAAAATTCCTCTGTGACGTCATTTCCCTATGATCGAATAGAACTTGCGCGCTGGTGCTGTATTGTGCCTTTGTGATGCAAAGAATCGTTGATGTTTTTTCATGCTCTCTGATGTGTACAGTTTGAGGAAGGTAAAGGAATGAAGAAGGATTTTAGAAGAAGTGTGAAACCATAATAATAAATATATATATATATATATATATATATATATATATATATATATATATATATATATATATATATATATATATATATATATCAATAGAATATATATATATATATATATATATATATATATATGAGAGAGAGAGAGAGGGGAGGGAGAGAGAGATAAAGAGAGAGAGAGGGGGGGCAGGGGGAGAGAGGAAAGGAAGGTAGGAGGAAGGGCGGGAGGGGAGAGAGGAGGGAGGGGGTGGACAGGGGGGAGAAAAGGAGGGGGAGAGAGAGCAGGGGGAGAGGGAGAGAGAAAGGAAGGGAGGGGGTAGGGAGGGAGAGAGATAAAAAAGTGAGGGGGGGGGCAGGGAGGGAGAGAGAGGGAATGAGGGAGGGAGGAAGGGGGAGAGAGGGGGAGGGAGAGAGGGGGAGGGAGAGAGAGAGGTGGAAAGGGGAGGGAGGGAGAGAGGGGTTAGGGAGGGGAGAGAGAGGGGAGGGAAGGAGAGAGGGAGAGGATGGGGAGAAATGGGAGGAAGAGATAAAGAGAAATAGGGGGCAGGGAGGGAGAGAGAGGGAAGGAGGAGGATGGACGGGGGGGAGAGAAGGAGAGGGAGATGGGAGAGGGACGGAGAGAGATTTGAGAGTGGGAGGGAGAAAGTGAGAGAGGGGGAGGGAGAGAGGGTGTAGGGAGAAAACAGAAGGTAAACATAAAAACCTTATTTTAAACCCGGGCAAAGCCGGGTACTTGCAACTATATATATATATATATATATATATATATATATATATATATATATATATCTTATACTTATAAGAGGCATTAGTTGTCTGTCTGTCTGTCTGTTCCCTTATAACTCAAGATCCAGATAACCAAATAATGTGAAATTTGTTACACATACACATAATTACATGGGGAAGGTTATAGGACAGGTTTCGTTTCATCTCGATGGGTAGTTTAATTGTAATTAATTTTTTTTTATTTTAGTATTTTACTATATTAAAGTAATCTCGACGGCGCCATAAATAAAATTCCTCTGTGACGTCATTTCCCTATGATCGAATAGAACTTGCGCGCTGGTGCTGTATTGTGCCTTTGTGATGCAAAGAATTGTTGATGTTTTTTCATGCTCTCTGATTTGAACAGTTTGAGGAAGGTGAAGGAATGAAGAAGGATTTTAGAAGAAGTGTGAAGCCATAATAATAAGTATATATATATATATATATATATATATATATATAGAGAGAGAGAGAGAGAGAGAGAGAGGGGGCAGGAGGAGAGAGAGGAAAGGAGGGTAGGAGGGAGGGAGGGAGAGGGAGAGAGGAGGGAGGGGGATGGACAGGGGGGAGAAAAGGAGGGAGATGGGAGAGGGAGCAGAGGGAGAGAGAAAGGAAGGGAGGGAGAGAGGGGGTGGGAGAGAGGGAGGGAGAGAGAGATAAAGAGTGAGGGGGGCAGGGAGGGAGGGGAAATGAGTGAGTGAGGAAGGGGGAGAGAGGGGGAGAGAGAGAGAGAGGTGGAAAGGGGAGGAAGGGAGAAAGGAGGGAGAGAGGGGTTAGGGAGGGAGAGGATGGAAGAAATGGGAGGAAGAGATAAAGAGAAAGAGGGGGCAGGGAGGGAGAGAGAGGGAAGGAGGAGGGAGGGAGGATGGACGGTGGGAGAGAAAGAGGGGGGGAGAGGGAGGGAGGGAAAGGGAGAGAGGGGGTGGGAGGGAGAGAGAGAGATGAAGCGAGAGAGGGGGTAGGGAGAAAACAGAAGGTAAACAAAAAACCTTGTTTTAAACCCGGGCAAAGCCCGGTACTTGCAACTAGTATATATATATATACATCCAGGTATTATATATTACATTTTTTAATAAAATAAAGGGCCAAATGAGAGATTTTATAGCAAAAGTATGGGTTAGGTCCGGTGAAGGTTTTGTTTGCTGGGGGTTTTGCACGGATACCGAGAAGTGAGTATAAATAAGAGAGAGGGGGTGTTATAAGACCTGATTTAAATCATATATATACATATTTTAATTAAACGTTCATACTGATGTTGTTTTACAACATTCAAATACACCCGATAAAGGGTAGAGAAATATACAACAATAAAATAAAACGTTATATCGCTATGCTGAGCAATTTAACAATTCAGTAGCAGCAGCCAGCAATTAAAAAAAACAAGTTAATTAACTCCCCTTATGTTATCACGGGGAAAAAACGACGAGTCACGGAAAAGAAAAGGTGGGGGAGGAGTGGGCGGGTGAGGGTTGACAGGTGACGAGACTAAACAAACATTCTCGCTTGCTGAAGTTTTTTGTTATCTCTGCAGAGCTGCCAACTGAGATATTTTATTACCAGTTCTATATTATTTTGATCAATCTAAAATAATAGATCTAGAATTTTCTTTTTGTTCAGTCAGATATAAATGTAGATTATTTCCTAATTTCTTTTTTTTTTTAAATTTTGGCTAATTATAATATAGTTGTAAATAATTTTTTCGTTCAGAAAGTTGGCAGTGGTTACCTCCTTTTTCAGTCGGCAACACTATACAACATATTCATGTGAGGTTTTTTCCCCTTAGTTCAGCCAATGAAAGATAAACAAGTGAAACCCGGATTCAGATCGGCAACATCTTTGCTTCTATGTCAAGTTTTCATTGAACTCTTTGTGAAAAGGCAAGAGTAGTTATCTTATAATAAATATTGAATGTAAATATTGCTGAGCATAAAAATGCTTTAAATGCCAATTTTTTGTTTATGTTTTTTCACTGCTTTTGTAGTTGTTTGTAAGACTGTTGCCGCAGGCAACATGGGTAACATGTACGACTCACCGCTGCTTCCCCAACTTAAGTCAGGTACCCATTTAAAGCTGGCATGATTGCACCAAATTTCATCTGGGGAAAATTCCATGTTTCTCAACTAGGGTTGAACCCAGGACTGCTTCCCTTCTTTTGTTTTGTTGTCCAGCATCGGTTAATTTCATTTTTTTTCAAAACAAATATTAGTCAAACCTTGCATATTTACTTAAGAGCGAAATGTTAAGAAGTGTTCGAAATCCAAAGCTTTCATGTATCAAAGCAGACTTTTTAAATTAGAAATAATAGAAACTTAGATGTATGCCTCCAGCAAGTTTAATTATATGTCATTTTAAAGGTATCTTTATTAAATTTTGTGCTCTTAACTCAAATTCATTTTATTGTATGTTTTTTTCTTCTTACAAACTTTTACTTCAAACAAATGTTGTTTAATTTTTTAGTGCTGGCATTGTCATTGATAATACTATTAATAATTTTTCTTTTCTGTTTACTGAAATCATTTTTGTTCAAAAATTGAAGATTCTAACCTAGTCATTATAAATAATGTATATACATTTTATATAAATAAAATTATTTGTTTGCAAAAAGTTGTTCTGGAGTTCTGATAATAATTGTAATTATTACTTTATCGGTTTGTTGAAAACAATTTATGTAACTATTAACTTAATGTTATAGTTTTCTATAAGTAATTGTCAGTCTATTCTCTTCACCCTCATCAATTTGAGAACAGTAGTCACTCAAGTGAGAAATCCAATATTTAGAAATAAATTAAGTTTATTATAATAAATAACTAAATAATAATGCGATCAAACCTAACTGTACACAAAAGTATATTAGGTACTATGATATCCGTGCCCAAACGACCCGGAAATAGCCTTGAAAATCTCCGTATGCTACATAAGCCATGTTTGGCAACAGTTAGAACCAGTGGTACTGTGATTTTCTGAAACGCTTTAATTTACTCATTATTTTATTTTTACTTTGCCATAATTTTAAAAGAACTTATCCTTAAGTTAATCTGTGTGAATTTTTTTGTTAACTACGCCATCTTCGTTTTGAGGAATCAACATTTCAAAATAAGGTAAGATAAATTTTGCTTTTATTTTTTAATTAGGTCGCGACCCAATGTTTTTATTGATCGATCAACTGTTAATATATTCTAAATATCTTATTTAATCATTTTTATGTTGATTGACTGCTCAAAAAATTAAAAAACCGTGTTCTTGACGAGTCGCTTATTTGCCGATAAAAGTTACCTATTATCGATAACGGCAACCGCGGGCAGCGCTAATCTTAACATTAAATCCATACGTAGTAATCCTTCAAAATCAATATTTTTTAACTGCCATCCTTTAACAAAGTTACGTTTTTTTTAATCTAGTATGTGTTCTGAATATAAAAACACTAATATTTTTATCCACAGTAGTATCTGGTAGAAATATATTGTGTGTTATGTCAAACTACTATAAGTAATAAGTCTAATATATCAATAAAATTATGCTATAATTTAATTTTTTTAAATATTCATTGGAGCCTTATAACAGTAGTGATTTTTACTCAGGTTAAACATTTATTTCAGAAACTTTTTAAAACATTAACTTCTTTTATTTTATTTTCAGGAAAATGGAAAATACAAATACTCTAAAGTTGAAGAATTTAAAGGACATGGAGAATCTTCTTGAGTCTCATAAAGATAGCAAATTCACAAATGGATTTATTTTCTACATTTTCCTGCAACTAGGAAAAAATGTTAGTAAAACAGCTGAGCATGTAGTGACAATGGCAGAAAGTAATTGCCATATTACTTCTGTAAAAAGTAAAGTATCTAGAATTAATGAACAAGTAAAGCTCTATAAAAGAAATATCCATAACAATTGGAATAACATTGTGGAGTTCTTTGATTCTGAATTCAAGTTTCCTGAAAGGAAACATACATTACCATCATTACAGCCTAAACATCCTCCCTTCATTTCTCCTGTTAAAACCAGGATTGAAAGAGACTGCCAGTCATGCAAATATAAAAGACAGACTAACAGTGAACTGTTGGCTGTGAATAGAAAATTAAACTTCGAACGAAGATTTGAAATGAGAGAAAGGATAAGAATAAAAAAACTTACCAAGTCAAGAGGGTAAATGATTTAATTAAAAGAAAAACCTCCAGAATTTCAAGGTATCAGTTGAAAACAAAACAACTGGAAGAAGTGCTCTCAAGTCTTCATAAATCTTTGAAGAAGTCACACTTGAAGTGTCAGTTCCTTCTTAAGGAAAACACTAAATTGAAAAAAGAAATTGCCACCGGTAAAATGTATGCAGCAGCGCTACAAACCAAAATTGAGAGCCATGACTACACTGTCTACAGCATGGAGAAAAAGATGGAGTCTTTGACCGAAGAAATATTAGAGTTGAAGAAGGTTTTGTCTACTAAAGAGAACAAGAAGCAATTCCATTCTAAAATTCGGCTGATCATTTACAGCTGCATTGAATGCAATGTACCAGTAAACTCTATTTCTAAGGTTATAACGGCTTGTGCATCATTATGTCCAAATGTTACAATTGAAAGTCTGCCAAATGCATCAACAATTGCTCAGATGAGCAGGGAAATGGGCGCTATTGCAGATCTTCAGCTTGTTGATACTTTGATTGTGGCTGACTGTGCAACTTTGGCTTTTGATGCTACTTCTTTGAAAGGTAGCCATATTAACCAAATTCATTTTGGCACAAAAAATAATATTTTGACTGCTAGCATTGCAGAACTACCTGGAGGTAAGGCAGAGGATTACGTTCAGCATATTTTGCAGACTTTAGATGACTTAGCTGAAACATATAGTGTTTTTACTCTGTCAATAAAGACCCTGTTAAAAGGCAAATCTGTGGGAAAATTGTTTCAACCCTCACTGACAGAGCATCAGCTAATCATGCAGCTATTTCACAACTTAATGTTGTACTTGAAACTGAGCTGCTTGAGCTACACTGTCATCTACATCCACTGGATGGAATAGCGAGTGAAGTCAGAAAAGAATTGACCAAAACGAACGCAGTCACAAGTAAGACATATGGTTCAGACTGTAAAGCAGCAAATCTTCTTTACTCCATTTCAAAGTTGAGGTAAGTATTTTACTATTTAGCCAAACAAACGTAAATTAAGTATAAATTCTACATATTTTTATATGCTATTCAATGTATAATATATTTAAATTTTCAGATACAAAGCCAAGGGTGACCCATCAGGTTTCAAGTCCTTCTTAAAGAAAAATGGACTTCCATGTAGTACTTTTCCTAGGTATGTGGGCAATAGGCTTCATATACTGTTTCACTCATCTGGAGTGGTGTACAGACATAAGCAGTTGCTCATTCAGTACCTAGAAAAGTATTGCAACAATACAACTACTTTGAGAAGTGCAATACTGGAAGACTTGAAGAATGACATCTTGATGGCTCAACTTCAGGTGCTGGGACTTTGGGGGAAAATGGTGACTGGGCCATGGATGGCCATTGTATATGGATCTGAATGTCAAAGAAATCATCTTGATATGGTAAATCTATTTTTTTAAATAGACAAGACTTAATATACTTATTTATTAAACTGATATTCTAGTTATTTCAAAATTTAATTTATTTTTAATTTAAGGCACAACAAATTAAGACAGCTGTAAGTTTCATTGAAAGAATTGCTGCTGAGCCAGAATATTTAATCAGCACCACATTTGATGCATTTGGACGGCCTCTTATTTTAGATGACACGTTGTCTGCATTGTTAATAGTCGACAATACAAATTTTGTCCAACTCAATGAAATAATAAATCTAGTGGCCACTGCCACGTCAAATGTTTTAAATAGACAAATGTCTCGCTATTTATTTGGCGATCTTGCAGATCCAACAGAGGAACTGAAGGTCAAAGCAGCCAGTGCTCCTGCCCACAACATTTGGGCTGAACGTACATTGGGGATAATAGACTCTCTAGCACGAAGAGCCCCTAATGCCAGCATTTCTTTTCTGGATGGAAAGGCAAAATTTCAAGTGAATAAAACATTAGAATGGCTAAGCACAAAGCCCACAGATGAGCAGGATGCCATTGTTAAATTTTCGATCCAAAGAGGTGCTACAATAAGGACAATCAGTAAAGAGAGAAAAGGTCAAATGGAAGCGGCCATCTGTGACAGATTAAAAGAAAAAGGGCAGAAGAGAGACATGGTACACAGATCAAGAGTAGGCAAGGAGATAAAGTTTCTGCTCGAACAAAATGTCCCTAATTTGATGGAGCAGAAAATCTTTCTAGCTTTAAGTGCCTATCAAAAAAATAAAGTAAAAGATCTCTTGGATTCAAATCCTAACAAAATTGAAGGCGCTCGCTTTCAGCACATCTGGAATGTGGATGGACAAGATACCCTTTTTCAAGGAAAGATTATCATGAAGTCAGCATCTCCAGGGAAAAAAATCAGGATAGCTTACTGGAAAATGCATGAAAATGAAGAGGATGCCGAAGATGTAAAACTAACTTTAGAAAGTATTTTAACAGATGCTGTTCTGAATGATTTAAATTTTTTTTAACTTGAATTAATTCTATGTAATGCCCTTGCATCTTTTTCTAATCATTTCCTTTTATCATTAAATAATGATTTAGTCATAGGCTGTAAAAACACCTGTATCAATGTAATTTTTTTATGAATTGCTGGGAAACGTATGATATAAAAATTTTCACTGGTGACTTATTCTCTTTTATTGCTTTGTAAATTTGGCTCTTTCACATATCTTTTCTTATCACATGTGTGAAGTGGTTTTTCATTTAAGAATGAAATACATTTTATTTAAATCCATGATTTTATTTGGCAAAAAATTTCAGTTTTGTCAAGTGTTAAAACTTTTTTAATATGACATACATAATTTAAATTGACTATTTATTGTTTGTATAATTGCATGCAGTAATCTTAATTATTTCTTAAAATTTGCTTTGTCATTCAACAATGAAATATGCACAATTATTTTTGCACTGAAGCATGCATCTTGGAATTTTTTAATCTATGTTTCTTTGTAAATTTAGTATTTTTATCCTTTCGCCTTGTAGTAATGATTTTTTTGTTATTCATTTTTAAACCAATATGATTTTAGTTGATTTTCATTGCAAAATGAAATGCATGCAGCCACTTATGTTTGGTGAAAATTGTAGGCTTGTATCATTTTTACTTAGTTTTTGCTGCTTTCAAGTATTTTTCATTTCTAAAATTGTATAGCACTTGTATTTGTTTTTTTTTAAGTGCCTAGACTAATATCACTTAAATATGTTTAATTGACCTTATTTTAAAAGTCAATAGGATGCTTTATCAGTGGTGAAAATTTGAGCTTGCTAGCTTAAATGGTTCAAAAGTTGTGTCAGTTTTAGTAGCCCAATCTCAAAACCCAGGCCGCAATTTTTTTTGAGTTATTCATCATATTGCCTTATAATAATGATTTTTTTTGCTAGTCATTTTTAAACCAATATGATTTTAGTTGTTTTTCATTGCAAAATGAAATGCATGCAGCCACTTATGTTTGGTGAAAATTGTAGGCTTGTACCATTTTTATTTAGTTTTTGCTGCTTTCCAGTATTTTTCATTTCTAAAATTGTATAGCACTTGTATTTGTTTTTCTTTAAGTGCATAGACTAATATCACTTAAATATGTTTAATTGACCTTATTTTATAAGTAAATAGGATCATTTATCAGTGGTGAAAATTTGAGCCTGCTAGCTTAAATGGTTCAAAAGTTATGTCAGTTTTAGTAGCCCAATCTCAAAATTCGGGCCACAATTTTCTTGACTTTTTCTATAGTAAAAAAAGGCCTGTTTTTCGGCACAAGAAATTGAATATCTCAATAACCAAAAGACATACATACTTAAACAAGGTATCATTTTAAAGCATTTTTAGAGCTCTATTGATCTATGTATGATTTGACATGTTATATACATTTTGAATTTTTTATCAAAGTACCTAAGTATATAAATCAGCATTCATTAAAGTATCTCAATTGAAAATTTGAAGCCTCTGTCTTTTATATTTCAAAAGCTATTATTTTTTAGCCTTAAAAAAATGTTCATTTCAGACATCAAATTAAAAAAAAACAAATGTATTATTTGACGCCTCTATCTTTATTAGATCTAAATTTTTAGCCTATAAATGTTTTACTGTTATCAAATTCACATTTTGTTTTATTTTTTAAAAGTTGTTTTATAATACTTTACATAACAAGCACAACACATTAATGTATTAACTTGGAAATTTGATGTGTCTGCATGTCCTAAGACAGTAAAAAACCTATGCACTTTTATTTGGAGAATATGAAGTTTATGACTTAAAGTTTGTTTTATTCCTTAAATAAGAGTGACTTTATTTTTAGATCTGAAAAAAAAATCATAACTTGGGTTTTAAATTAAATAGACCACTAAGTGTGTATCATTCAAAAAGTTTACAGCTTGTTCTATCTGATGAAACATAAAATTATTACATAACTGTTTTGAATTTTCTCATTGAAGTACCTAGCGTCGGCCGTCGACATTCTGCGCAGTTTAAGAATTAAGGCAATATTCTTTTAAAAACAAATATTTTTCATTGCGAATATGTTTCTCAATAGACCAGCTATTTATATTCTAAAAACTTTTTATATTTTATTATATAGGATGCTGCATTAGTAATAGTCTATTCAACTATTGATGACCGTGCCCTAAGACTCTTAGACGTCTTAGTAAGAGCAGGTTTTGTTGTTTTTTCACCTTATCAACGCTGCTGTTTAGAAATTATTTAAAGTTGTTTAATTCTCTTTTAAAAGAAAATTTTTGATTGTTCTATAAAATATGGTTATTTTTATACCTGGGACAGCAAATTTTATTGTTGAAAACATTTTATTTATTTTGAAATATTTGTTTGTAGAGCATAACCTATTCCAACTACGACTGAGTTTTATGTGAACAACTGAGAATAGGTAAGTGCAGTCATTTCTTGGTCCTGCATAGGATGGCGGCCCGAAACTACAAAATTACACCTATGTAAAGGTCGTCATTGCCCAGTCTATATATAGGATGTCTATGCACAGGAACAATTTAAATCAACCATTCTCCACTGACAGAGTTAAAAATTTAATAGGAATGAAGATAAATATACAGTTGGATCACAATGAATTAAATAGATTCAACATTCAGGACGGACATTAGAGCTAAATTATGTACATGCATATTAAAAACACACTCCTGATTGATTACTGGTAAACATAAAAATATCTTAAAACTAAAGTCTCCAAAAAAAAATCTATTGTAGTTCATTGTATTTTCACTCAAATGAAAAACTTCTTTCTTTGAAGATGTCAGTGGTGAAAAATTCTTAAAGAAGCCATCATTTAAACTGTTGGTTTATTTTTAAAAAATACAATTCCTTGTGTAAATTGAGTTTCAAGTTTAAATCCTCCAATTCCTGTTTGTGTCTCTTGTCCAATAGAGCCATATCCTCCATCTGTCTCTCCTTTAGTTTATTCAATTCCTGCTCTTGATACTCCCTGAAATCTTCATCTTTACTTTCCCTGAATGATGTATTTACTGGACTGAATCCAGGTGGAGCAGTGTTCACAGATGGAGGAATACCAAGGGAAAGAGCTTCTGATGGTGGAAAACCTGCACAATGTCCAATGTTCTGAGCTGTTGGTCGTTGAAAAGGTCCTTGGCTATTGTGTTGTAATGTGAAGCCATGTGGTGAGATAGATTGTTGGCTTTTCTGTTGTAATGTTAAGTCTGAAAATGTTGAAAGTTGAGGTCCATCACATCGGCTAATGCCACGTGCAACGGAGCTGTTTCTGTTGACTGAAATTATAAATAATTTATAGTACATGGATAGCATTTCAATTAGTATAGTATATTCAAAATGTAGTCTACTCAACATGTATAGTAGGTATATGACTAAAAATTATTTTTTATTCCCCCATACTGCCACAAGTGGATATTTATCATATCTATACAAAAAATATCATTTACAACCCTCAACTGTTAAAAAAGGTTACCCTCCACATGCCCAGTAAATTGTATGTCATATCCGCATTTAGTATTTTAATTGTAATTTTGTTCTTTGTTGTTCCATGCACCGTCAGCATTTTATTTGGCAACTGTTATATGCATAATTAGTATTTGTGTAATTTCTGGATTGTCTCAGAGCAGTTCTGTCAAAAAATGCTCCAGCTTCCGAGACGAGCAAGAGAATTTGGTCTTTAAATCTAGTGAATTTCCGAAAAGGCATTAAATCACCAAAGACTGTTGACAGTTTTGATCAAATGCAAAAAATTCCTCTGTAACTACATATAGTGAACAGATATAAAACAATTGCATCTGATGTAAAAAGCAGTAAAGACATGATCGTACAATGTTGTTAAGAAGTTTGAAAGACATAATCGAAGTTCTGGAAACTATGATTTAATAGGGAGGTTTAATGTAAGAGATGAGAAAGGAGAGTGGTTGTGCCGACAAGACAGAGAGTTCCTATGCACTTCAGATTTCAACAAAAGGAAAAGTAGGCTATTGTACCTCAGAAGATGATTCACAAAAGATTAACCCAAGAAAAATGAAATTACTTAAAGGGAAAGTGCCAGTCACAGAAAGCTTTACTGAAGAAAGTGTTGAATCAAGTGTTTTACCGAATTTGGATACAGAAGATTCTGTGAATAAGAAGATTTTGTGAGCAAACAACAGTGTTCCAGTAGTAATGAAGATAATCAGAAACCACTAAAGTCTAAAAGTTAAAAAACTGCTTTTCCAGTGAGTTTAGTGACTGCAGCAAAATTGAGTACAAGGAAGGTCCAAAAAGTCGTGAACCGGAGTTTGCATATCTACTCCAACTCAAAGCAGCATTTACAAAGGTTTAATGAGAGAAGGAGAAAAATTAAAAAGTAATTTCAAGAACACTGGTGCTTACACTGTGATGGAAAGACCATACAAAATAAAGTATATGAAGTTGTCGTTATAAAAAATGAAAAAAGGGTGGTCAAACTCGCTGTTCTTCAGCTGGCAAAAGGGGAGACAATATTCAATGAAAAAATAACTGTCTTCTTCTTTCTTTCTTTGGCTCTACATCTCATTTAGGGCCATGTCCTGCCATTCTACTCTCTTGGACTTCTCAACTTTTCCCAAATAAAAACTGTGCTCAATGAATAAAAATGATTGTCTCTGACACAACTGCAGCTAATACTTGAAGAAGAATTGGTGCAGGCACACTGTTACAGAAACAATTTCAAGATGTTGGATTAGAAAAAGATGTTTACATTGGATGAAAACATCACATTCTAGATACAATATTGAAACATGTCATGAATGATCATTTTAGTCCATCAACAGCTTCACCAAACATCAGCAACTCGTTAACAATAACAGAAAAGTATGAACAACTCACCACTAAAGAAATCAGAACAAGAGATGACATAGCTTTAACATAATGCTACAAGATTTTCAAAACTAGAGGAAGCTTCCCAAAAGTAAATTTTCAATTACTTCCAAAAATCAGTAATGAGAGATGGCAATTTATTGTTTGTCATCATTCGTTCTGATGAGTATCTGCAAACAGCTAAGGCAGCATGTGATTTCATCAGTGGTGTGTGGGCTGACATCTGGTTCTCTGCCCAGTGCTTCAATACTACTGACTGATAATTAATCATACAAGCAGCATACAAAGACTTTGAAGTCATTAAAGACATTATGGTCCACAGATCCAACTTCTATACTGATGCAGCGTTCTAATATCTGTGAAGAGCGTGCAATTAAAGTGATGCAAGATTTACTTCCACTTTGCAAGTCCATTGAAAAATTTAACATTAAATTTCTTTAACTAATGCACAAAAAAACATTGTAACAATCATCAATATTATTTTTATGTCACTTTTATTTGTAATGGTGAAACCTGTATCGAATTATTTGAAAACTAGAACAAAGGCCCGGTACCCAGACCGGCTATAATGCACACAGTTGGAGTTGATGGTGATATATATTTGAGCGCGTTAACAATCAGTCTATATACCTGTGGCGTAGCTAGAGTAAACGTCACCCGGGGCGGTCCGATCAAATGTCACCCCAGGGACCCCACACGACCCTTTGCTGAATGGTTAGGTGTAGCTAAATTTTCATAAATACTCTACCTCTAGGCAGGGCCGCTTTATCAACTTTTCAAGGGCCTACGAACGCTAGAACATAAAGTGAAAATAAGTTCAGAATGCCAGTAAAATTTAATAATGTTTGTATTAAGTAACTATATATAACCATGTAAGATGAGCACCTGAGCAAGTCAAGCTGCAGTGCTGTAGATCTGTAAATTACAGTATGTTAATTTTTCGGCTTTTTGCCTTAGCAACGTCACATATGACATCCTCAAAGCTTATTAAGATTTCAAATCGCAAACAAGTGGGGGGGGGGTGCATTCGTGAAAAATATTAAAAATAAAGTCTCTAGTCTCTTCTTTACACTACTGGCCGGTACCTTACTGGTTACATGTATGATCCAAGACAAAATCTGAATCCAATACCACAAAACAAATAGTTCAAATCCAAAGATTTTTAAAATGCAACTGATCACTTTGAGAACATCTAAATGCAAAACATGACAATGCACAGCCCAAAAGAATGTCCTAGATGGAATGCCTTCTTGTTTTCATTGTGGCAAAACAGGTCAATGACATTGTCGAAATCTATTTGTCTTAGCTAGCGTTCAATGGACAGAACAGCCATATCCGACAATCTCACAATCTCGACTGGCTCATGGTTGACCGGAGGTAATGTTTTATAAGTTTCATTTTCGAGAAACTTCTTTCACACAATGCCACAGAAACACATATTGTCATAAAGAATCTTAGAGTCAGCGTAAGATATGGCAATGATTAAAAAAAGTCCCACTTGATGATAAACCGTAGACGTTGCAGTACAATCCAGTGCTTGGCTTCCTCCAAGTTTATTTTGGCTGCTTGTACGTGTTGCCTTAAACGTGGAATTTCTAGACAAAGGTCTTCTTCAGCTCATCATACACGGCTGTGAGCTTGGTAACAGTCAACTGTATTTCTTCATCGCTGGCACAAATAATATGGTCTGGCTAAACGGCAGAAAAATTCAGAAAATGTCATTCACTGCCATTCCTCTCGTATCTAACTCCATCTAACATTGCTCTCTTGGTCTCCTGCTGCAAGACAATCCAGCATCTCTTGCCTACTTTCCTGGTAATCTTCTCTTTCTTATGATTCTCATCTCTGTAGGGATATCAAGTTCTTCACATTTCGCAAGTGTCAACAACCTTCGTACGCTGCTCTTCCACAAAGACCTTGAGAGCCCTTATTTTGGTTGTAACCATGTCCACAGTAATACCTGGTGTTTTCATGTACTTCTGTGCTAAGTTGACTTCTTGTAAAACATCACCTCAGAAAAACAAGAACGAAATGAAAGAAAAGTCGCATATAAGCTGGCAACATATTGTTCGCCGCGCCTCTCATCTCGACGCTTTCTTCGACATCACACAGAGCTTCAATGGCTTCCACAAACTGGTTAAACTTCTGCATCACTTGCTTCACTGCATCAGCATGTGCACTCCAGCGAGTTGTGGACAGTCTCTTCACTGTTAGACCTGTGTACCCAGCGAGTTGTGGACAGTCTCTTCACTGTTAGACCTGTGTACCCAGCGAGTTGTGGACAGTCTCTTCACTGTTAGACATGTTTATCCAGCGAGTTGTGGACAGTCTCTTCACTGTTAAACCTATGTATTTCTCTAGTACAGCCCAACGATCGGTCGACAGAGCAAAAAATGTTACAGCGCCTTAAGACTTCCAAAAAAACGTTACACAAGACAAATTGCTAGCAAACGGATGTTTGCTACAAAGGTTCAAAGAAAATGATTCGAACAAGGTAAAAAAAATTGCCTTCGGATTAGTGTCTTTGATCTTTTGTTGCACACCACCGTGGATTCCAGCCCTGCTTGCTGCATTATCGTACCCTTGACCGCGACATAACTGAATATCCAGTTCTTCGTTTTCTAGTTTCTCGAGGATATCACCAGTCAATGCAGTAGCTGATTTACCTTTCAGATGAAACAATCCAAGGAATGACTTCAACTGTACCACCGCTGATGTGTACATATCTAATTACGGTTGACGTGATCTGTATGCGAAACATCCGGTCACATTTCCTGTGTTGGTTGGGTTTTTATAACAATTCTATTTTCATACTATTTTCGCACCTTAGCCTAGCTGAAAAATTTTGTTGGAGGTGACATAGTGTCACCCCTCTTATGCTGTCACCCGGGGCGGTCTGCCCCCCTCAGCTACGCCACTGCTATATACAGAAAATAGCATGTCTATGTACTCGAAGTGGCCCCAAAGGACATGAACAGATTATTGTAGCTAAAACACATTTAAGGGACACTTAATAATACATCAAATAAAGTTCATATTTTATACAGTTCATCCCAAAGAAAATAATCCTCATTATGGGTACAGAAGCTTAACAAAAACATCCCCTGACTATTAAACTTTGAATCTAACATTCAACTTTACATATTTTGTGCACACTACTCCATATCATTTAAAAATATTAATTCATTAATATTATTTTAAAGGACTAATTTTCAAACAGTTCTTCATTTTGTTCTCTCCTCCCCCGCTTGTAGTTTGGTTGCTTGCTACCTGCGATATAATAAGAAATCCTTGTTGTGTTTAGATTTCCAGTTTTGGAATTCCCCAGACTAATTTTAGCCAAGCAAGCAAGGGAGGCTAATACAGTGATAATTGAGTTGTATCCCTTTGACAATCAGCTAGACGAAAATTTTGGAATTCCCCAGACTATTTTTAGCCGGGATACACACTTACGGTCGAATGTACATACGCACGCCCAGGTTAGCCGATTATGTATTAGACTAGATCAAAGACCTGGTATCCGGACCGACGAGTATGCACACAGTTGTAGTTGAAAATGGTGAAAATATATCAGTCTATATACTCGCAGTGGCCCCAAGGACATGAAGAGAGTATTGTAGCCAAAATACATTTGAGAATAGGGACACCCTTTGACCTTCTTTACAACTTTACATAATTTGCGCACTACTTGCAATTCCCAAGACTATTTTTAGCCAAGCAAGAGTTAACACCCCTTGAGTGAGACAAAAAATTTGGATCCCCAGTCTATTTTCAGCCGCGGAAGTTATACACACTGTCGGTCTACCGCCCATACGTACGCCAGGCTAGACGATTATGTATTAGATGTGTATGTTCTAAAATATTTGTGTCGATTGGAGGGTGAACTTTTTTTATGCAAAACAAAATTACCCATATTTTCTTTATTTGTGATACAAAGCTCCACCAAATATGATATGGGGATATAGGTTTATATTTTAGTCATACCCCTAATGTATAGTATAAACATGTACAGTAGAAGTCCATTAGTCCAGCATCAAACAGTCCGAAATGCCTGAAAGTCCGGCATCACTCCAGAAAATTTTTAAAATTTTGGTTTTCTCCAAAAGTGTGTCTTTAAAGCAAATAAAAACACTCAAGAGCTATTCGGAAGTTTTCGGGATAGTCCGGGATCATCCGGAAGTGGCTTCTAATAGACGAGAATGAGCCTGCAGGCCAAGACCTACAAAATGATATATACATCATGGGTCTAGGACATATGGTTGTTGAGGGATTAATACATCAAATAAAATTCATATTTTATATAGGGGCCGTCCATAAAGTACGTCACGCTATTTTTGACGATTTTTGACCCCCCCCCCCCGTCACAAAGTGTCACAAATTTCGGGACCCCCCCCCCCTAAAGTACGTCACACTTTCGAAAAATTTTTTTTTATTAAGAACTAATTAAAATTTAATCGAAAACTTAAATCGCACTTCACTATTAAACTGCCTTAAAATATAAATATTAAAAGAACTATCAGATTATTAAATGAGTTTAATAGTAGAATAACTAACTGTCAATAGTTGTATCAGTTATTCTTTGAAACAGTAACTCAATCAATTGAATTTGAAAAAAAAATTGCAAAAATTAGATTGACAATTATATAATAAACATCATTTATCTGCTACCTATTCATTTACAATGGGTGAGGTCAACTTTGAGATAATCTTCCGATTATGCATTCTATTGACACAGGATAAGAAGTAGATTAGCGAAACTTGACCTCAACCAGTGATTAAATAATAAAAATGGAAACAAAACAATGTGACTAAAAAAAGGACTAGATTGACAAATTATGTGATCAGCTCTTGTGCTATATTGAATATGTTTATAGTGGACCTGTGAATTATGTTTAATTAAAAAAAAATTCACTAGACATCATCCATCCATAGTGAAGTGAAGTGTTCATCCATAGTTAAGACTGACATAAATCTTTCCCCATCATCGTTTCCTGGAAGGATAGTTGCAGACAGATCAACTTCATCCTCATCTAGCCACTCAACATTCTCTGAATGTGCATTTTCCATTCTGCCAATAATTGCCATGAGTTCTCTTTGCCTTCTAGCAGCGATTCTCAAAGGACGAATGCGTTTTATCAGAGTTAATTCTGGAAAATTTGGGGTTGGCACATTCTCCTAGGAGACGGGTGGTCGAGTGGTATAGAGCGCTCGACTGTCGAGCGGAGGGTCCCGGGTTGGAATCTTAGAGAACCTTAGGACTTTTTCAGGTCCTGGTGAAAGTTCCCACGTCCACCCAGCTTTAAATGGGTACCTAACTTTATGTTGGGGGAGTAAAGGCGGCTGGGAATTGTGCAAACCACACAATCCCTTCATATGCCTAGGTTATAGAAACAGATGAATTCTACACTTCATCTGCCCCGATGGCCCTTTAGGGCTAAGGAAACTTTACTTTTTTACATTCTCCTGCGCCCGAGCTGTGTTATCCTGTATGCTTCTTCAACATTGTTTATGAGGCAAAGTATAAGTGACACACTTTGCAAATTCGATCATGTATGCTGATCTGCAAAGATGGACAATAAAGATCATATGGTTGCACTTTAAAAACTCCTGTTGGTCTTGGCATAATGTCATCAAATTTGAGAGTTTGTGCCACAAACAAACAATGAAGGAAATGTATGTGCATCTGCATCTGCTCTTTCTGAAGCACTGAGTCCATCAGTTGTTTGGTTGATTGGGATTGGATTTGGAGGAGGAAATAATCTCGAAGGTAAAACGTTGAAAAATGAGCTCCGTACTTTGTCGCAACATTTTATGTCCTGACATTTCACAATTTGAGTGAAGTATTGGCTGGTGAGAACATGATGGTCAAACAATTCTTATCCTTCGACATCAGTCTTGCTGCATCCAATTCACCTGCAAACTTGAAGTTTAATCTTTCCAAATCCTCATTTATTGTTCTGCCCTGCGAATCAAAGTGAATGCCATAATGTTCATTTGGCAATATGAAACCAGACAGTTCGCTGCTAAATGGAGCCATTTGATGTTCCACGCGATTATAAGCACTTCTTCCTGGTGCACTGGTTGCAAGGAATAAGGGATCAATATTGTTTTAACGAAGTGATGGATTGCAACTTCAATTACGGTAATTTTTTGTATTATAATACAAATTCCAAATTTCTTTATCAGTGATATAATTATGCAGCAGACAACAAAGAAATAATAACACTTCCGTAAGGCTACTGATAAAACAAGGCTTTGCAACAGTTTATTAGCGGTCACTTCCGTAAGGCTACTGATAAAACAAGGCTTTGCAACAGTTTATTAGCGGTCCTAACTAGCATGAGGAATTGTGAACAACACATTGAAAAGATATGCATTTCATGCTATTTTGACATAAAACTAATTCAAGTGTTTCACAATTTTTTTTGAAAATTATTTTTAAAACTATTAAGTTTTACTAAAAAAAAATAAAAAAAATAAATTAGAAATAAAATTAAAAATATATTAAAAATGTGACGTCACACTTGGCCTGACCCCCCCCTCCCCCCCTGTCACAAACTCTCACACTTTCTTATACCCCCTACCCCCCCTTGGAGCGTTACGTACTTTATGGACGGTCCCATAGTTCATCTATCCTCGGTGAGAACCAAGGGAAATTTTCTACACTATTTATTGTACTAAAATGGCAAATTTGTTATAGATTGTCATTTAATGATTTATTGAGAATTAGGAATTAATTAGTATGGATAATATGAACAACTATGTTTTGTAAAAAGGTGTCTAGTGCTGACTAAAATATTAAGTATGCAATATATGTTTATACTATACATGTTTATACTATACATGTTCGGCTTTTCCCTGAGGGTGTATGTGAAGTCCCTGTAAGTATGAGATGTAATCTCTCAGATCATATAAACCACTAATGGGACGGTTTTTGCAGTGCCCTTCTTTCATCCCCACCATAGCAGATAGTTCGATGGCCATGGAGGCACCACGGGAGATATAGAGGGAACTTTAGCCATGACCTAAAAAATCCATTGGCCCTAACCAAAGATTGAACCAGTGACCTTCAGGTTGACAGTTGAGCGCTTTACCACACGACCATCCATCCCCTTTTCCCAGAGGGTAGATATATTGATATTTATAGATGACTTGTCACCCTCCTAAGGTAACAGACTGCCAGGTCAGGGGAGTGGGGTGGTGAGGTCAAGACAATTTGGCCCCATTCCTAGAGGTATTGGACGGTGGACTTCATCTTGAGGGCTGGAGCATTGTCATGGTGGAAACACTGCTTCTTGAAGGTCATTGTCTCCTTTAGTTCTAGAGGGATGGCAGCAATCATACTTATTTGGCTGAAGAACATATCAAACATGGTCTCCTTCACAGACCTGATGTGCCAGATCTTCACTGGACAGGAACTGTTTGCTTCAGGGTTGAGGTTGAAGAACCAGGCTTCATCTCCAGTGATCAGATGGTGGTAAGAAGAAGCCTAGCCATGCATGAACTAATTCAAAAATTCAATGTAACAGGCTGATTTTTTGCTATAGCCAAGATCTTATTTCAGGATGCAACAAACAGCTTCTTTGTTGATCTTCAGCTCCATGGCAATCCTAGCAACAGTGAGACATCCATGTTCATCCCCCAGCTCCTTCACACGTTCGACGCTGTTTACGTTTCTCGACATCCTCGGCTCAGGGTGTTCCTCATCTCTCCTCATGTGGCTTCTTGAAAAATGCTGATACCACTTGTAGATTGTTTTCTTTGGGGAAGAATAACTTAACATCTCCTTCAGTTCCACACCTCCTTCAGGCATTCCACAGTTATCAACCCACAAAAAAAGTTGTAGAAAATGACAGTTCTCTCACAGTTAAAGCTGCTTATAATGAAATCCATGCGAAAATGCATAACCTCTCATACACCACTTGGCAAACCATCATATTTATGGCAAATGCACAATTTATTGGTATTCAAAACACAATCAAGTGTTTATAAATAAGTAAGTAAGTAAAGTTCCCTTAGCCCTAACAGGCCATCGGGGCAGATGAAGTGTAGAATTCATCTGTTTCTATAACCTTGGCATATAAAGAGATTGTGTGGTTAGCACAACGCCCAGCCGCCTTTACTTCCCCAACTTAAGTCAGGTACCCATTTAAAAGCTGGGTGGACTTGTGGGACGACTTTGAAACACAATTTACCTGGAAAAATTCCCATGGTTCTCACCGAGGATCGAACCCAGGACTCTCAGGTCGACAGTCGAGTATCTACACCACTCGGCCACCCGTCCCAATGTTTATAAATAAGGTTGCTGATTATTCACCATTAAATTGGGTTAAAAAAACTTTTTTGCTACAAATTGATAACGCAACACTTAACAGCTGAAAGCTACTGTAAAAGATTCTGATCAAATTGATGATAATCACACATCAGAACAACCATAAAAGAAATTGCGGATGCAGAAAATGTCAACAGATTCTGAAGACTACAGCCTCTAACCTCTTCAGCAGAGACAACTGTTCATAAATACAGGCAAAAGCAAGAAGTTGACAATGATTTGGATTTATTAGTGGTAGAGGCTACATTAGGAGTAGTACTCAATGTTAAGTAAGAATACTAAGATGACAAATATTTTGTATTTACGTTTCTGGCTTTATTGATGACAAGAAAAGATAATCACTTGAAATGTTGCTTATAAATAAGCTGGACTAATAAGAAATTGGCATATTAAACAATTTAATAGCTAATGTAATTTGCAATTAAAGAGAACTCTACGGTAAACTAAACTGACACGTTTGTTATGCTAAAGTAGTTTTAAATGCAAATAATAATAGAAACAATTATTGTCAATTAATTTAACATTGATTTCGATTATTTTTTCAATCGGACAGCAACTCTATAAATGAATAATAATTCAAAATAATGACATCATAACTCTTTAACAAAGATATTCTATGGTTAAATTTCAACCAATGTTTACTTTCAACTGAGCTACATCTTTAAAAATTGTAAATAAACATTCCTAACCATTTTAAAAGGTTTTTACTTAAAAATAATTAGGTTGTACACACTTAAGTGAAATAGTGCAAAATTAAATTTAATAAAAAATCACAAAGAAAGTAGCAATAAATGAAATTATACATTGATGGTTCACAAATACTTTAAATGTGCACGTGCTACAAAATATTATTTTTCATTTCATAACATACGTCAAAATCATTAAATATAAATATAAGCATCATAATATAAAGAGTTATTAAATGGAATGTAAGAGTATAAATATTGTATCTATGAAGATTTATAACATCAGAAACAAAAGTCGTATTTAAAAAAGCTCAGTTAAAACATGGGAACATAAGTTGTATAATCAAAGTGTAGGACAAATAATAAATGTGAATTAATAACTTTCAAATGGAATATTTCAATTTTGCACTGAATCATCACAATTTAACCAACCAGCATAATTAAGTTACTGAACAATATTACTAGTTTACAAGTCACTGAGTCCATGGTTTCTAAAACCAGTGCTAAAGATGACTTTTTGTGGACACAGTGTGTTTTGAAAATAGAAGACAAATCAATGATGGAATCAAACCTTTATGTAACCTTTAGTAATTGGTAACAGAGGGGCATAGATACCCAAACTCTAGTAATTGGTAACAGAGGGGCATAGATACCCAAACTCTAGTAATTTATAACAGAGGGGCATAGATACCCAAACTCTAGTAATTGGTAACAGAGGGGCATAGATACCCAAACTCTAGTAATTAGTAATTAAGTGTCATACAAACTAGGGCTGTGGTTTAAACTGCATTAACACGCGATTAACATGTACAATAAATAATTTGTAATTCAAATTTTTAACGCAACACCTAAGTGCGTTAATTTGACCAAAATGCTGATTGTTCAGAGTAGCCTCAAATCAAAAAATAACATCTACTATTTGAAGTTAAGGTCAGTTCACTTACTATATAGATCTACCCCCACTCCTATCTCTCCTGTCACATTTTGCACACACACAACCACCCTCAGGTATGCAGACTCTGGAGAAATAGTAAAGTCGAAGTTTGATGATGCGATTTGGTAGGCTCCGTCCACCACAGACTCTATGGTGTCATTCCACCATCGCACTGTAGTTTATTCTGAGTTCTAGTGTATACGTCATTTTGGTAGAAATAATGTATACTAAAACCGACAGTGAGGAGCACATGTTTTACTTTAGCAGTTGTGAAATCAGTCTAGCTTTGGGCATTGTATGCGAATGCTTGTTGTAGTTGCAACTAGACTGTAGTTATTGTACTCTTCCTGAGTCCATTAATATATATGTCAGTTCATGTTCATGCAGTTATTTTAAAGAATTAAATATTATTATCGTTACTCTCAACTGGACTTTGTATATTAGTGTTGTTCGCTGTTGTTGAAACAACTACTCCAAGTTTATAAAAGAACCTCGCAACACGGACAAAAGCAACACTTGTAATATAAAATGAAGATGTTTTTGTTACATAGCCCTTTGAGAAGTAAACCCCCTGCTCCCTTCCCGGTCGATGTAAGAAGAGAGAAGTTTCCTTCACTAGTATACTGTAGTGAATTGGTTGAGGTAAAAGAGCAACAACTGTTAGTGAACCCGGTTATAATTAGCTAACAATAACAAGATGCTAGAAATTGTTTCATAATTTTTTTTCACATTGGAAAATACAGCTGGTCAAGCTGCACTAATAGTTTCATGACACCTGTCAATCAATGTCAGCAAACTAAAGGCAGGAACTATCATCAGATTCTGAAGATGAGCCATTGAAGCCTTGCTCCACCCAGAAAGCAGTGGAAGTTCAATGAGGACTAATACCCAGTTTTTGGCTAAGTTAGCAAAAAAATATTCAGCATCCCCTGCCACAACTGCCTTTTGTGAACGTCTCTTTTACTTTTCTGGCTGTGTTGTTAACAAGTAAGGGCATCACTACAACCGGCGAATGTGAATAAACTGAACTGTTAAGCCATTGGCTGAATAAATAAGACTGCTTCAGTAAAGTAAACTGTTCTATCAATAAAATTTACAATTTTAAAATGCTGTGTTGATTGAGTAAAAAATTTTACAAATAATAAAAAAAAGTATTTTTTTCGATTAAATATGCGTTAATTTGTGATAAAATTTGGAATCATGTGTTAATTTCGATTACATTTTTTAATCGAACTGCAGCTCTATAGTAATTAGTTATTAAGTGTCATAGAAACCCAAACTCTAGTAATTAGTAATTAAGTGTCATAGAAACCCAAACTCTAGTAATTAGTAATTAAGTATCATAGAAACCCAAACTCTAGTAATTAGTTATTAAGTGTCATAGAAACCCAAACTCTAGTAATTAGTAATTAAGTGTCATAGAAACCCAAACTCTAGTAATTAGTAATTAAGTGTCATAGAAACCCAAACTCTAGTAAGTAGTAATTAAGTGTCATAGAAACCCAAACTCTAGTAATTAGTAATTAAGTATCATAGAAACCCAAACTCTAGTAATTAGTTATTAAGTGTCATAGAAACCCAAACTCTAGTAATTAGTAATTAAGTATCATAGAAACCCAAACTCTAGTAATTAATAATTAAGAGTCATAGATACTCAAAGCCCTTGGTAGAAGATAGCAGATATCCACAGAAACTACAATTTAGGAATAGTATGTTTTCAATAGACACATGTACTATAAATAAGTAAAAGATTCCAAATACCTTGTGATTGTAATGCCCCACGGAGAGGCCCTTTACTCCGCTCAATAAAGTTTTCATTCAAATTTCCTTGTTTGGCCACAGGATTTTTGGAATAGTCAAAGATTCCACTTTCTTGTTTTACTTCTGTCTGGACTTTCTTCTGGGGAAACTGAGTTAGATGGTCCTGTTTTGGGGAGGAGGTTTTCACATAATTAGCTCCAGGTGGAATATATGGTTTGTGTTCGTCTTCATCTGAGCTGTAAAAAAAAAATAAAACAGCTGGAATTAAAAAAATGAAATCATTTTTAGGTTTCTTACATATAAAAATCAAAGAAAGCATAAATTATTTCATGTTTTAAAAGCTATTTGATTGATTTAACTATGAACCACAAATAAAAAAAAACAACACATTTTTGAACAAAGAATAAAATCCAGAAGAAATCAATACAAATAGAAAGTGTTATTACTGTAAATAAATTACAATGTGGGCATGATGAGCAGTAAGTTTTATAAAAACCTGGTCGCTTGACAAAATACTAATGATCAGGTGATAACTACCAAACAGATGTTAGATTTCAAAGTAATTGGTTGAACAGTAGATTTCTTTAATAATAAGACCCTTTCTAAAGTGGTAGTTTATTATTTTTAATTCATCATAAGTAGTACTGGCAAGAATTTAATTGTGGGAAACTCAAAGTTTTGTTGAAAAATACTGATTCTTCTTGAAGAAATATTATTCATTACTGTAATAAATGTGCAGTTTTTATAAAATTGGAATCATTCAGCTCTAAGAAAATTACTAACTACTTATACACCATCGACCATGATGCCCAAATTAAATAACTCACCACCACCACATAATAATTTGTAAATACAACAGAAGCAAATAATAACATGGAATGACAGCAGGAGTTGGTGACATGGAATAGCTAGTGAAACAGAAATCTGTAGGGAGGATATGATGACATGAAATAGCTAGTGAAACAGAAATCTTTAAGGAGGAGTTGATGACATGAAATAGCTAGCGAAACAGAAATCTGTAGGGAGGAGTTGATGACATGAAATAGCTAGTGAAACAGAAATCTGTAGGGAGGAGTTGATGACATGAAATAGCTAGTGAAACAGAAATCTGTAGGGAGGAGATGATGACATGAAATAGCTAGTGAAACAGAAATCTGTAGGGAGGAGTTGATGACATGAAATAGCTAGTGAAACAGAAATCTGTAGGGAGGAGTTGATGACATGAAATAGCTAGTGAAACAGAAATCTGTAGGGAGGAGTTGATGACATGAAATAGCTAGTGAAACAGAAATCTGTAGGGAGGAGTTGATGACATGAAATAGCTAGTGAAACAGAAATCTGTAGGGAGGAGTTGATGACATGAAATGAAACAGAAATCTGTAGGGAGGAGTTGATGACATGAAATAGCTAGTGAAACAGAAATCTTAGGGAGGAGTTGATGACATGAAATAGCTATCTAGTAGAGGAGGAGTTGATGACATGAAATAGCTAGTGAAACAGAAATCTGTAGGGAGGAGTTGATGACATGAAATAGCTAGTGAAACAGAAATCTGTAGGGAGGAGTTGATGACATGAAATAGCTAGTGAAACAGAAATCTGTAGGGAGGAGTTGATGACATGAAATAGCTAGTGAAACAGAAATCTGTAGGGAGGAGTTGATGACATGAAATAGCTAGTGAAACAGAAATCTTTAAGGAGTTGATGACATGAAATAGCTAGCGAAACAGAAATCTGTAGGGAGGAGTTGATGACATGAAATAGCTAGTGAAACAGAAATCTGTAGGGAGGAGTTGATGACATGAAATAGCTAGTGAAACAGAAATCTGTAGGGAGGAGTTGATGACATGAAATAGCTAGTGAAACAGAAATCTGGAGGAGAAATCTAGCTAGGAAACAGAGGAGTTGATGACATGAAATAGCTAGTGAAACAGAAATCTGTAGGGAGGAGTTGATGACATGAAATAGCTAGTGAAACAGAGGAGTTGATGACATGAAATAGCTAGTGAAACAGAAATCTGTAGGGAGGAGTTGATGACATGAAATAGCTAGTGAAACAGAAATCTGTAGGGAGGAGTTGATGACATGAAATAGCTAGTGAAACAGAAATCTGTAGGGAGGAGTTGATGACATGAAATAGCTAGTGAAACAGAAATCTGTAGGGAGGAGTTGATGACATGAAATAGCTAGTGAAACAGAAATCTGTAGGGAGGAGTTGATGACATGAAATAGCTAGCGAAACAGAAATCTGTAGGGAGGAGTTGATGACATGAAATAGCTAGTGAAACAGAAATCTGTAGGGAGGAGTTGATGACATGAAATAGCTAGTGAAACAGAAATCTGTAGGGAGGAGTTGATGACATGAAATAGCTAGTGAAACAGAAATCTGTAGGGAGGAGTTGATGACATGAAATAGCTAGTGAAACAGAAATCTGTAAGGAGGAGTTGATGACATGAAATAGCTAGTGAAACAGAAATCTGTAGGGAGGAGTTGATGACATGAAATAGCTAGTGAAACAGAAATCTGTAGGGAGGAGTTGATGACATGAAATAGCTAGTGAAACAGAAATCTTTAGGGAGGAGTTGATGACATGAAATAGCTAGCGAAACAGAAATCTGTAGGGAGGAGTTGATGACATGAAATAGCTAGTGAAACAGAAATCTGTAGGGAGGAGTTGATGACATGAAATAGCTAGTGAAACAGAAATCTGTAGGGAGGAGTTGATGACATGAAATAGCTATCTGTAGGGAGGAAACAGAAATAGCTAGGAAACAGAAATCTGTAGGGAGGAGTTGATGACATGAAATAGCTAGCGAAACAGAAATCTAGGAAACAGAAATAGGGAGGAGTTGATGACATGAAATAGCTAGTGAAACAGAAATCTGTAGGGAGGAGTTGATGACATGAAATAGCTAGTGAAACAGAAATCTGTAGGGAGGAGTTGATGACATGAAATAGCTAGTGAAACAGAAATCTGTAGGGAGGAGTTGATGACATGAAATAGCTAGTGAAACAGAAATCTGTAGGGAGGAGTTGATGACATGAAATAGCTAGTGAAACAGAAATCTGTAGGGAGGAGTTGATGACATGAAATAGCTAGTGAAACAGAAATCTGTAGGGAGGAGTTGATGACATGAAATAGCTAGCGAAACAGAAATCTGTAGGGAGGAGTTGATGACATGAAATAGCTAGTGAAACAGAAATCTTTAAGGAGTTGATGACATGAAATAGCTAGTGAAACAGAAATCTGTAAGGAGGAGTTGATGGCAAAAGAACTTTAGTCATACAGACCAGGGGTGGGCAAACATTTTCTACAGAGGGCCACATTAAAAACTTGATTGATATCGGCGGGCCGGATGTATATTTTGTCTCCTTTATTAAAAAAATTCACAATGTATAAAAATATGAATTATGGATAATAATCATGTGTTTGTCGTTTTATTTCACATTCACACTATATTAAACAAGCACAATACTTGTTAAAATACGAACTAAATCAGATCAGTGCTAATTAGATAATAAGAATTTACTATTCATATTTATTTCAACAAACGTTTTTTGTTACCTGTCATAACATTTATGAAGACGATGTAACTTAATTTACATACAAGCTTACCACAGAGTACAAATTTAATTAATGAGAAGTATGTAACTGTTCACACATTCAGATAATGTTCTTGAACTGTGGAACCAGTTTACTGGTTGTGATTCGCATGACTGCATTTAAATTGCAATCAGTCAACATCGATCTGGTCTTAGAATTGTTTATTTTTTTACAAGAATACGCTTGCTCACAAATGTATGTACCCAAATAGTAACAAAAGCTTCGCAGTGAAGTTTTTTAGATGTGGAAATGCAGCTGCTGGCAAACATCCATATGACTCCAGAAGAAGAACTGACTTGAATTTCTCCTTCAGGTCATAATTTGCTTGTATGTCAAGCAGCTCTAACACTGTATATCCTCTGGGGCTAAATCAGCTTCTGCACTAAATGGCGAACTGAGGAAAATGAAGAGTGGTTCCAGGTTCTTGAAGTCTTGGAACGTCCTTACAAATTCCACAATCAAGGCATCCAACTTAGCCTTGTACTTGTCAGCCATTTCAGCAGAAATGATTTCCTGTTTCAGCAAACGGAAATGGCAAACCCTGTGTCCACCTGCTTGCCTGGAGAACAGGGAGAGTTTTACCTGAAATGATTTAACATGCACATACATTTCATGTGCAAACAAGCTATTGACCAGAAGTTTGACATTCAGTTCATTCAACTTTTCCATAATGTCATTGGCAAACATGAAGTCTGACTTCCACTCTTCATTAACAGTGTTAGTAACAAAGTCACAAACAAAACCCTTCATCTCCAGGAACATAACTATTTCTTCCTTGAAATCCCACACTCGCCTCAATATCTTGCCCAGACTCAGCCAGCGGACACTGCTGTGGTAGATAATATCAGAATGTTCAGTTTCCAAATCTTTAAGCCTGTGATCAAGTGCCCTTGCTCTGATGTTACACTGACAACTGGGTCAATAACATGCTTGATTATCAACTCAGCTTTACATAGACTTTCTTGATGGATGACACAGTGGAGAGGTAAAAGTAAATTATCAGGATATTCCTCTTTAATTTTATCATTCATCAACTTCACCAGACCTACGTTTTTTCCACCTAAAGCATGCGCTCCATCCATTGGTTGTTACACTTGCCATTTTGTTCCACACCAATTCTCAACAGCACTGAATAAATCCTGGCCTGTGGTTGTGTCTTTGAGAGACTCAACACAAAGTAAAGCTCAAAATGAGTGTTTATTCCCCGTATAAATACCCTCAATTGTGCTGTGTCTTGTATATTGGTACTTTCGTCCAATGCAAAAGAGTACCACAAAAAGTCTTTGCTAGTATTTCGAAGTTTATGAATCTAATTGTCACTTATCTTTTCAACACGCCTGACTACAGTTCTCCTTGATAAAGAAATTGTGTCAAATTTTGTTTTCTGTTCTGGACATATAATGCTTGCTGCATCTGATAAGCATTCCTTTAAGAACTCGCCGTCAGAAAAAAGGCTTGTTCCATTTTACAATCTTATGGGAAAGTACCAAGCTGGCTTTGGTTGCAACGTCTTGTATTACAGACTGTTTGGTGAAAACAGTTTGCTGCTTCTTTAAATTATTAACCAACTCCTGGAATTTCCTTTTTTTCTCTTCGTCAGTTAAATTGTAACCGAAATCCAAATGTTTGGTTTGGTGGTGTCTTTTTAAGTTATACTCTTTAAAGACGCTCAAACAATCATGACACAGCAAGCAGACAGCTTTGTTCCTAACGCTGGTGAAGCAGTATTTAGAAGTCCATTTGTCATTAAAAACACGACATTCGTCCTCAATCTTTCTTTTTTTTTTGGCAGCACTGTTTGCTTTTAAATTACATTTTTTAAAAAACCTTTCAAATGTAAATTGTAAAAACTTCTTCTGGTTAACAATTAATGGCTATTGTCATAACTACTTGTATTAATTAGCTATGCATTGTGAGTTCTTGTGATGATCTGCCAACTTCTTTTATAAGACCCAAATTACTGTGTCTTCTCACCTATGTCCTTGTCTCTGTTAGGTCAGTCCCTAGTTGGTGATATTCTGTTATTTCAGTAAAAACAGAAGTAACCCTGAATTTTTGTAGTTTGGTGACAGACTAATTAATTAACTCATCCCTGACCTAATGATCCATATTCTTGAAAATACAATGTCCAACCTATATTCTTGTAAATACAATGTTTGACCTATATTCTTGTAAATACAATGCTCAACCTAGAAACTTTGGGATACTGATTCTTTGTAGCATTTATCAAGCCCATGTGGAAGTTTGGCGCCATATATACAAAACCAGACAGTAGATAATTAGCTTATCACAACATTGGTCTCTTGAAAACACAATGACACTTAGCATTGCTTTTAATTCCAGCCTAACCAGGTCTTCTAATTTTTGACAGGTATGCATCACCTAAAAATACAAACTCTCTCTAAACATGACCGACATTGTGATCTCACAGTACCTATGGCGCATTTCTGGTCCTTCCAAAGTGTGTTATAAAAACATTACTAACTGTGGTCATTACAGCTAGTGATCACAAATAATTATCTGAAGCTATAAAACGGATTTAATAATTCTAGATTCGAATCAAATTGTCTGAATCAAATAAAAAAAAAAAATATAGCAAAAAACTCTAAACAAAGGAAAAAAAACATCGATATATGATTGCATAAAAAACTCTGGCGGGCCGCATGCGTCCCGCAATATGCCAACCCCTAATACAGACCAACAATTAATTAAGACCCTGCGAAAGTGTCAATATTACATTCAAAAAGTTTAGGATGGAAACATTTCTGTATACTCTTGTCTGAAAGGCTTATGTAATTTTTTAGCCTTAAGAAGTAACTCAAGTCATCAATAGCTGCAAGAATGCATTTCTTTTGGGGTCTTTCTTACAACATCATCGTAAAACTCTTTCACTACTTCAACTACATAGTGTGACATTAGGTCGTTAACCTGCATGATGGTAATTGTGTAGCCTGACGTTGATTCTGAGATAAGCCTACTAGAGTTGGATGAGCAGGTGATAACAGCCCCAGCCACTTCCGGAGGGCTGGAAGAGGTGGACAGATTCAAGAATTTTTAGCTCAATGCTCTCCAATGAAGGAACCTGCACATTTGAGTTTGACATTAAAATTACAACAGATATCTGCCATGACCATACTTGACAAGATCTGGAAAAGAAAGTCTATTAGCTTTGCCAACAGGTACAGGAAATACAAGTCACTGGTGATTCCCCTACTGCTCTATGGATGGGAATCATGAAAACTGAACACTAATGAAGAAAGAAGGATGCCAGGGTTTGTGAACAGGTCCCTAAGCTCCAAATTTTATACATCGAGCATATAACCAACACCACTGCATACAAAAGTATTAACAACCTGTTGGGCTCTCAAAAACCATTGAAAAAGCAAAAGCTGACATGGTTCAGTTATGTTTCCTGCCATAATACCATGGTACCCTGGAATTAACATCAATGTGAGGTCATCCTAGAAAGAACTGGATAGGCAACATTAAAGAATGGACAATATTGTTATGTACTCAATAGACTCTTTATAGAACAACATTACTTAGCAAACTCTTTGTAAAACTACGTTACTTACTCATCATATTTTTTATTAAACAATGCTTTTGTTCTGGCTGGTGGAGCTGTTGAAGATAAAGACAAATGATTTATTGCATTAGATTTTGCAATGAAACCACAAAAAAATGTACAAATGTACTAAATTACTTAGTAAAAAGATTATAATTAATTTAGTGTTCCAAGAAATGGTCTCTAATTTTAATAAGCTTTTATTACTTGGAGTTGAGCTTGGACTGCAAGACAGTCAAGTCAGACTAGTGCGCTGGGAAAAATGATGGATGTGAGAGGACTTCTCACTCTCTCTGAACTCTCTTAGTGATAACTGTGGGCTGAGAATTAGTCTCTTTGAGCCAGTGAGAAGGAACTCGCTGTGTCCCTCAACATCTGGGAACTGCCATAAAGGCCAATTGCCAGCAAGCTACCCAACTGGTCGACCCTGTAGTCCGCCAGCCCAGGGCACTCAAAAAGCACATGATGTTAGACTTATGCCAAGGTCTTCTCACTGCATCCTGAGGTCTTTTTAGAACCACAGGCAGACACCCAACCATGTGGTCTTGTGTGTTATATATGCTCTAAAGAAGGTAGGGTATCATGTATTTGCAAGTTATGTAAATAAACAGTATAAGTTGTATTTGCATATTTGTCGTGTATTTATTTCTTATGTTGTGTACGACCTATGGAACCACGTGGCTGGGTAAAATACAAATACTGGCCAAACTCAGTGGGTGATCATACACCCAAGACTAATGGCCATCATAGGTCGCCCTATGATCATTACAATTACACTTGCATTGTCTGGCGGTAGTCAGTTTCTGGGAAATTTTAAAACAATTATCTCTAGCTTCTCAAAGCCCTATGGATGTGAAATTGTGAAACTTGACTATTCTCTATGTCAATACACTATTTCCACTACAGAAGTCTTTTCTTAGTTTTTTCAGAAAAGAATGGATGCGCTACATAATCTTCTTAGCATTAAGACTACTAAGCCTAAAGTAAGATTAAAGCTGGTTGTGAGATTAGTAACAGCTACAGGCTTCAGGATTAACACACAGTATAATTGTTTAGGACAACATTAATAAAGACAAAATAATAAAATTGTACTTGGGAGTTTTTCCTTCGTGTTGTATTTTTCAGATAAGCCTTCAACCCTGTGGCTTCGGAACAACACAGAATATAAATAGGCTTATAAATATAAATTGCTAATTAAGACAATTTACATCATGACATTTGAGAAAAGAATACTAAAGTAAATCTGTGTGCATTAAAAAGATTGTATAATTTGACAGGACTTACCTGAACCCCAGTCTTCATTAAGATCTTCTATATGATTGATTATTTCAGGAGCTTGTATGGCTCCAGTGAAGGCCTGACCAGAACTTGCTTTCACTGAAATATATTTACCTACAATTATATACACTGCTAGTCAATCATTCTACATAAAATATATGTTACTGACAATGTGTGAAATTCAGGCATTCTATAGAATGCTTAGGCAATGTATAGAATGACTGATGGTTTTAGTATGAAAGTATAAAATGAAATATGAATATGCAAGACCAAAGTGCCAAAATATGAAGTGTTTTTTTTGTGTGAAAGAAGAAAATTATGCACTTGACTGTCGACCTATAAGTCCTGGCTTTAATCCTCTCTGAGAACCATGTCATCTGACATAAAAATGTCTTTAGTAGAATTTGCTACTTTATTAAATTTTTTTGTGTACATCAGTATGAAAAGTGAAGAAGACTTATCAAGTTTGCACTCTGACAACGAGAACTTGGCTATCAATGAACTAAATTGGCTGAATTATGCATGTAATTTGGCACAGAATCATTGCAATTTAATAAATGAGTTTAATATAGTTTAGAATCATCATAAATTAAATTTCCAAACAAAACTGAGAAGAGTAATATCCATTAACCATTAAAAAACATTTTCAAATCCAAAAAATGTGAATTAGCTGCTTTTAAATGGAAAATCTTTGTTAATGCTGCTGTTTGTAAACCAAAATCTTTTAGTGAAATCAACAAATTAAAACAAAAATTGTAAGAACTCATGAAATATGATTTTTAAAAAAGAAAGTTATTTCCTTTTACTTAAAAATTCCCCTAAATCAAGTTTAAAATTTAAATACATCTAAGTGCAGGATAATTTACTTGCTATATGCAAATGAACATTTTTTTAGATGAATGTTTTAATTAATTTTAGCTTATGTTGCTAAGATATGTATTTGAAACTATGAGGACCATTATTGTATCCATTGCTTCAGCAATGGAAATTCTGACTTGGCATACACAGACAGACATCACTACATTCGTTTTATATATACAGATTCACAACCAGTAAGATTTTTGAAAAAATGAAGAATTTGCACAAAGCCAGAGAGAAATTATAGGTTATACCTAACATTTCACACAAAACCATAGAGAAATTTCAACACAACTGTTGCACATAGAAAAAGAAAAAAAAAAATTAAAAGCATAAATTTTAGCCAGATTTTTAACATTTTAAAAACATAAATGTTAGTATCATATATAATAATGCTCGATTAAACTTTTTAGGAACTATCCAAAATTTAAAAAAATAGAAATTAATTAATGTATGCCTGCAATAGAAAGATGTCACCAAAAGCAAAATAATGTTGGATAAATAATAATTCTAACTATACTTAATTAAATACAAATAAAATGCATAAAAATAATTTATAAATAAATCAATTAAGTTGATGTTTTTTTAATTATGGACTAAGAGAGTCTTTGTCTATTGAACTGGCTGAGTTTTAAGAATTCAGACTAAAGTATAAATGATATTATATTCTGTGGTATGAAGTAATTACTTAAACAAAGTGTTGATGTTTTTACAGCTCTCTAGGCCCCAAAAATTTACCAATTTCATATAATGGTGTGGCTTAACAGAAAAAAACACAGTTCATATAAGTTATGTTAGTAATGTGATTCAAGCCCAAAAAACGAATTCTTCAATTTTTTTCAATTCCTATATCAATTTTCATTTGTATTGCCATATCCCTGTAATGTGTAGAAACAATAAATATTGAAAATGATATAGAGAACTGATGTGTGAGAAGTAAACAAAATATATTTAAATGATGGATGTTTGTGAGAAAGAAAGTATTTACCAATTCAAGATAGTATTATTATTTTTTAATGCTAAACAATTATTTTTAAACAGACAATTATGCAAAAGTTTTGCAGGGTACACCTGGTATTAAACACTGTTTTCCTTATAATACTTTAGTTATAGAAATAAAAAAGTTGATTATACAAACAATGAATAACTCACGCTGAAGTTCTCTATCAAAGACAGATCTGCTGGGGCACTCTGACAAATGATGCAGCAATTCAGGAGTGGGGACAATGTGGGTTTTGTCAAACTTGCAAACAGATTTTGAGGAATTTTTATTATTCTGTCAAAATTTAATAAAGTAATTATTATTTATTTTTTTTAACTATGGGGGTGAAACTTAAACTAGTAAATATCTCTCTATGTACAAAGGAGAATCTTAGCATATATCTTTGCTTTATACTGCACATGTTGGGTTCAAATGTGCAAAATAAACCATAAAAATAGGTACTTTTTTTCTTGTTTACGTTCTACAGAATTAAAATTGAAGAAAAAACAAGCAATTTAAGTCTTTTCCGTTTTGGACAAAGGACATTTTAGAGCATTTTCGCTGAACGAAATCCGTATTTTTTTCCGTGTTTTGATAAACAGAGAGCGAAGTAATCATGTTGAATAACTGTTACAAAAATGAATATGCCCCTTTGATTAGCTTTTATTATTTATATTTAAAATATAAGCAAAAACGGTACCTAGGAAAGTCTTTTTTTTCGGCCCTGAGATGTCAGATCGCGAAATGCACTTTCGATGTACACTTGGCAGGCCAAGACCTAAAAAATGATATATACATCATGGGTCTAGGACTTATGGTTGCTGAGATCTAGGGCGCTCCTATGTTAATATAGCTTATATAGTAAAAACGGTACTTTACAAGCCCCCTTTTACGGCCCTCAGAGGTCAGATCGCGAAATGGACAAAAGTCATTTCTTGGCAGGCCAAGACCTACAAAATGATATATACATCATGGGTCTAGGACTTATGGTTGTTGAGATCTAGGGTGATGACGGACAGACAGACAGACAAAACAGGGACAATAGAGCATTTTTTTTTAAAAACTCTAAAAATATCATTAATCCAATGCTTTAAAAATAAATTCAAAATTCATATGTACCTCTCTACACTTGATCAGGTGATTCTGAAATGATTTTTTTTGGATGACATGAGATGAATCGTATGGACAAATTATGGTATCATCTCCTCTATTGGATGGTAACATGGCTTTTGTTTGAAAGTAAAAAAAAAAAGATTACTAATTGCATAAACTATTAAGTAATGTTAAAGAGATTTCTACTGGCTTTATAAAAATTAGTGATGCTAAGTAATTAAATTAAAATTACCTTTCTATGCAAATATATCAGTATTTTGCTTTATACTAGTTAAGTAAAATTAAAATTTCATGTTTATTTAAAAAAAAATTATATGTACAGTAAATGCAAAGACAACAATTGAAGAATGTATATTATTGTATATACAGATTATATAAATTAACTTTTCTTTAGTTGAAAAAAACGTAAAAGATTGAAGACTAATCTAAGAGAAACAACTTAGAAGGGGTGAACAGTCCATTATTATATGTTGCTATAACTAATGGTATAAAGTTGACAAGTAGAATGTTTTACACGACTTTACATGAGCTTCTTTAAAAATCTATTACATACTTTCAAGATGTAGTGATGACTGAGTAGGTCTTGAGATAATTAAAAAAAAAAAGTAAGTTCCCTTAGCCCTAACGGGCCAGATGAAGAGTAGAATTCATCTGTTTCTATAACATCGGCATATGAAGGGATTGTGTGGTTAGCACAACGCCCAGGCGCCTTTACTTCCCCAACTCAAGTCAGGTACCCATTTAAAGCTGGGTGGACTTGTGGGACAACTGTGAAACAAATTTCACTTGGAAAAATTCCAATGGCTATCACCTAAGATCGAACCCAGGACTCTCAGGTTGACAGTTGAGTAACTACACCACTCAGCCATCCGTCCCATCCTTGAGATAAGTACTCTACTGGTAATATTGTGTAAGACACATCAATGTGTTTAAAACAAGAACTTCTGACTACACCAATGTGTAAAAGTAAAGTTCCCTTAAACCCCAAAGAGCTCGTCAGGACAGATGAATTATAGTTATAATACAGTTACACTGGTCAGGTCTTAGGAATTAAATTTGATCCTTGTGAATTTTTTTTTTTATTTTTACAACAACAGGGTCTAAATTTACCACTGAATACTGCATAGCTTTCAGAAATTTCAAATCTGCTAATTTTTAAATTTTTTGCTTTAGTCTTCTATTTTTTCTTTATAGATATATACAAAGTTTTTTAGCGGAGGAAAATAATCATATATCTATCCTCTTCCTCAAATAGTTCACAAAAAAGCTTCAGTACAAATTGTCTCCCCTTTTTGTTTATCCTACCTATGTCAATATTGTGATACACCTTTTTGACCATAAAAAATTTCCAAGTGCCAATATAAATTTTTCAATGAAACTTTGCAGGTGTATAAATAAATGGTCCCTCTAATGGCCAATTGGGTTTAATGAAAAACAATGGAAATTTTCCTCATTTGTCACATATACTTTTGGAACCGTATTTTTCAAAAGCATAATCTTTTATGAAAATAACTATGAAAAAAAATCTAAAAAATACTACTGATTCTAATTCATTATTGTTCTTTATCTTTTATATCACATTACACTATTTTCTTTCTAAATAAGCACAAAATGTGTTTACAAAGACAACTACCCTATGTTTTTTTTTCCCAAAAACACGGTCACTAGTGTCGGAAAGAAAATCAATGTCGTAAAATGTCGGATTTCCACATACCTAGCCTAATTGAGTGTTTAGAAGTGTTCTAGGATTATTGTAAAGACAACCAGGCTTCCTTTTATAATTTTAAGTAAATTTCCCAGTTTACTTTTATTAATTTTATGATAGAATTTATGAGTTTATAAATGTCTAAAAAATGTTGTAAGTTGAACGCCAACTAATGCCACAGGGATAAATCAGTTAGCAAACACATCTGTTTCAATGCTTCCTCACAGCTCTTCTGAAAACTTTTAAAATAGACAATGTTGAATGTGTTTTGGTTTTTTAAATCACAGGCATCAATCTTTTTTTCAAAATTTTTACTGACTGTGCTATTAAGTGCTCATTTGGATACAAAACTTAAACCACTCTTTCTCTAGTTACACTTAAGTAGAAGACGCATTGTCATTGAATAATTTATGCCTGATTTATCATGGATATAATTAGAATATTTTCAATATTTAAAGTTAGACATTGAACAAAACACTTAAACAGGCAGCGTAAAATATATGTAAACATTAACAAAAAATTACATAATTGACAAGTTTAACAAGATTCAATGAAAAAACATTTACGAAGAGCAGCATTTGGCCACCTCAGCTATAATCCCATCATTTGCATTTGAAGACTATTACTAATATTAGACATAAGACGATTAGTGATAGTGAGGTTACTGACATTTTGAAGTAAGATATAAATCGGTGGTCAACAACGGGTTGTTGTAGTTATTTGTTAAATATTATGTATTAATGTAAAGCTAGGAAATGAAAAAAAAGACAATAACAAAAAATTTCATATATAACAAAGTAAACGCTAAAAGTTATTTCACTTACTGTTAGGATTAAGAATTTTGTTCACCTGAGGAATTAAAATTCGGTTGGGACGTTAACTCACTGACCTACATAATATATAAGTAAGGCTGTTCCTATTTGTAGTCCGCTACAAATAGTCTGGGACGTTATTGGTAGTTGACTACAAATAGTGTGGTCTCAGGGCAGTGTATTCACTGACCTACATAATAGTATATCTGTAACTAAGAAACGTTTCCGCGGTTATTTGCCGCTAATTTTAGTACAGTGCAATAGATTATGTATGTTTTCAATGTCTTTTTATGAAAATTCACATTATTTTTTTAATTTGCCGTGACTTTTTTTTTTACATTTTAAATATATAAAAAAAATCAAATATAGATGGCAAGCCTACAGCTAATTTTTCCCATTTTATATTGACTAAAAACTTTTTAGTAAAAAGTAATTTGGTTCGTAATTCTTTTATGTGTTAATTCATAAACTTCAAATTATTAAAACGGTTAATGAAACATATGCTACAATTGATCCTTAACACTAAATTAAAACAAGATTTGAGGACACACCCACCCACAAACTTTAAAAAAAAAAAAAAACTCTTTAGCTTTGAACAATTTTTTTTTTATTTTCTGCTTATAAAACATTTTCAACGTAAATACCAGTACTCTAATGCAAGGCCGTACCCAGAATTTTGTTTGGGGAGGGGGGCTGTGCGGAGAGTTTTATATAAGAAACAATTGGAACACAATGATAAAGAAGTATATTTTATAATAAAATTTGATTTTTAGAATTAATTGGGGGGGGGGCTGCAGCCCCACTAGCCCTCCCCCCCCCCGGGTACGGCCTTGCTCTAATGTACTACAAAATGCCGTTCTTATGAGTAGGCTAACCAGGTGAGTGCCCCACCGTATATGCCCCCCCCCCACCCGTTTCCAGTGCGAATTCTTATGAAATGTTATAATATTAGTATTCTAATATCTACGTCCCCAGGCAATCTCCACCCATTTTGGCCTCTGATCAAAACACGCAAATTCATTAGGTGGAAAAAGGGTTATCACCTTTGAACAGAGGCGAACTAAGATTGGACGGGGCCTCGATCAGGTGCAAAAGAAAACAGTGGACCAGTAAAAATACATCTAAAGGTATATAGCTGAGCCTAGCAGAGACTCTCAAAAGTTGGAGGGAGCCTAATTCGCTTACCCTTACTTAATTAGTGTAAGATAGAGGACTCAACATGTCCACACAAACACTATTTACCGAGAGACTTTGATGTGTTGTTCATTTTAAAAGGGGCTCTGGATAAAATCAATTAGAGTTAGGGGTCATCTTGAGGACCCCTGCTATCTTACCATTATTGGGGGCCCCAATATTTGCATTTGGCTGCCTTAACATTGTTTTTGCTAGGGAGCTCAAAATGTACCTTTGCGTAAAATCTGTAAGTATCGTTTTGCCTGTGGTCTCCAAATATACCATTGCCTAAGGCAGGGGTGGGCAAACTTTTTCTACGCAGGGCCACATTAAAACCTTGACTGTTATCGGCGGGCAGCATAAATATTTTGTCTACTTCAATTACAAATTACAAGGTATGAAATTATGAACTAATGATAATAACTATGTATTTGTCATTTTATTTCACGTTCACACTCTCTTACACATGTACATTACATTTTAAAAATACTTCACATTTCGCTCGTAATAACAATAATATCGTTGATATTTGACGTCCAAAATGTCTTGAATGTGTGTATTATTATCAATAATATGATTCTAAACTGATATTAATCGATATTTATTTATAATACGCTCATAATAATTGATTATGCTATAATACGAGATTACCGTTTACAATTTTGGATGTTTGTGAACTGTGGAACCAGCTTACTGGTTGTTATTCGCATGACTGCATTTAAATTGCAGTCAGTCAACATCGATCTTTTCCAGGCCCGTAGCATGCGTGGGGGGGGGGCAGGGGGCCGGGCCACCCTTCATTTTGTCTGACCCCCTCTGCTTATTTTTTCTACTTAGTAAAATATATTACCTCCCCCCCTGCTATTGCCTGGCCCCTGCTGTAGAATGCCGGGCCCCCGCTGTAAAATTTTCATGCTACAGGGCTGATCTTTTCTTAGACTTGTTTTTTTTTACTTACAAACTTACCACAGAGTATAATTATAATTAAGGAGAAATATGTAACTGTTCACAATTTTCGATAATGTTCTTTAACTATGATATCAATTCACATGACTGCATTTAAATTACAATCAATCAACATCAATTTGCTCTCATTGTTTATTGTCATATATGAAAATGCTCACAAATGTATGTGGACCCAAATAGTAACAAAAGCTTAGCAGCAAAGTTTTTTAGGTATGGAAATGCCACTGCTGGCAAACGTCCTTAAAACCCCAACACAAGAACTGTCTTGTACTTCTCCTTCAGGTCATAATCTGTTTGTATGTCAAGCAGCTCTAATTAATATTCTCGAGCCATAAAAACGATTTAGTATCCTAGATTCGAATCAAGAAGTCGGAATAAAATTTAAAAAATACATCGAAAATGCTAATAAAGAAAATTACCATTGCGTGAGGATCGCCACACTTATACGGCCGCATATTTTACTCTGACGGGCAGTAGTTTGCCCACCCCTGACCTAGGGCTCTATTGTCTATGAACCTCCCCCCGCCACCTAAAAATAATAAAGAAAGAATAGCTCTGTCGTATATCTCCTAATAATATATCTATATCTCAAATAGACTTAAAGGCATCTCTTTTACTCATAAACATTATATGTCATGCATATCCGAAATGGTAGATCTCATATCAGACATATCGTCAACTAATCTTGGGCCCAGTATCCTAGAATGGGTAGTGCTCCTTGATAAAGTGTTTTGTAGCCTTTAAAACACACAGTGGCAAAATTTGTTTCAAGTAGTACACATACCTCGATTGTCAAACTATCTTCAAATAAGCTGGCTAGGAATAGTCAATAATAAGAACGACTAAATGTTTGCCGCATGATTTTTTTTTCCTTTATAAATGAATTGTATGAATTGTATGGAGTTTGTCTCGATGGTCGTTCACTTATAATAATTTAACGTCATGGGGGCGGGGGGGGGGGCGAAGTGTGACACAGTGACAGGGAATGGTAACTAGAGTGATTTGGGAAGCGGGCGCGGGGTGGGATAAAACTAAAAAAAGGATTAGCGTTAGTCGGTCAAAACATTAATATCAATTGTAGAGTGGAGAAGACAGGAAAAGACCTTGTTGATGAAATAAAAGAAATATGGTTTAGCGATGATCTGTTGCTGTCAAATTGCACATGACAAGATTAGGGCATTAAGCGAATATGGCTGCTCTATACAATGGCGCAGTGGCATCACGAGGGAGCGCGGGCCGCACCGGGTGTCACCAACATAGGGGTAACACCAAATATAAAATTCAAATTTCATAGAAAGAAATTGGTCTAGTCGGGGTCTTATAACCAATCATAGCTAAAAACATAAGTAATAGCACAGTGTGCTACCATGCAGAGCAGTAGCCCATGGTATTTCTCAAACATTACAATTATAGGGGACTATCTATGGTCTAGCATAGGTAAATTCGAAATATGTTCCATTGTTTGCGGTGGATGTCTTGATGGGGAAAGGTGGGGTGAAAGACACCCTGAATTTTCCGCACCGGATGACACCAACCATAGTGACGCCACTGCAATAGCGTACAGGCACATCTATCAGCAGCAAATCGTTGTGATAGATTTGAACAATAAGATGCTCACACATTAAACTTATTTTTTTAAACCAACTATTTTTGTTGTATGTCCATTACTATCGACACATATTATTTTCATTTAAACTAGGGCTGCTGATTAAACTGCGTTAATTTGCGATTAACGCGTCAAAAAAAATTTGCGATTAAAATTTTTAACGCAACACTTAAATGCGTTAATTTGACTAAATGCGGAAAGTTCACCAAAACGATAAATAACAGAATTTTTCACCATTTGAAGTTTAAGTTCCGTCCACTTATTAAGTAGATCTACCACACCCACCCTGCCGCAATTCACACATACCCTCACCCCCAGGTATGTCGACTGAAGCCCCACTTGTAATATATGATGAAGATGTTTTGGTTATTTAGCCCTTCGACAAGTAAACTCCTGCTCCCTTCCCGGTCGATGTAAAAAGAGAAAACTTTCATTCACTAGTTTACATTATATACTGTATTGTATTGGTAGAGGTATAATGAACCCGTTTATAATTAGATCAAAATAACGAGATGCTAGAAATTTTGTATCATCTTTTTTTTTTGCGCATAATTTTGTATCGTATTTTGATGGTATAACGTCTTGCTAATACATCTGTACCCGAGACAGTGGTTGTATCTTTCATAATTATGTGATACTGAGTTAAATTTTATATATGGCTGTTGATTTACTGCAATTAAAGCGTGATTAATGCGTTAAAAATATGCGATCACATTTTTTAACACAAACACCTAAATGCGTTAAATTGTACCCAAATGGTGTTATTTCAGAGTTGCAGATAAAATAAAAAAAAAATCAGTAAATAACCCAATTCTATAACCAGATCAGACACGATTTAAAAAAAAAAGAAAGAAAAAAAACCCGAACACAGAGTGTCACGTTTACATAAATCATATCATCTATATGACCTTGAAACAATAGGATTGCCATTTCTTATTTCCAACTTATAACCCTGAATGATGCAATTAATGAACATCTGCACGGTGTTATAGTTTGATTAACAAGTGTCATGGCTTTGAAACAATGTAACTTGTGGTTGGTAAGTGACGTCATCTACCAATATTAACATTCCCCACCTCCCCACCAATACAACCACAGTCGGCGAGTTGAAGGACAAATTTACTTAAAATCTTCTTTTGAAGTTTTGCTTTCGCGTTGCAGTCTATAAATGTTATTCTTATATTCTTTCATTCATTTACTTTCTTACTATCAGCTATTTGTTCAATGTTTTAGTGAACAACAAAAAAGAAATTTTTTTTATCGGTTACATTAATAAAAAATATTGTGTAAAATGACACTCTTTGATGATATCGGTCGGCTTTCATTTTTCATCTTCTGTTCTTTCTTTCCTGTTGACGACACACTTTATAACAAGTCGCGACCCACAAGTGAGACTGAGAACAAATGAACAAGGATGCTTATTTGCTCGCGTCAAAAATGACTCGAACATGTCAAGGTCTGGCTTGTCAAAGACGTCACACACACACACACGCACACGCACACACACACACACAGTTTAATACTCTATTGAAGTCTATTGCTTAGGCCAAGTAAGTGTTAAAAAATAACAACACGTTGTTATTATTTTAAAAGGACATTTTGATAGAATTAAAAATGTTACAATTAATAAATAAAGTATTTTTTTCGATTAAATATGCGTTAATTTACGATAATTTTTTTTAATTATGCGTTAATTTCGATTAAAATTTTTAATCGAACAGCAGCTCTAATTTAAACATGTAAGATGACAATACACCAGAGCAGTGGCGAATTTAGGCCTAGGCGCACTAGGCGCGCGCCTAGGGACCCAGATAATTTAGGGGCCCCAAAAACCTGTTTTATAAAAGAAATAAAAAATAAAAAATCCGGTTGCTGTGAGGGTTTTGGGAATTCCACAAATCTATAAATAGTCTTTCAGACTGGTAAACAATGCGAGTTGTCGAATGTGGTTGACTGTATCATGCTTGCTGTGACGTATTAATTAATAAAGTTGGCGCTAGTGTTCGAAGTGACAAGTAACGTACGGTACGTACCAGTAGTTGGCGCACCTTACGTCACAGATTTTAAATAATAATTCTTATTCAAATTTTATTTTTTTTGCAAATTGCGATACCTAATTGTTAATTGCCAGTTTATTACACTATTTTGATAATTTTGTTCTTGCTACCCACTACGCTTTGTGTGGATGAATGATCATTGATCATTTTTCCTTTACTGTTGTAGCTGATTGCGACACAATCGTTTCATTAAAAGTATATATATGAGACAATATCCCTCAGGTGCAAAAAAGCGTGATATCCAAAAGAAAAGAAAAGCAGAAGATGCGAAAAACGAAGACGCCTTGTTGACATTTTTAGCGAAACGACCGGTAATCCCACCATCAGAAACTACTCAAACAGAAATAACAGCTAATGATCCAAGTCCAGTCGTCTCTGCAACAGCCAGTATGGATTCTGAGCCCTAGCCAACAGACTTGCCAGAACCTGAACAGCCGGCTGAAGGTCCTATACCGGAGGTCGTGAGTAGTGAAACTGTTGATGATAACAACTGTGGTGAAATTTTGACAGATATTGCTATGTGGCCAGCGAATTTGACAGAAACCATGCGTAATTATGTTTTGGATTTCAAACCAAAAAATGTTGGCGACCTTTCACGCGCTGGCATGTTGATGACAGATCGTGGCAGAAAATATTTTCGTCATTTATCTGGACATAACTTATACTTAACCAAGGCGAATGGCCAAAAAGAAAGACGTGAATGGTTAGTGCTCAGTGAAACTAGTGGAAGCGTGTATTGTTATGTATGCAAACTGTTTCCAAATAAAGCTAGTCAATTTTCAACAAACGGATGTTCTGATTGAAAAATATTGCCGCCAAAATATTTCTGAACATGTGAATTCGTATGGCCACGTTCAAGCAATGTGCACTTTCGCTAAACGCTTGAACGCAATAGGGCGTATTGACGAACAGATGGCCAAACAGTTAGATGATGAAAGGTAATACTAGAGATAAGTTCTACAAAGGATTGTAGCAACTGTACAGTTTCTTTCCTCTGAAGGCTTGGCCTTTCGTGGTCATGCCAACAATGACGGTAATTTTACCAGTTGCTTGAATTTAGCCTACTTGTCAAAATTTGACCCTTTCTTAGCAAATCATATTGCACGGTACGGTAACAAGGGAAGTGGTTCTGTCAGTTATTTGTCACGTGCTACTTGTGACGAATTGATTAAAATAATGGGCGATGCTGTCAGAGTTCAGTTAATATCAGAAGTAAAGAAATCGATATATTTCTCTTTGATTGTTGATTCAACACCTGATGTTAGCCACGTGAACCAGCTAACTGTGATACTCAGATATGTTCTTATTGATGGTGACATTAAATAACGATTTTTAACTTTTGTTGACATCTATGCTCATAACGCTCAAAATGTGGAGCAAGTGATACTAGACGTTTTGAAGAACTGGGGATTAGATATCACAAAATGCAGGGGACAGAGCTACGACAATGCTTCTAACATGTCTGGCAGATACTCGGGTTTGCAGGCTCGAATCAAGGCACACAGTCCCAATGCAGTTTACATTCCCTGCTCCAGCCATAGCTTGAATCTAGTTGGTAATGCGGCTGCAGAATCGTCGCTTTCAGCAGTATCATACTTTGACTTTATTCAACATATATCAATCATTGCCCTTAACCCATGGTAGGGTATAGGCCACCAACAACAGTTCTCCAGAGTCCTCTGTCCTTTACCATCTTCTCCAGCGGATTCCAGTTGTGTCCCATCTTGATAGTGTCCGCTTCCAGGTCTCGATGCCAGGTATTTCTTGGGCGACCTCTCTTCCGTTTACCTTGGGGGTTTCACCTCAGTGCCTGCCTTGTGATACTGGCTGCTGGTTTGCGTAAGGTGTGTCCTATCCAGCTCCATCGCCTCTTTCTGATCTCTTCTCCAGCTTAGAGTTGGCATTTGTGGGGGGGGGGGGTAGGTAAGAAAAAAAATATTAAAAAAATTCTATTTAATATTTCCAAAAAAAAAAATAAAAAAAAATGGACATTTGTTTGAAACACACTCATTAACATTTGTGCAAAGTTATTTTATGATATCTACAATAGATTTTAAAAATTGGTTCTTTGAAAAATTTTGAAAATATGTCTTAAAATTACACTTTTTTACCCAAAAAAGTCACATAATACATTTTTTAATAAATTTTTTTAATATATTTTTATATCTTTGTTCATTAATTGTAATGTTGTATGCTTGTGCCAAAAATGGCTAGTGTAGCTTAAAAAATAAAAAAAATAGAAACAAGCAATTTAAGTCTTTTCCGTTTCGGACAAAGGACATTTTAGAGCATTTTCTTGTACGCAGTGGCTACGGTTACGCCGGACAAAATTCGTATTTTTTTCCGGGTTACAGCCATAGATATTGATCCACGCGTATGGGTTTTGATAAATAGAGAGGGAAGTAATCATGTTGAATAACTGTTACAAAATAAATAATGATTACGCCCCTTTGATTAGCTTTTATTATTTATATTTAAAATATAAGCAAAAACGGTACCTAAGAAACTCTTATATTCGGCCCTGAGAGGTCAGATCGCGAAATGTACTTTTGATGTACACATAGTAGGCTAAGACCTACAAAATGATATATACATCATGGGTCTAGGACTTATGGTTGCTGAGATATAGGGCGCTCGTTTGTTAATATAGCCTATAAAGTAAAAAAACGGTACTTAATACGCCCCCTTTTTCGGCCCTCAGAGGTCAGATCGCGAAATGGACTTTTGATGCACACATGGCAGGCCAAGACCTACAAAATGATGTATACATCATGGGTCTAGGACTTATGGTTGTTGAGATCTAGGGTGATGACGAACAGACAGACAGACAAAACGGGGACAATAGAGCATTATTTTTTTTCGAAAATGCTCTAAAAACAACAAGCAGAAACCTTAAATGGACCATGGTCCATGGACCACCTTAAAGCGGCCTTGAAACTGCATGCCTACAAGCTGGTCCGGGTACCAGGCCTTTGTTTACTAGTACTGATAAAAAATTATTAACTAGTTGCATCGCTAAATTATAAACATAAGTGTTTTCTGAGTTTTAACATAAACACATCGATCGTTTAGATTTAGTGATTTTTTTCAAAGATTTGACTGATAACTGAAAACTTTGGAAGTGTATAAAGAATTTGAAAAGTAAACAAAATTTGAGATTTAAAAAAAAATGCTGAAAAAATCCTATTTTGTCATTTTTCGACTAATTTCTACCCTTAAAAAAAAACTTCTAACTTAGTATTAATTTGTGTTCGTTAACATATGGAGTTTAGTGTTTTCATTTCCCGTGTAGTGTGTTTTCCTTGGAAAATCTATTTTAAGAAACTGACGACTTAGTCGACATAAAACAAGAAGTGGGATTTGGTGTTCAAATATGTAAAAAAGAGAAGTAAGTTTTGAAATATATTTTTTCATGAAAAGGAACGTGTTATTTAATTGATGTCTTTTAACTCTATTGTAACTATTACATGGAAGTAACTTTTTTTTCCAACACCACCCTCCCTTGCCGTGGCTTTCCAAACATCTAACTCAGTGAGTCAGTGTCATTTCCTTGAATTTCCTCTCATACACTGATACAGTTACCATTTACTTTTGTGTTCATCATGTGTTATTGAATTATTGATTTGAATTTAGTTAAATGTATAATACATTTTCCAATATAACTGGTGTGCATTTAATGCGTTAAAATAGGTAACTATGACCCTATTGTCCCTATGACTACAGTGAATAATGAAACCTACTATGTAATGGCTGTTTATTAGTTCGCACTTGTTAGAAGACCAGATAAACCATTATATTAGGGTATAAGGAACATGACATATATAAATTTTTATTTTTTTTCAGAATTTTTTTTTTCAGGATTAGGGTTAGGGATAGGGTTAGGGATAGAGATAGATATCCATTTGCGTGAAAATCCCCGGAAAATTAGTAACGGGTCGCCCGTACATATGCTAGTACGAGACCCTCTAGAGGGTCTCGTAACAAGTGCGTTATTAGTTATTCTTTTCAAAGATGGCTGATTTTTCGGTAATTCCCAGTCTGGCATTGTTATAGACATTATAGTGTTGCGATTTAAGAAAGTAATAGTAAATGAGTTTCTTAGCCTTTAGGGATTAAGTCTGCTTCAGACATTGTTATAATTTTTATTGACTTAGGCCTACATCTTAAACTTAATCATGAAATGTAATTCCAGCATGTAAAGCCAGTAGCTTTAACCATTCAGCAATTAAACCGCTTATGAGTCAATATGAGTTGATCATCAACTTGATGTTTTTATATAATTATTTTAAACTTTGCTTAATTTTTTTTAACTTATACTTAGTGTAAGTCATATGCTTATTTTTAATTTAAAAACAAATTAAAGCACTATTTCATTATTTAAGAAAAAAAAGTATTATAGCCAAAAACTTTATTTACATAGTCGACATAGAAATTTTGTTATTACTTTTTAATAGTACAGATTTATGAAACTATTTAAAACTGTGGATTTTTTTTCAAACATTTATCAAATCTTGACATTGGCAAGAAACCATCATTTTACCATGATTAATGTTTTAAACAGGAGTCCAGGCTTGCAGAGCCGTGGAACCACACTTTTTGCTGGAGCCGGAGCCGAAAAATCTGGCTGCTCCACGGCTCCCAAATGTTTTTTTTTTAAAGCAGAATTTTTTTTTTTAGCTTTAAAATTCCAAATTTGTTTGATTGTTTGCCTCTTACAATTTGAAATGTTGTCATGTTTTACGAACGCCACAACAGTAACAGCATTTAAATGATAGCGTGCACGCACATCACCACAAGAAATCTTTAATGGGGAATTGTTTTGTGTTCGTTTTAAATCTTGTTTACCCTCCGAAATTTTTTTAATGGCATGTATCTTGTTATATATAAAGTTGTAGAATAATAGAATAATTGTATCAATCATTTAAAAATAAATTTTTACTACGACGATAAATAGAACATGTCATTTTGTATATTATTTGACCACGAATTTGTAATAGACTAAACACAAAATGGTCGCTTTCTGTATTTAACAATTTTATTATAAACAGAATAGCTCAAATAGAGTAGATAAATTTATAAGGCTGTGGGTCCGAATGACAATGCAATCAGACTTTATTGGGACGGGGTCCGAATAAAAATCGGAGTTTATTGGTTCCCGGGTCCGAATAGTCACTTCGAATTTATAAATAATAAATATAAATACTGAAGTCTTTAAAATATTTTAAATAATGTATCATTTTACTATTTGCTAATTTGATCATTGAAATAACTTTTTCTTACTTATATGAAAATGGCGACTAGTGAAACCTCGGTCAAAAATAATTATATGATTCTGGATGCACTGAAATGGTTTGTTTTTAGTAAAACCGACAATGGGTAATTTTTGAATTTCCTGACTATGGGGGTGAACGCTGCAAAATTTGCATAACTTTTTATCAGCGGCATGTTTGCATGGCGCAATTAAAAAAATTTTTGTCTCGTGTGATACTATCTTAATAGGGAGCCGGAGCCATCAAATTTGTGGAAGCCGGAGCTGGAAAAAAATATGGCGGCTCTGCAAGCCTGAACAGGACACAGTATTTTAGATTCTTACTTTTGATCTAAAGCAGACATATGGACAGAGAATATTGAGACGGCTAATATTTATTATGATTTTTATATGTTTGCAGTAGCTATTGATAACTATTGTAAGAGTCTAGACGTTACTAGCTCACTTATAAATTAGCCATGGTATAAGTCAGATTGGTTTAATATTGTATTTTATTATACGCAGTGGCTACGGGACCAGCCAACGGGACTCCATATTTTTTTTTGGGGACCAGCCATAGATGTTTTCGGGGCTAGGGTTAGGGTTAGGAATAGGGATAGGGTTAGGGTGTGGAGCAATATCTATGGCTGGTTCCCGAAAAAAAAATTCGGAGTCCAGCTATCGGGCATGCGCACATCACAGCCGTAAAAAAATAAAGTCCGTCTAGAGCGCAAGCGCATGATGGCTGGTGGTCCCCGAAAAAAAAATACAGAGTCCCGTCGCCTGGTCCCGTAGCCACTGTGTTTATTATAATGCATATATAATTTGCTTTGCTTGGAGATAAATACAAATTGTTTTCTTATTCAGTCAAATGTTTATTGTAAAAAAGATGCCCCCTTTAGTAAAATTATTGAGGTATACTTAAGTTATTTATAGATCTTTCAGAGTGAGTAAAAAAAAAAAACATCTTTTAAGTTGTACATGTATTAAAAAATATAAAAGTTTTTACGAATATAAACATTGCTTTCCTGTAAATGTTGCTTGATGGTATCTTTCTTGATTCTTGCACTATAAAAATCCTTAAAAAATTTCTAGTTCAGTTGGTGATTAATTAATTTTTTTAATACTAAAGGGATGAAAACTGATTAGTATGAATTTTAGCAGCTGAAATGAACACTAAGAAGAATATTATTACTATTTTTAATATTAGGAGTGAGGATTAATTAATGATTGAGGATTTGTTTGGGGTATTTTTTATTGGCACTAAATATTAATGAAGTAGTTATTATTGTTTGAGATAACAGTTTATATTCTGTAAAAATTAATGTTATTAATAAAGCAGAGTCATTGTATGTATTTATAGTGATTAGCATGATGTATTCTATGACTACCAAATGGGTATGTAGCTCTTTTGTGACTAAGCAAATATCCATTTACCTCAGAACTACACACCACAGAATACATAAGAATACACTTCTCTATCTACAGTGAAGCATCCCTTAATAGCACATTGTGAAACCTATGGCTATGAGGCTTTTATTTTAATTCACCTTTAAAATACATTAAAATTCTCTATAAAACTATTCCTCTTTCATCCAACATAATATACTAGTACTACAACTACTTTTGTAAGAATAAAACATAAGAAAAATTCCCAAAGTTTATTTTGTTTCTGGGAATACTTTTGTATTATTAAAAAAAGTAAAGTTCCCTTAGCCCTGACAGGCCATCGGGGCAGATGAAGTGTAGAATTCATCTGTTTCTATAACCTCGGCATATGAAGGGATTGCGTGGTTAGCACAACGCCCAGCCGCCTTTACTTCCCCAACTTAACTCAGGTACCCATTTAAAGCTGGGTGAACTTGTGGGACGACTTTGCACCAAATTTAACCTGGAAAAATTCCATGGGCCTCACCGAGGATCGAACCCAGGATTCTCAGGTTGACAGTCGAGTATCTACACCACTCGGCCACCCGTCCCTTTTTGTATTATTAAGGTTAAGTTTATTGAGTGCAGTTTTGTTTTGTTGTTTTTTAATTCAAAGTTAAGTTTGAATTTAATCAAGCAACAGTTTAAACTATTAAATTGTATTAAAAGTGCACTCTGAAAGCTGCAAAATATTCACATTTATTTAGCAAATTTTATTTATGGTTTGTTTCAGTAGGGTAAAATTGGTATTATCACTCAATGATTTCCTATCTCATCCATTAGATTTAGATAATTTCTAGTGGCCTACAAATTTGTTTCCTTGGCAGGTGGCAATAAAAAAATTGATCACAGGATAATTGAGTTTGTAATGTTGGGTACACCAATTTTATGTGATTTTTAAAAGAAAAAGTATGGTTCAAAATGATTTGGTATAGTGATTAGCTGCAGCAAATCAACTTAAAATTCTAAGGTTTTAAATACTGCAGATGCTGTGCCAGGCTGGTTGCAAGAAACATGTTAATAATGGAAACCTTCTATTGTGATCCTGTAAAGAATCCATCCATTTTATATGGTAATTAAATGAAAAATAAATTAGGAAAATATATACATACAATTTAAGTTTCTTAAGTATCACTGTATTCAGAGAGGAATTGCCTCATAAAGCAGACAGCATCCTAAACTACCTTTTTTACACCACTGCTTACAGGAAGTACAATAATTCCTTCAACTAACTGCTGTCCTGATTGGCTAGTGTAATATATAACAATTCAAACTATTTCATAATATTCCTCACTCATTGTTATCATTGCATCAATAAGCAGTCAAGGCGTTCAAAGCTGTAAAGAAATATTTATTCTTTATCTCAAAGTACCTGTTGTAACAGTTTTCTTTTGTTGTCTTTTGAAAAAAACTTTGTCCTGTAGAGCTGAAATAACTGAATCCAAAACATGTTACTACAAATCAGTGTTTAATGAAATTTAGTGAAATTTTTTTAGGTTACAAATGTACTTGGCCCAGCATATTTTTTTTTTACATACTATGACATCAGGAATCTCACAGAGAGTTAAGAAAAGAATGTGAACAATTTTGGGATGGTCTCTTCCTTGCTTATAATAGATTAATACAGGGGTGGGCAAACTGCGGCAAGTCGGATATATTATGCGGCCCGTTAACATGTACAAGTTTCAATCCTTAGGTTGTTAAATCTCTTTGTTTGGAGTTTTCGCTGTATTTTTGAAATTTTATTCCGATTATGTGATTTGAAACTAGTGATATTAAATCGGTTTTATGGCTCCATAATATTAGTCTGAGCTGCTTGACCTACAAGCAGATTATGACCTGAAGGAAAGGAGAAGTTCAAGCCAGTTCTTTAGCTGGAGTTTTATGAATGTTTGCAAGCAGCAGCATTTTCACACCTAAAAATTTTGCTAGCCAAGCTTTAGCCACTATCTAGGTCCACATACATTTGTGAGCAAGGGTTTTCTTGTATGAAAATAAACAATTGTAAGAACAGATCGATGTTGACTGACTGCATTTTAAATGCAGTCTTGCGAATCACAACCAGTAAACTGTCAACACAGTTCAAGAACATTATCCAAAATTGTAAACAGTGACATAATTTCATTAATATAATTGTACACTGTGGTCAGGTTGTATGAAAATTAAGTTCCTTTGTCTTCATAATTATTATGACAGGTAACAATAAACTATTGTTAAAATAATTATGAATAGTAAAGTTTTATTACGAAACTATCAACTGATTAAGTTCGTATTTTATAATGTAATGTGGATGTGTAAGAGAGTGTGAATGTGAAATAAAATGACAAAGTATCTTTAATTCATATTTTCATATGTTGTAAATTGTAATAGAAGTAGGCAAAATATATATGCGGCCCGCCAATAACAATCAAGTTTTCAATGTGGCCCTCTGTAGAAAAAGTTTGCCCACCCCTGGATTAATAAATCTTTTATATTCTACTTTATTATCTTAATATGTACATTTTTTTAATAAATTCTGCTGAAAGGCTAAATAGTTGACAAGAAAAATGAGCAACATATATAGATGGGGGAGGAATTCCCCCATTGCCATGGACACTGGAGAAAATGTTACTTCGCAAATAGCCATAGGAACAAGTGCTTCACTAAATAATCTGAATAATGGTAAGTACAACTGCTTCATTAAACTATATGAATATAATAGAAAAATAAAACTATTTCATTACATTTTTTGACTGATTGATTACTAGTGCTTCACTAAACTATTTGAATGATTGAAAGTACAAGTGCTTCACTAAACTATTTGAATGATTGAAAGTACAAGTGCTTCACTAAATAAAATTAATCATTGTAATTTGTAACAATCCAGTAATATTGAAATGTGTTTGACACACATACATATATATATGTTATGGCCAATGTCTGTTAGTCAGCCAGTAGCAGCTATTGGCCAGCAATACTTTCCCCCATTGTCACTTCGACATTGGCCACAACCGGCTGGCCATGTGAACATAGGTTGGGTGCGACCGGCCAATATTGCAGTGACAATGGGAAAAGTATTGTATGAAAAAGATAACCTCAATTACGACCTATTTGAACATTAAAGCAAGATAAATTTACTGCAAACAGATGGATATCTTTTATTAAATGTGTACAGATTTATTTGAACATTAAAGCAAGATAAATTTACTGCAAACAGATGGATATCTTTTATTAAATGTGTACAGATTTATTTGAACATTAAAGCAAGATAAATTTACTGCAAACAGATGGATATCTTTTATTAAATGTGTACAGATTTATTTGAACATTAAAGCAAGATAAATTTACTGCAAACAGATGGATATCTTTTATTAAATGTGTACAGACTTATTTGAACATTAAAGCAAGATAAATTTACTGCAAACAGATGGATATCTTTTATTAAATGTGTACAGACTTATTTGAACATAAAAGCAAGATAAATTTACTGCAAACAGATCGATATCTTTTATTAAATGTGTACAGATTTATTTGAACATTAAAGCAAGATAAATTTACTGCAAACAGATCGATATCTTTTATTAAATGTGTACAGATTTATTTGACATTTTTAGTTATTTTGAATGGAAAACTCACTCTGGAGTACATTTGTTATATTTTTAACTCAGTTACATAGAAAAAATAAACAAAAAATGCTCAGCATCATAGAAAAACAAATAGCAGTTTTAATTATGTCAATTAGTATCAAAAGAACTACAAATTTCTCTTAGCTGCAATTGGCCAACTAGCAGACATTGGCCGTAACATACATTTATATATATATATGTTACAGTCAAAACCTGAAATCGGCCAAATCGCAAACTGGCCGGCTGAATCAGGAAGTGGCCAATTTCGCATCACATTATTCTTTTCTGTGTTTTGTGGTTTGGCTGTCCAGTTTGCAAAATGGCATGGGGCAATTGGGCATTTGTAATGATAATCATGTAGTACATCGGATATTGGCCACACACCTCTGCCAAAGTGCAAAATGGCCGGCCTATTCGTGAACTGGCCCAACTTCGGACCTTGGCTGTAACATATTCATATATATATGTGAACCTAAGTTGAGTAATTAATTTTAATATATATTTTTCCAATCCTTAGGTGCTGACTATAATTACGATGGCTTTGTCATAAATAAATCTAAAAACAACTCTGGCCATTTAGAATATTCTGATCCCAACAAATGGCATACACCAAAAGATGCTGTTCTTGAAAAGTTTTACATGAATGGTCAAGGTGATTGTAAGTACATTTTCATTTTATATATATATAAATATATATTATAACAATAGCTTTACATATTTTTCTACAACTTTACAACCACTGATAAGTTGAGAAATTTCAGTTAGTTGGTCAAGTTTAAAAGTTCATAAGGCCAGGGCTACATTTATATATTGTCTTAAATTAAAAATTTAGGATTAGATCTTTGTTCTGTAAAAAGGTCAACAGTACAAGTCAGATTCTATAAAATTCCAGTGACCCAGGGTGGGGGAAGGTTCTGTAAGTTAGGTCTAAATGACATTAGCCTTTTGTGTAGTGTCAAGGGGGAGCACTACTGTCTTTTAATCCAAATCAGGACAATGAACTTTATGAAGTTGATACAAGTCAGTGACTTTAACTGTAGGTAACAGTAAACAAGATAATGAAGATTTCTTAATGAATTTCTTACAGAACCGTCAAATATTATAGGTGCTCTTCCATAATATAGTAGGGGCTCGTCCATTAATTACAGCAAAAATTTAAGCACATTTTAGACACACAAACACCCACTCTCGTGTCAACAGCTAACTTTTGCCGGACCCCCGCCTCAAACAAAATGTTAAATAACAAACTTCAAACTCGCCCGCAAATTATTATCATTGAAATCTAATTTGACTAAAATATATCACAAGTTTTATTCAAAAACTGGAACCCATCCCCAACCCTTAGTATTATATTAAGGTATATGGTTCTTGAATTAATTTTGTTTTACTCTCCGGTTCGCAGTTATATGCCTACCACACTATCCGCAGAGCCTTAGCTAGCTATTGCTGCACCCTGTGCGAGTAATTTTTGGTGCTCCCTGTCCTACCCACCGTTCTGAAAAGTGTGAAACAAGCTTGTATGAAAATATTTAATAGAACTCAACACAAAATATAAATAATCTTTTATATGTCAAAACTATCTGAAATAGGATGAAAAACATTGTTTAAGTGGAACAGCTTTAAGCAGGTTTTGTATTTCTATATACACTTTTGGTCTTAACTTGTAAACTGACTGGCTAGACTTGTGACCACAAACCAAACAAAATAATAATCATAACAACAAACAGATAGCTGTTAAATAATCCTGGAAGTGAGGATTCTCATAACTTATGCGAGGCAACATATCAATCCATAACTTTTGTGAGGCAAAATATCAGAATAGAAATCATACATTTTATGCGTGTCTATATCAATGTACAGATCCTACATTCTATGCGTGTCTATATCAATGTACAGATCCTACATTCTATGTGTGTCTATATCAATGTACAGATCATACATTCTATGTGTGTCTATATCAATGTACAGATCATACATTCTATGCGTGTCTATATCAATGTACAGATCATACATTTTATGCGTGTCTATATCAATGTACAGATCATACATTCTATGTGTGTCTATATCATTTAAAAAATCCTACATTTGATGTGTGTCTATATCAATGTACAGATCATACATTCTATGTGTGTCTATATCAATGTACAGATCATACATTCTATGCGTGTCTATATCAATGTACAGATCATACATTCTATGTGTGTCTATATCAATGTACAGATCATACATTCTATGTGTGTCTATATCAATGTACAGATCATACATTCTATGCGTGTCTATATCAATGTACAGATCATACATTCTATGCGTGTCTATATCAATGTACAGATCATACATTTTATGCGTGTCTATATCAATGTACAGATCATACATTTTATGCGTGTCTATATCAATGTACAGATCATACATTCTATGTGTGTCTATATCAATGTACAGATCATACATTCTATGCGTGTCTATATCAATGTACAGATCATACATTCTATGTGTGTCTATATCATTTAAAAAATCCTACATTTGATGTGTGTCTATATTGTTGATATAAATTTACAAGTCACACATTCTGTTTAGTAACTTTTGTTTTCTAATTGTCTACAGCTTGTGTGATTAATAAAAAACGAATCAGTAAAATAGAAGTGTTGCCTGAAGAAGACAAATTCAGTGAATATGAGGACAAGGACATTTCCTCAGTAAGTCAGCCTGTACATGTGAAGAGACAAAACACCGCTGACCTTGTTCACTTCAAGGAGCAATATTGTCGTGACATAGAACAGCCAGTTGTTGATAAAAGACAGCTGAAAAAGAAAGAAGTGTTGAGGCCAGAAATCAGAGATGGTTACTTCAATGCATTTCATAAACAGACTCATAAACGCTGTGCTGATGACCAATCCAAGGAAGAAATGTTTGAAGAGATGAAAGTTTTTAGCCTAAGGTAAACTACTAACAAACATTGAAAAGCATTGTAGAAATGAAATGTACAAGCCCATGGTAAACTACTAACAAACATTGAAAAGCATTGTAGAAATGAAATGTACAAGCCCATGGTAAACTACTAACAAACATTGAAAAGTTTTATAATTTCTGCCAATTTTTTTTTTTAAAGTGTTATTTCTGATTGCTTATATCTGACAGAATATTCTAGATGTCTGCCTGTTTACCACATAAAATTATTCTAGATGTCTGCCAGTTTACCACATAAAAATATTCTAGATGTCTGCCTGTTTACTACATAAAATATTCTAGATGTCTGCCTGTTTACCACATAAAATTATTCTAGATGTCTGCCAGTTTACCACATAAAAATATTCTAGATGTCTGCCTGTTTACCACATAAAAATATTCTAGATGTCTGCCTGTTTACTACATAAAAATATTCTAGATGTCTGCCTGTTTACTACATAAAAATATTCTAGATGTCTGCCTGTTTACCACATAAAAATATTCTAGATGTCCACCTGTTTACCACATAAAAATATTCTAGATGTCTGCCTGTTTACCACATAAAAATATTCTAGATGTCTGCCTGTTTATCACATAAAAATATTCTAGATGTCTGCCTGTTTACCACATAAAAATATTCTAGATGTCTGCCTGTTTACTACATAAAAATATTCTAGATGTCTGCCTGTTTACCACATACAAATATTCTAGATGTCTGCCAGTTTACTACATAAAAATATTCTAGATGTCTGCCTGTTTACCACATAAAAATATTCTAGATGTCTGCCAGTTTACTACATACAAATATTCTAGATGTCTGCCTGTTTACCACATAAAAATATTCTAGATGTCTGCCAGTTTACTACATAAAAATATTCTAGATGTCTGCCAGTTTACCACATAAAAATATTCTAGATGTCTGCCTGTTTACTACATAAAAATATTCTAGATGTCTGCCTGTTTACTACATAAAAATATTCTAGATGTCTGCCTGTTTACTACATAAAAATATTCTAGATGTCTGCCAGTTTACTACATAAAAATATTCTAGATGTCTGCCTGTTTACCACATACAAATATTATAGAATTCTGCCTGTTTACTATATAAAAATATTCTAGATGTCTGCCAGTTTACTATATAAAATTATTCTACATGTCTGCCTGTTTACCACATAAAAATATTCTAGATGTCTGCCTGTTTACCACATAAAAATATTATAGAATTCTGCCTGTTTACTATATAAAAATATTCTAGATGTCTGCCAGTTTACTATATAAAATTATTCTACATGTCTGCCTGTTGACCACATAAAAATTATTCTAGATTTCTGCCTGTTTACTACATAAAAATATTCTAGATGTCTGCCTGTTTACTACATAAAAATATTCTAGATGTCTGCCTGTTTACCACATAAAAATATTCTAGATGTCTGCCTGTTTACTACATAAAAATATTCTATATGTCTGCCTGTTTACTACATAAAAATATTCTAGATGTCTGCCTGTTTACTATATAAAAATATTCTAGATGAAAAATATTCTTTCATGAAGATATGCCTCAGTGTTAATGTCGCTTTCAAGGACAGTACAATGAAAACGTGATGGGTGATTACATTATAGGAGTTGTTTGAGAAAGTGACAGCATATAATTGTAAATCTAGAAAGTGACAGCATATAATTGTAAATCTAGAAAGTGACAGCATATAATTGTAAATCTAGAAAGTGACAGCATAATTGTAAATCTAGAAAGTGACAGCATATAATTGTAAATCTAGAAAGTGACAGCATATAATTGTAAATCTAGAAAGTGACAGCATATAATTGTAAATCTAGAAAGTGACAGCATATAATTGTAAATCTAGAAAGTGACAGTATATAATTGTAAATCTAGAAAGTGACAGCATATAATTGTAAATCTAGAAAGTGACAGCATAATTGTAAATCTAGAAAGTGACAGCATAATTGTAAATCTAGAAAGTGACAGCATAATTGTAAATCTAGAAAGTGACAGCATAATTGTAAATCTAGAAAGTGACAGCATATAATTGTAAATCTAGAAAGCAAACACACTTTTACGTTTAATATCTTGACTCTTACAGTAATGTACAATGACATCAGTTTCCTATGACATTTTGTTACTGAATATGAACCTAAACAGATGAATATGGTCATTATTTTTACAATTGTGAAACATTTTTATAGTTTTCAAAGTCCTGGTCATAAAAGCAAAGTTGGAAAATAATTACTGGTATTTTCTGTTATATTGACTGTTAGGAAATACTATGTGATGGACAGGAACAAAAACTCTGTTACATAGTGAAACACCTAAACATGACCTAATAGTAACTTTATTACATAGTGTAATATACACCTAACAGTAACTTTATTACATAGTGTTATATACACCTAACAGTAACTTTATTACATAGTGTACTTTGTTACTAAGGTTAATATATACCTATCAGTAACTTTGTTACAAAGTATAATATGTACCTAACAGTTACTTTGTTACAGAGTGTAATACATTCTTAAAGTAACTATGTTACATAGTGTAATACATGTATATACCTAACAGTTACTTTCTTATATTATGTAATATATATATATATAAATAACAGTTACATGTAAATATTACATTATTAGACTGCAGTAAAGGTTTGTGCATTAAGTTTAAATGTAGTAAATGATTATCACTCACCATATAAAATGTTTTTGTTATGAAACAATTATTTCTACCTCCAGGGAGACAGAGCAAGTAAATGAACTGATAAACAATATCAACCTTAAGAAGCAACTTGACCCAAAATGTATCAGTTTTGACAGACAGGTAAATATAATTCTTTCCCTTTTTAGTTTTTTTTTTTTACCATTTTAAATTCTCATCCAGTAATGAGAATATCTACCTATATAAAACACAAACTAAGTTAGAGTAACATTATTTGCATTAATTAAAATCTACCCAAATATATTACATGTTGAAACATAGCAAATAAACAGTCTATGTTTATCAATGAGAAACAACCCAAATTAGTTAAATTTAAAAACACCTTAAGTTAGATTGACACCCAAAGGATCAAATTTTCATTATTCATAAACTATTTTTTTTTTAGTTAAAAAAAACTATTTTTTCTTCAAAGAAATTTTCGGCAGTGGAAAATCTTGATGATGATAGCCACTTAAAAAATTCTGGAAGTTTTGGAGAAGTTTCCAAGGTGATTGATCGTAAAACTCAAACAAGACTCATCAGAAAAAAAGTGAGTGATGCAGTATATTATACTAAGATGCAAACAGATACAGTGAACTGTTGTTATGATGAAATTGACATGAACTCCTAATTAGAGGAAGGAGGGGGGGCATCATTGTGCTGTTTGTACGTAGGAATGCAAAAATATTTAAGCAATCTCACTAAAACTCAATAAATCATTTCTTTCAATGTATAAATTGAAAATGTAACTGTATTTAATAAAATATTTTTTAATTTGTGAAATTTGGTACAAAATTTGCACAGATAGAAATTTAATCAAGGGAGTTAATGCAATTTTTGCTCACTTGAATTAACTCCAAGGGTTAGAATTTCACAGGTTAATTGCAGAAAATCATTGAAAACATGATGCCGAAATAAATGCGTGAATAAATAAGTTTATTAAAACTTTTCTGTATTTTATTAACTCCCTGTTTCTATTCTTATCTTTGATAATATCTGATTAAATATTTGATACCACCTTTCACAACTTACAATATTTAGTTTCTATATCCCAAATATAAGGATCACCATTTATCATACTATACTGTTAGTTACCTTCTTTGCAAAATAAGTCAGTTTCCATCAATACTTATCACTGATAGTCATTTTCCATCAATACTTATCATTGACAGTCAGTTTCCATCAATACTTATCATTGACAGTCAGTTTCCATCAATACTTATCATTGACAGTCAGTTTCCATCAATACTTATCACCGATAGTCAGTTTCCATCAATACTTATCATTGATAGTCAGTTTCCATCAATACTTATCATTGATAGTCAGTTTCCATCAATACTTATCACTGTGAAGAAATGTCTGTACTGGCACATTTCTTAGTAATGCTATCTCTAGGCACTTGTCTGCACCCTATATCAGTGCATGCTATCTCTAGAACTTGGAATGTCCAGCCCCTATATCAGTGCAGAAAAGTTAAAGAGTTAACATATGAATATCATTGGTAGAACTGGGTCATCATAAGACTCGCCAAAGTCCGATGGACAGGACCTGGAGAAACCTTAACAGATGAGGGTCACCAAGTATGGTTCAAACATCAGGAAAGAACTAATTGGATCAGTCATTAGCTGCACACCCAATTTCAAGTAGACAAATCAGTAAAGAATTTGTGCAATGCCCCACTACCTCACTTTCATACAAGTATATGCCCTAAAGTCACTAGTCATCACAGAAGTATATGCCCTAAAGTCACTAGTCATCATACAAGTATATGCCCTAAGTCACTAGTCATCATACAAGTATATGCCCTAAGTCACTAGTCATCATACAAGTATATGCCCTAAAGTCACTAGTCATCATACAAGTATATGCCCTAAGTCACTAGTCATCATACAAGTATATGCCCTAAAGTCACTAGTCATCATACAAGTATATGCCCTAAGCCACTAGTCATCATACAAGTATATGCCCTAAGTCACTAGTCATCATACAAGTATATGCCCTAAGTCACTAGTCATCATACAAGTATATGCCCTAAGTCACTAGTCATCACGAAAACACTATAGAAAGACATCCAAATAATAATGGCGACTGGAATGCAAAAATAGTCCCTGGTGCCTACCAACATTGGTCATGGAATTTTGGACCAGGGGAAACAAATGAGAGGGGAATAAGGTTACTAAAATTTGCTCAAAGTCATCACCTTTACCCTTCATCCACACAAACATTCAAGAACAGTCACATGACAGTCTCCTGGAGGTCTAATTAAGAATCAGATAGACTACATCCTTGTACAAAAGCGTTTCAAATCTAGTATCATTAAAAGTGCAAACAAGGTCTTTCCCTGGGGCAGATATAGGAAGTGACCATAATCTTGTCCTAACAAGATTGAAGCTGAATCGAGGTAACCATACTCAACGCTTCAGGTTCAACCTTGATAACCTAAAAGACCTGGAAGTGGCAGAGATATTTCAGGCTAAGATGGGTGGCAACATTCATGCTGAACTGCTAAAATGCAGAGTTGCGGCAGTAACCAAATTCCTTTCAATGCTCTGCCAGAAGATATGGGTAATAAAGTTGGGCCCAAGGAGTAAACCCAGTCACTCATCATACCACTGCCTAAAAAAGGCAATTTGAAAGTGTCAGAACTACAGGACTATCAGTCTCATCAGTCACCCAAGCCAAGTAATGGTAAAAATTATACTCAAACCTTTAATTCCAGTAGGTAAGTAACTGCTGGCAGAAGAACAGGCAGGTTTCAGACCAGGCAGAAGCACGTAAAAAAACATACACAACAGCATAGAAAACTTCATCATAACTTTATAGACTTCAAGAAAGCCTTTGATTGAGTATGGCATGAAGGACTCTGGCAAGTTCAAAGACGCTACAACATTGAAGAGTGGCTGGTACAAGATATCGGAGCACTCTACAATCAAGCGAGTAGTGCAGTCCAACTCAGTGGCTGTGTAGGGGACTTCTTCAGGATGTTTATTGGAGTCCGTCAGGGCTGCATTCTCTCACCAGTGCTGTTCATTATCTTCTTAGAGAAAATCATGCAATAAGCACTCACTGACCACCACACGTCCATTTCCATCAGTAGAAGACTCCTATGCAACCTAAGATTTGCTGATGATATAGATCTCCTTGTCGGGAGAAACAGTGAACTACAAGAGCTGACTGACAAGCTTGCAGATAGGGCGGGTGCATATGGAATGGAAATCAGCACATAGAAAAGCAAGATAATGGACAATACCACATATGCCAGTAGTGCTAACATAATAATGAAGCATCAAAAGCTGAAGGAAGTACAGAACTTCAAATACCTGGGAGCCATCTTATCCAAAGACAAAAGCTGCAAAGTGGAAATTCAGGCCAGGATTGGGTCAATGATGGGGGCTATGGCTGAATTAAACAGAATTTGTACCAGCAAAAATATTAGCCTACCAACTAAGCTCAGACTTTACAGAGTTAAAACAATAGCCCTGTATGGGTGTTAGACATGGACACTTGTAGCAGCCACTGCAAGAAAGTTACAGGCATTCGAAAAAAAAATAATACATGAGGAAAATCCTTTAAATATCCTACCTCGAACGCAAAACCAATGAGTATGTCTGGGAAAGAATATCCTCAATCATTGGCTCTCAGGAAATGACTTTGGCAACAATCAAGGGACATAAGAAGGCATAATTTGCACTTGTGCCATGGCATGATAGCCCGCCAAAAACTTTTCTTCATAGGACTGTAGAAGTAGGCCGTTTTAATTTGAAAGAATTAAACAATAATGTTTAAATAAGGCATTGAATTTTTACTTCCTAATTATTCATTATTTTCAGAAAGATGATGACTAACCTATGAACTACCGTTGTAGTTGCTTAATTTACGTGTAAAGAATGATTTAATCTTGCATCCATGGCTAACTTATGAACCCCAGCTTATAATTGTATAATTTATACGTAAAGAAAGAATCTTTTAATCTAGTTTCCATGACTAACATATGAACTCCAGTTTATAGTTTTTGAAATCTCAATTTATAATTGTATAACTTAAATGTTGTTTGATCTTGTATCCATGTCTTGCAACAGATTAAAGACAAAGTAGAAGTGAATGAAGTGGTTGTCCCTAGTCAGTTTCTACATGAATCCAACATTTGTTCAGTTTATGGACTTTACTTTGATCGTTTGAATGCATACATAATCCAGGAAGATGCAGGTAGGAAGATTATTGCAGTAAAAAGTAATAGAGCTAAGATTTCGTTATATAAAATTAATTGATTATTGGCTAAAGATTGCTAAAAATATAGTTTTGATATATTTTGAATACCACATTTGTTGTCATGATGTTTTTTGAAATCATGTTACCTTAAATTGCCTGCAGGCTCTGCTGTCATTTTGGTTTTGTCTAGATACCTAACAGTAGAAAATAGAAAAGAAACGAATGTATTAAAAACATCTTCTTCCATTATTAAAAACATCTTCTTCCATTATTAAAAACATCTTCCATTGTAATGTGTTTTGTTTTGAGACTTGTTACCTCTATTTAGTATTTTCAGTAACAGCTTTCCTATGTCTTGCTGGAAAGTCTGTGCTTGGCTGGCTGAAAAGTCTGTGCTTGGCTGGCTGAAAAGTCTGTGCTTGTCTGGCTGGAAAGTCTGTGCTTGTCTTGCTGGAAAGTCTGTGCTTGTCTTGCTGGAAAGTCTGTGCTTGTCTGGCTGGAAAGTCTGTGCTTGTCTTGCTGGAAAGTCTGTGCTTGTCTTGCTGGAAAGTCTGTGCTTGTCTTGCTGGAAAGTCTGTGCTTGTCTGGCTGGAAAGTCTGTGCTTGTCTTGCTGGAAAGTCTGTGCTTGTCTTGCTGGAAAGTCTGTGCTTGTCTGGCTGGAAAGTCTGTGCTTGTCTGGCTGGAAAGTCTGTCCTTGTCTGGCTGGAAAGTCTGTGCTTGTCTTGCTGGAAAGTCTGTGCTTGTCTTGCTGAAAAGTCTGTGCTTGTCTGGCTGGAAAGTCTGTGCTTGTCTGGCTGGAAAGTCTGTGCTTGTCTTGCTGGAAAGTCTGTGCTTGTCTTGCTGGAAAGTCTGTGCTTGTCTTGCTGGAAAGTCTGTGCTTGTCTTGCTGGAAAGTCTGTGCTTGTCTTGCTGGAAAGTCTGTGCTTGTCTTGCTGGAAAGTCTGTACTGCTCTGACAAATGTTCATCAGTCAGACTCGGGGAAGTTTTTATAAATTTCAAGAAGGAAAAAAACTGTACACTAATATATTTGTAGAATCAAACATCACCATAATTCTTGCGGCAAACTTTCTGAAGTTTTGAAACTTTTCTGTAATGTATGAAATAACACCAGTTTTCCCAACTTGAGTGTAGAATGTAGAACCTGACAGCATTCCAAATACTTTCATATGTAAGTTATGCTCTTCCTTGTTAAAATTAAAGGTAAATGGTTCTGAGAGTAATGCAAGTGGTTTATTGACAGCATTCCGAATACTTTCATATGTAAGTTATGTTCTTCTTTGTTAAAATCAAAGGTAAATGGTTCTGAGAGTAATGCAAGTGGTTTACAGTTGATGAGAAATCATGAAATCTCTCCAGAAATTACAGATTCAGTGAGAATCAAGATGCAAGTTTTCTATTTTCTTTCTTAACATAGCAGCAACTCTATTAGCAGCCCATGCAATTGTAAATTTGCTCAAAACAAAAGCCTAATGCTGCATAATTCGCTCAACTTTTTCAAAGATAACATGACTTTTTGAGATGTCATGGATAGGGGGTTAATTCTATCAGTTCTTCATAAAAATAAAATTAATTTTCAAAGTCGTCTGCTATTCCACTGATATAAACAGTCGCAGAAAAATGTTGAATCTTCATGATGTCGTCTTTAACTGTTGTTTCAAATCATTTCATCAGAACTATTCAATAATCTTCACTATGAGTTAATTGTTAGCAGTGAAGAAACTCCCTTACTTAGTACACATATTTGTACAACCGGTGTGTAAATGCCTCAAGTAAGACTTCAGTTTCTTGATCTTGAGACATTAAACACTAGATCTTTCAATTTTTCATGGTATAACAGATCGGAGCTCACACTTTTCTTGAAAAACTGCCCTTTCTTCATTTGATGTTTTTTTTCTCTTCTTTGGAAGAACACTACCCATTTTGACCTTATCACTTCTTAATAATCACCACAGTGCTGAAGGATGATACTGACAGGTTAAAATTATCTTCACTGGTAGAATTCATGGACTGATCAAAACCATCACCATTATATCATTACCACTTATATAAAGTAATAAAATCAATTACAAACGCACACAAAAGAAATTAACCAACCAATTTGACATGTGTGCTGGTAACTACCTGACCTAATGAAGCAGAATGCTATGCTGGATAACCAAAAAGCCATAATGGCAAGAATTTTATTTGTTAACATCATTAAAACTTTTATCAAGAATTTTATTTGTTAACATCATTAAAACTTTTATCAAGAATTTTATTTGTTAACATCATTAAAACTTTTATCAAGAATTTTATTTGTTAACATCATTTAAACTTTTATCAAGAATTTCTTTTTATATTTATATGTTTTACTGCACTGCTGTACATGTTAAATCTATGACCTTTGTGCATTAAACTATTTGTTTATCAGGGTTCTCAGTACGCCAGCTTGGTACTGCAGTTGAGTTCCGTGAAAAGTTAAGACAGCCTGAAATGATGGAGAATATTGTGCTGGGTATTTATCAAGGTCTTGCTGTGCTTGAACGTAATAATATTGTCCACTGTGATATCAAACGTAAGATTTCATTCCATTTGTATTCACTTCACTCCACACACAATGGATGTCATATCACTCCATGCACAATGGATGTCATATCACTCCATGCACAATGGATGTCAAATTAGAAAGTATTTATTTTGTTGTTTCATGGGATGCAATAGACATTTGTATCAAGGGCTGGCCAATGTAACCTTTGCACTTTCATAGGTAATTCCAGGTGTAAATTATTAAATTAAACTATTATAATCATGAATAGGTCAGCATGTTTATTCTGTTTTTATGTTTTTACTGTGTTTTTTTTATCTATTACATAGTTGTTTCAAGTGATTACAACAAGTAAATAAAATTGAAAAAAATTGTTTCTGCTCGGGTGCTTTATCTCTTAACTTGTCATTTAGGGGAACTTAGGGTAAGATGAAACAGACACCATATTTAAAACGATCAAAACCAAAAAATGAGAACATGATCACTTCTAGTGAGACAGCCAAAACAGATTCTATGAAGAATGTAAAAACGGCAGTGGTGAATTTCGTAAGAGAAGAAGACAATGATGTAACACTAATAAATTATCAACATGTAGTTATGGGGAATGAGCAAAATGTGGTCAATCCATTGAGAAATCTGGATAATCCTGCCATGAAGCCATAAAAAATGGAAAGATCTTGTATTGACTATTTGTTACAAAAAGGTCCACCTGAGATTACTTTGGAGAATTTTCCGAAAAATAAGGATGGTAGGCATTTCTCTAAAGTGCATTGCAAACGAAAGCTGAGAAATGTTGAAAGTATTTTGCGTCCTTGGCTGATACATTCTGTGTCAGTAGGCTAGATCTATTGTTCTACTGTTGCCTACTGAGAAAACAAAAAAGCTCTTTTTTAAATGAAGGATTTGACCAGTGGCTAAGCTGTACCACAAGGCTAGCAGAAGATGAAATATTGCAAGGGCCGCCATGACTAGTTGCTGTGAAGCTGGAGCCCCAAGACTAAGTAAAACAACAGGCATTCATTAGGAGATGTTTTATTCTGAGACTAAACGTTGGAATCAAGTTTTTCAAAGACTAGTTGTGATTGTACAATTTCTAATAGAGCGCGATTTAGCTTTCAGAAGGACTATTGAAAGAGTTACAGAGCCAAATAATGGGAATTTCCTGGGTCTAGTAGAATTACTGGCAAAGTTTGATCCAGTAATGGGGGAACATCTTTGACATGTTGCCAATGCAGAAATTCATGATCTTTTCCTGGGAAAGAAGATTCAAAAGGAACTCATTACTGTAGTAGCTGATGCTGTTGTAAATGCTATCCTTCGAGACATCAAGGATACAAAGTATTTTTCAGTGATATCGGATTGTACTCTAAACTTAAGTCACAAAGAGCTGATGTCATTAACTATCCGGTATGTATCAGATGGGGTTAATGTGGACAAGGTTCTGAATATGGTGCGAGCATGAATGGCGTCCATTCTTGATTTCAAAAACGGCTTTTAAATATTAACAGCAGAGCATTTTTACCTCATATGCGTGTCATAATTACAATCAGGTGGTAGCAGACATGGTTAAAATAAGCCCTGATGCATTCACCTTTTTTGGAACTAAACAATGCGTGTACACTATCTTTTCAGCATCTACAAAGAGATGGTCATTTTTCCGAAAGCATGTTTCCAATCTGTCTGTAAAAACTCTGTGCGAAACAAGGTGGGAATGTAGAATAGTGTCAAAGCTCTTTGTTATCAATAGCCTGAAGTTTGTGACGCACTCGATGAATTTGCTGAAAAGACTAATGATGAGATAATTAAAAGTGAAGCAGAAACACTGTATGAAACATTGAAGCAGTACACATTCTTAGTGTCACTTGTGTTATGGTACGACGTGCTCTTCCACGTGAATTATGTGAGTAAAGAACTGCAAGGTGAAACAATAGATTTGAGCACTGCAATGGATTTGTACAACAACTTGATGACTTGGGCTAAGGAAACTGAGAATTGATGGGTTTGTTCATATTCTTGTTACACCAAAGGAATTGGCTAAAAACATGGAAGTTGTTGCAATCTTTCCAGCCAAACATCAAAAGAAAAGGCAGCATGATAAATCTGTGGAAAACTTCACACCTGGAAATGCTGAAGATGACCACAGGATAAATTGCTTTAACAGAATTGTGGACGGTGCAATTCATTCCTTTCAACCACAACCTATTTGAGTTTCTTGTCAGCTTCAAGAACCTTCAGCATGATGACATATGAAAGTTAACAGTGAGCTTCGAGCAAGTATTGACGTCATCAACAGACCAGTCAGCAGATATGTGTGGGCAAGAATTAGCAGATGAAATGAAATCTTTAAGGCATATTCTGCCAAATACCGCCAAAACCCTGGCAGAAATTTTGGCTTATCTGTCCTCTAATAAAAGATACACTGCTTTCCCCAACTACTTTGTTGCACTCAGAATATTTTTAACAAAACCTGTAGTTGTGGCATCTGGTGAAAGAAGCTTCTTGTGCCTCATATTAATTAAGAATTACTTGAGGTCAACAATTCACGCAGATAGATTGAACAATTTGGCAATTCTTGCTATTGAACCTGATCTATGTAGGAAACAGAATTTTGATGATATACTGTATGACTTCGCTACACGCAAGGTTCATAAAAAAAAGTTAATTGTAAAGAATGAACAAAATACAAAGACGAATTTATTTTCTAATACAAGATCTTAATTTTCACTTATTATCCTTATCCCTACCCAGACCGGGCCCCGCCCAATCCGTTTCACATTAGGGCCCTGCAATTGTTAGAATTGTAAGGGCCGGCCCTGTTTGTATCTGTTTAACTCTATAGTAGTGATTCTCAAAGTTGGTGCTGAATGGGGGGGGGAGACCTCAGAGTAAAATGTATAGTGGGGAGTGTGCTCAAACAATTGAAGAAATAAACTAATGGACAAAATATTTGAACAGCAGAACAATTGAGAATGAATGAAATATGTAGAACTTCCATTACTGAATAAGAAATAAAATGAAATTTGTAGAACTTCCATTACTGAATAGGAAATAAAATGAAATTTGTAGAACTTCCATTACTGAATAGGAAATAAAATGAAATTTGTAGAACTTTCATTACTGAATAGGAAATAAAATGAAATTTGTAGAACTTTCATTACTGAATAGGAATTAAGAAAGAATGAAATTTGTAGAACTTTCATTACTGAATAGGAAATAAAAAAAAATAAGTAGAACTTCCATCACTGAATAGGAAATAAGAATAAATGAAATATGTAGAACTTTCATTACTGAATAGGAAATAAATACCTCCTAAGTTAAAAATTGATTTCAGTTGAAATGGCACCCACTGACACATTTTTAACCTGTGTTTTTTCTCTTTAGCTGAAAATGTTTGTCTGAGTATCAACTCAGAAGGCTTGTATGTCACTAAACTGATAGACTTTGGTTCGTGTAGAACAGGTGTTGATAAAATGACCTATGCCGGACTGACTCCAGAGTACTTACCACCCAATATCAATGAATTCTTATTCAATGCCATGCAGAAAAAGGTAATAGGAAGCTTTTATTTTTAATGAAGCAATTTTTGTTTTATTGGATCAATGCCTATTTCATTGGTTCAACTTCTATTTCATTGGTTCAACTTCTATTTCATTGGTTCAACTTCTATTTCATTGGATCAACTTCTTTTTCATTGGATCAACTTCTTTTTCATTGGATCAACTTCTATTTCATTGGATCAACTTCTATTTCATTGGTTCAACTTCTATTTCATTGGATCAACTTCTGTTTCATTGGATCAACTTCTGTTTCATTGTATCAACTTCTATCTCATTGGATCAACTTTTATTTCATTGGATCAACAATTTCATTGCATCAACTTCTATTTCATTGGTTCAACTTCTATTTCATTGGATCAACTTCTATTTCATTGGATCAACTTCTATTTCATTGGATCAACTTCTATTTCATTGGATCAACTTCTATTTTATTGGTTCAACTTCTATTTCATTGGTTCAACTTCTATTTCATTGGATCAACTTCTATTTCATTGGATCAACTTCTTTTTCATTGGATCAACTTCTATTTTATTGGTTCAACTTCTATTTCATTGGTTCAACTTCTATTTCATTGGATCAACTATTTCATTGCATCAACTTCTATTTCATTGGTTCAACTTCTATTTCATTGGTTCAACTTCTATTTCATTGGATCAACTTCTATTTCATTGGATCAACTTCTATTTCATTGGATCAACTTCTTTTTCATTGGATCAACTTCTTTTTCATTGGACCAACTTCTTTTTCATTGGTTCAACTTCTATTTCATTGGTTCAACTTCTATTTCATTGGATCAACTTCTATTTCATTGGATCATCTTCTATTTCATTGGTTCAGCTTCTATTTCATTGGATCAACTTCTTTTTCATTGGATCAGCTTCTTTTTCATTGGATCAACAATTTCATTGCATCAACAATTTCATTGGATCAACTTCTATTTCATTGGATCAACTTCTATTTCATTGGATCAACTTCTATTTCATTGGATCAACTTCTATTTCATTGGATCAACTTCTATTTCATTGGATCAACTTCTATTTCATTGGATCAACTTCTATTTTATTGGTTCAACTTCTATTTCATTGGTTCAACTTCTATTTCATTGGATCAACTTCTGTTTCATTGGATCAACTTCTGTTTCATTGTATCAACTTCTATCTCATTGGATCAACAATTTCATTGCATCAACAATTTCATTGGATCAACTTCTTTTTCATTGGATCAACTTCTATTTCATTGGATCAACTTCTATTTCATTGGATCAACTTCTATTTCATTGGATCAACTTCTGTTTCATTGGATCAACTTCTATTTCATTGGATCAACTTCTATTTCATTGGATCAACTTCTATTTTATTGGTTCAACTTCTATTTCATTGGTTCAACTTCTATTTCATTGGATCAACTTCTATTTCATTGGATCAACTTCTTTTTCATTGGATCAACTTCTATTTTATTGGTTCAACTTCTATTTCATTGGTTCAACTTCTATTTCATTGGATCAACTATTTCATTGCATCAACTTCTATTTCATTGGTTCAACTTCTATTTCATTGGTTCAACTTCTATTTCATTGGATCAACTTCTTTTTCATTGGATCAACTTCTATTTCATTGGATCAACTTCTATTTCATTGGTTCAACTTCTATTTCATTGGATCAACTTCTGTTTCATTGGATCAACTTCTGTTTCATTGTATCAACTTCTATCTCATTGGATCAACTTTTATTTCATTGGATCAACAATTTCATTGCATCAACTTCTATTTCATTGGTTCAACTTCTATTTCATTGGATCAACTTCTATTTCATTGGATCAACTTCTATTTCATTGGATCAACTTCTATTTCATTGGATCAACTTCTATTTTATTGGTTCAACTTCTATTTCATTGGTTCAACTTCTATTTCATTGGATCAACTTCTATTTCATTGGATCAACTTCTTTTTCATTGGATCAACTTCTATTTTATTGGTTCAACTTCTATTTCATTGGTTCAACTTCTATTTCATTGGATCAACTATTTCATTGCATCAACTTCTATTTCATTGGTTCAACTTCTATTTCATTGGTTCAACTTCTATTTCATTGGATCAACTTCTATTTCATTGGATCAACTTCTATTTCATTGGATCAACTTCTTTTTCATTGGATCAACTTCTTTTTCATTGGACCAACTTCTTTTTCATTGGTTCAACTTCTATTTCATTGGTTCAACTTCTATTTCATTGGATCAACTTCTATTTCATTGGATCATCTTCTATTTCATTGGTTCAGCTTCTATTTCATTGGATCAACTTCTTTTTCATTGGATCAGCTTCTTTTTCATTGGATCAGCTTCTTTTTCATTGGTTCAACTTCTCTTCATTGGATCAACTTCTGTTTCATTGGATCAACTTCTGTTTCATTGGATCAACTTCTGTTTCATTGGATCAACTTCTGTTTCATTGGATCAACTTCTGTTTCATTGGATCAACTTCTGTTTCATTGGATCAACTTCTATTTCATTGGTTCAACTTCTATTTCATTGGATCAACTTCTGTTTCATTGGATCCACTTCTGTTTCATTGGATCAACTTCTGTTTCATTGTATCAACTTCTATCTCATTGGATCAACAATTTCATTGCATCAACAATTTCATTGGATCAACTTCTTTTTCATTGGATCAACTTCTATTTCATTGGATCAACTTCTATTTCATTGGATCAACTTCTATTTCATTGGATCAACTTCTGTTTCATTGGATCAACTTCTGTTTCATTGGATCAACTTCTGTTTCATTGGATCAACTTCTGTTTCATTGGATCAACTTCGGTTTCATTGGATCAACTTCTGTTTCATTGGTTCAACTTCTATTTCATTGGTTCAACTTCTATTTCATTGGATCAACTTCTGTTTCATTGGATCAACTTCTGTTTCATTGTATCAACTTCTATCTCATTGGATCAACAATTTCATTGCATCAACAATTTCATTGGATCAACTTCTATTTCATTGGATCAACTTCTATTTCATTGGATCAACTTCTATTTCATTGGATCAACTTCTATTTCATTGGATCAACTTCTATTTCATTGGATCAACTTCTATTTCATTGGATCAACTTCTATTTTATTGGTTCAACTTCTATTTCATTGGTTCAACTTCTATTTCATTGGATCAACTTCTGTTTCATTGGATCAACTTCTGTTTCATTGTATCAACTTCTATCTCATTGGATCAACAATTTCATTGCATCAACAATTTCATTGGATCAACTTCTTTTTCATTGGATCAACTTCTATTTCATTGGATCAACTTCTATTTCATTGGATCAACTTCTATTTCATTGGATCAACTTCTGTTTCATTGGATCAACTTCTGTTTCATTGGATCAACTTCTGTTTCATTGGATCAACTTCTGTTTCATTGGATCAACTTCTGTTTCATTGGATCAACTTCTGTTTCATTGGTTCAACTTCTATTTCATTGGTTCAACTTCTATTTCATTGGATCAACTTCTGTTTCATTGGATCAACTTCTGTTTCATTGTATCAACTTCTATCTCATTGGATCAACAATTTCATTGCATCAACAATTTCATTGCATCAACTTCTATTTCATTGGATCAACTTCTATTTCATTGGATCAACTTCTATTTCATTGGATCAACTTCTATTTCATTGGATCAACTTCTATTTCATTGGATCAACTTCTATTTCATTGGATCAACTTCTATTTCATTGGATCAACTTCTATTTTATTGGTTCAACTTCTATTTCATTGGTTCAACTTCTATTTCATTGGATCAACTTCTATTTCATGAACTTTTATTTAGTTCAATAAATTATTTTTAGACTTCAGTTTCAGAAGCTTATTTATTTGTTAATAGGTAAATAAAAAGTAACATTAAAATAGAAACATCACTGTTTAAATTCATTTGTAGTTTCCTTCAGTATAATCGTACTAAGAGCACTATTTAGATACTATGATGTTTAAAAACCCATGTTTCAGTTGCCAGATCTATCACAATACCCTAAAGTGACATGTAAAGATGATGTTTGGGGAGCCGGCATGGTGACGCTGTACATGGAGAAAGGGGAGCACCCAATCATTAAGTTCTTCACTGGACATCCAGACTATCCTAAAGATAATACAGCTATGTCTCTCAGGCGCCAGGTTATGAAAAAGGTACTTATGTTTTTTTTTTTTTATACTTGTTTGTTGATACTTCATGGTTAATACACTACCTGTTTCTTAATAGTAAAGTTCCCTTAGCCCAAATGGGCCAACATGGCCAGATGAAGTGTAGAATTCATCTGTTTCTATAACCTCGGCATATGAAGGGATTGTGTGGTTAGAACAACGCCCAGCCGCCTTTACTTCCCCAACTTAAGTCAGGTACCCATTTAAAAGCTGGTGGGATGACTTTGAAAAAAATTTCACCTGGAAAAGGTCCCCATGGTTCTCACAGAGTATCAAACCCATGACTCTCAGGTCGACAGTTGAGCATCTACACATGACACAATGCTATCTTCTATTGTTTTTACTTTTTCCAACGTTACTTCAATTTGATATTATTATGTAGGCAGAAAGAAAAAGGTTCTAGTAAGACTTGCCCATGTGTTCTCCGTTACTTGTTTGTTAATGGTTCTTTGTTAATACTTTATTGTTTGTTTTTATTCTGTGACCAGCACAAAATTGAGCTGCCTCTGTTACTTCCAACTATTATCAGAGAACACAATGTACAGCTGTCAATTTATACCAACTCTAATTATATTTCAAAATGGCATGAATAGAAACTATTTATACACAGCACTGCATGAGCTACACATCTTTATCAAGCTCCTCATATGTATGACACCAAATAACAAGAAATAAGGTGTAAATACAGGTCAAGAAATAAGGTGTAAATACAGCTCATGAAGATATCTAGTGAGCCATGGACTTAGGGTTTACCTCTCCTCTCTTGCAAACTATTTAAATTTAACAATTCTTTAAAAAAAAAACAATGTGATAAATGAGGAACAATAGCACACTACGTCAGAAAAGAAAGCTGTATCTATGACAACAGGAAACATTCTCAGAACCCCTTCAGTTTCTTGCATACACATATGATATAACGCTGATAGGAAAACAAAGCAAAGATAAAAAATGCATTCATAGACTAAGAAGCAGCAGAACAGAAAGCAAGCTTAATATTCAATGAATCTAAGACATAATACAACTAATGGAACAATAACAAATAGGAAGTAATAGAAAAAAACATTCAAAATCAGAAATAGAACTAAGGGAATTTTTCCGGATCCTGATGAAAGATGTTTAAAAAGTCCCTCTAATTCACCCAGCTTTAAATGGGAAGCTGACTTAAGTAAAGGCAGCAGGGTGTTGTGCTAACCACAAAATCTCTTTATATCTCATAGTTACAGAAACATTAATTCTATACTTCATCTGCCATTTTAGGCCTAAAAGTTTATTTTTATTATACGTACATAAAATAGTGAAGCTTGTAGTTTATCTGATGTGACATAAAGAACATATATTAAAGCTCGTAGATGTGACATAAAGACCATATATTAAAGCGTGTAGATGTGACATAAAAACCATATAGTAAAGCGTGTAGATGTGCCATAAAGTACATATATTAAAGCTCGTATATGTGACATAAAGACCATATAGTAAAGCGTGTAGATGTGACATAAAGAACATAAGATAGTAAAGCTAGTAGTTTCTTAATGTATCATTATTTCCACAACAGACTGCTGACCTTCAGAATCCTTTGGACAAGTATTTTACTACAGGGAAGGTCATTTTGGATGAAATGTTACAAAATGTCCTGTTGGTTGATTCACATAAGAGATGGACTTCATCAAATGTTGTTACTTTCTTGAAAGGTGATTAAATTTTATCCATTTTTTTTTGTATTTCATTAATGTTGGGTATAGCAGTTTTTTTTGTATTTCATTAATGTTGGGTATAGCAGTTTTTTTTTGTTTTTTTTACACCCTTAACCAATATGGTAGTTTGGGGGAACGAATGGACAAACTTGTGCTTTCATATTTCTTTTCTGTTCACTTATTGATGGTAGTTTGGGGGAACGAATGGACAAACTTGTGCTTTCATATTTCTTTTCTGTTCACTTATTGATGGTAGTTTGGGGGAACGAATGGACAAACTTGTGCTTTCATATTTCTTTTCTGTTCACTTATTGATGGTATTTTGGGGGAGCGAATGGAGAAACTTGTGCTTTCATATTTCTTTTCTGTTCACTTATTGATGGTAGCGCCCGTCTCCTCTCCAAGTCAGCTGCAAATATTTTTGCTTTACCAGGGATTGTTATCGAGTTCCCTATCAGACAGTTGATTGTTATCGAGCTCCCTATCAGACAGTTGATTGTTATCGAGTTCCCTATCAGACAGTTGATTGTTATCGAGTTCCCTATCAGACAGTTGATTGTTATCGAGTTCCCTATCAGACAGTTGATTGTTATCGAGTTCCCTATCAGACAGTTGATTGTTATCGAGTTCCCTATCAGACAGTTGATTGTTATCGAGTTCCCTATCAGACAGTTGATTGTTATCGAGTTCCCTATCAGACAGTTGATTGTTATCGAGTTCCCTATCAGACAGTTGATTGTTATCGAGTTCCCTATCAGACAGTTGATTGTTATCGAGTTCCCTATCAGACAGTTGTTTAAGTTACATTTTTTATAGCTTAATATTTATTGCTGCATTTTTGAAAGCTTTATTTCTGGTGTTAGATTGTTTTAGTTTAATGTATGTTAATGATTTTTAAATGTTTAATTGGTAATATTTTAGTGTGTATATAGATTTGACTTGCCTATACTGTTTTCACAGTATATTTAAAAAAGAAATATTTTCTTTATAGGCAAGTTGAATCCTGAACCTCAGACCAAACGTCAGAGGAATGATTTGCTCAGTTTACCTAAAATGGTTCATATGGAGCACACATTAATAAAAGTAAGACATTGTCTCTCACACTTTGTAAGGCAGTAAAGAAATTACATACATTTTATATATGACTTTTGTTGCCCTTAAAGAAGTATCCAGTCCTATATATTTGTATATCTCCTCCAGAGAGACAATTCAGTTGAAGATGTTGATCTGAAAGTGAGTAAAGGAATCTACCAGCCACACATGCCTGCATCACCACAGGAGGCCATGTTTGTAGACAACTTTGGGGCAGCTTTTAAACTCAAACAAGGTGAGGAGCAGCAGTAGCTATTGGTTAAGTAGAGGAGCAGCGTTAGCTATTGGTTAAGTAGATGAGCAGCAGTAGCTATTGGTTAAGTAGAGGAGCAGCATTAGCTATTGGTTAAGTAGAGGAGCAGCAGTAGCTATTGGTTAAGTAGAGGAGCAGCATTAGCTATTGGTGTAGAGGAGCAGCAGTAGCTATTGGTTAAGTAGAGGAGCAGCAAAGCTTCACAATCAGACGTCTGGTTGCGATCCAAGACACTGGTGACATGCTTAGTGAACAAGAAAGTATGATACCCAATCTCCGTCTTGTTTGTCCGTTTTTTATTTGAGCTTGGACTTGGTTCATATTCATCTGGGACTTCAAATTTATTGGATGATTCACAGCTCTCTGTTTCATTTTCACCTAATTCACCTTCTATAGTTTGTTGTTGTCGTTTTTCCTCTTTCTGTTTACGAAGTAGCTGTTTCTGTTGTTTGTGATGGACTCATTCCTGCTGTGCTGCCATATATTTATCTTCACCACTCATGAACATTTTGCGGCATCCTCGTTGGTCAGCAAATTCTTGTCTGTTGCAAAGGATTAGGTGAATTTTTGTCCAAGGCATTAACAGAAGCAACGTAGAATAATGTGTCTAGTTGTTCAGTGTAAGAAGGTTAATTTTTTTGAAAAGACGGATCAATCTTGCAAATTATTAATTTTACCTGTTAAATTGTAGCCTAGTATGTGTAGAATAATAAAGAAACTAAGAAATATTTGTTGATTTTCATGTATCTAAAATGAGAACTAGGTCAGCATGGAATAGGTCATAATTGTAAAAAACGTTGTACTTCCACCAGTCAACAAAATCGAGTAAAATGCAGTAAAAGGTAAAACATGTGGCATGAAGTTGGATTTTTTGGGCCACCCTAATGTATGTGTATGTATATTTGTGTATGTATGTGTGTATATATGTGTGTGTGTGAAGTCTTTGTAAGGATTAACCAGGGACTCATCTGTCCAGAAGGTTCCACTGCTTCAGTCTAGAAGTGATGAGGAAACCAGATTTGGATTTTCTCAAGTCTTTGAGATCATTTTGATTGGGGTAGAATCTCTCCTTTCATCCCTACTGACACTAGTGACTGAATCTGAAGCAGAAGTGCATATGTCTAGAATATTCTAAGTACATCTCGGCTAGAGTGATCAAGACATTTGAAGTTTCCATCGACATCTAGACATATAATCTGCTTGGTTATTAAAATATATGTTTTCTATTTGTGGATGTCGTGGTACCAAAAGTAAAGTTTATGAGTTTATTTTCAGATCAAAATAATCAGAAAATAACATTATTAAAAGAAGACAAAATAAAAATGTCTTCACACTCATTGGGTTTTTTTTTCTGCTGTAAAATAGGTTTATAATATATATATATAGGTTTTAATATATATTGGTTTATAATATCTATAGGTTTATTAATATATTGAAAAGTTTTAACTTAATGAACTCTTTTAATAAGTCTTGTTATTTTAGTTGTAGAAACACTTTCAAAAGTTCAATTTGGGATGCCACAGTTCATAAAATTATGAAACATACATACTTAACTGAATGATATATTGACAACACTTATTGTTTTCATTGCTCTCAATTTATAAATAACAATTTTTGTTTCACCCTTTGCAATTTGTCACATTTTATTTTTTTAGACCTTGAAAGAAAAAAGTTTGACAAATGAAATTCACTTATGATCATTTTTGTGTTATTTTGTTCAATGTTTAGATGGACATCAATCAGTGCTGAGTGTGTTTGATCAGCACAAGTCTCAAGTCACAACCTCTGTTCAGCATCATACATCTGGTCAAGGTGACCCATTCAATTACACAGTGTCTCAAAATCTAAGACATCCTGGTGCCAACCCAACTGCTGGACATCCTCAGATAATGTGTAGGCAGAAGCCAGACAAAGTCATGATGGAGGAGTCCATGGACCACACAAATGATCAGATGGAATACGAGGAGCTGGTTCAGTCATTTTGTTCACCTGATAACCAGATAATTGACAAGAAAAGAGTGGGCCGCCCACAGAATCTGTATGAGACCCAACCAGCAACATATGTCATGCAAGGCCTGGGAGGAGGGATGTTTCAGGTCAATGGTGTCAGTTCCAACGTGATGGGGAACATCCCAGACATGCTTGCCTTGTTTGATGACAGCTGCGATGATGTCAGAATTAAAATTAAAGGCAGGCGTCGTAGCAAGAGAGATTAACACAGTTGCTGCAGCAAAGAGACCAACACTCTTTAAATTGTTGTAACTAGGGCTGCAACAAGAGAGACCAACATACTTTTAATTATTTGATCAATTAATACTTTGTATACCTATAATATGTATTTGAGTTAATATCGTACTACTAATATATTTTATTAACCTTCTCATTATGGGAGTGGATTTTTTACAACCTTTCACTTCAACTATAGATTTTTAAATCTTATTCTGAATCTTGGGAGAAAAAGCTTATATTTTCTTGTACTGTAATCATGATAGGTTTTTCATTAGAATCTAGACAGTTCTTTTTTATTATGCATCATAGTGGGAAAAGGATAAAAAACACATTTTTTCTAGTCGGAAAGTCAGCCGAAATAGCCATTAGTGTTATATACCTTCATGCAATACCTGGGGCAGAAACCAGACCCACTATGATGAATTTCTTTAGCCAAATGAGGTCACTAAACAGGGTCACTGTGCATTTTAGTCTTTTTAGCTGGTCATTTTAAAACTCAAACGTAAATGGAGAAGAGTCAACTGAATTAACAAATACAGTTTTACAATAGTAAAAAAAGTATTTAAATGATAATAAAACTATTAATAAAGTAATTATTTTCAAAACGCATCTCAAAATTTAAACTAAAGTATTACTAGAGGTTTGCTTACCCTCCACCTCTCCCAACATAAGAACAAAGAAATTTTTTAAAATGTGAGTTAGTGTTCTGTGAATTACAATTTGTTTCTGTTAACCAGTTCTAGACTTATGATACATAAATGTGAAATCTCAAATCTCCCAATGGGAGTTTTTTAAAATTTTGTTTAGTGAAAGTTATATATTTCTGTTGGACGGGTGTTTATGTAAGGTTTAATATTTTGTGGTTTACGCTTATTACGGCACATTTTGGTATGGTGTGGGTAGCTAAATTTTTTGTTTAAAAAAATCAAATTTGTCCCAGTACATGTACTATGTTTAGTTGTATCAGTATTACTTGGATCATTAAAAAATGTTAACTGGTTATAATTTTATTGAGACTTCATAAATGGATTCCTGACCATTTTTTGTATCATATAGAACCACTAAAAAAACTTCACTTTTTTGGGAAAATTTAAATGCTAGTACATGTATAACTGATGTTGATTTTCAATATGTATAACTGATATTGAAATAAATCAACATGTGTAACTGATGTTGAAATAAATCAACATGTGTAATTTTTTTTTATAATTTGTTATTTTTTAGTTTCTAATACATGTATTAAGTTTTCCATTAAAACCATCAGAGAATTCATCTGCTTCTGTTGCCATGGTAATTAAGACATTGTTTGGCTAGCTCTGTGTCCTCCCAGCTTCATTTCCCCAACCTGTGTTTTGCAGACTTGAGAATTTCACCAAAACCTGATAATTATTCTAGGTCATTCAGCAGGGATTAAATCTAAGACCCACAATTCAACAGTTTGGTGTTCGACACTGAACATCTATTTGCTACTCTGTAAAATGCATGATTTTAAATTTATATAAACTACAGAAAGGAATAAATTAAATCTATTTTATAAATTTTATCATCTCTGTTTATATATTCTAAATAAATTAAATATGGATCATTACAAAGATCATTTAATTGACAACAATTTATTGTATTTTAGATGACTAAACAGTTTTTATTTTTCAAGTACTACTTACCACATAGTACCATTCTATCACTCAGTGTATATAACCAGAGAATTTGGCATACATGTTATAGATCCGGAGCATTGTCAACTTGTAGACCAAATAAACAAAAACATTTTTAGTGGAATGTTGATTTCACAATTGTCTTCGTTAATTGTTTGCAATAATTCAAATTGATAAATAAAACTTGTCCTAAATTCACCTAAACAATTCTCTAGTAGGCTCATATATACATTTTGTTGATAGGAATTTGTCTGTTTCAAACAGTGGTTAGTTTTCATACCTGTGAGTAAATTATACTTAATATAAAAGTAGCAAACATTATAAGAAAGACCTAATAATCCTGAGTGGTTGGTTACAGCCATTATTAGTAAGTTCACATTTCCTTCAATAACAATTAACAGTGCAAATTGGTAGACAGTAGGGGAAGTAGTCACCTTTGCTATAAATACTTCTTAATAGATTATTCCATATTACTATAAGGTAAGCTGAGTCAATCCAATATTAAATGTTAATTCTAGAGAAAATATGAAACATAATAGAATGGTCAAATCGGATCTGTTATAGAGGCTGAAACATGGACCTACAAATATACAGAAGGAGATGAATTGGCCACTCAATTTGGAAACCTCCAGAAGATATTACGTATCTAAATAATGAGAGACCCAAATGTCACCCTTTGCTTTACTATAAAGTGAAATGCAATTAATGTTTTGAATATGTTATAAATTATATAGACACTAGTCATCCCGCGTCGTAGCATACGCCGCCTTATCAATCAATATAATTACTGTAATTAATTTTTAAATAAGCAATCAAACAAAATAACAAGCTGACATACATGGTATGCAAAGTTGAACTTTGACCTGTGCAGACTTTATGGTCACTGTCTGCAGACTTTATGGTCACTATCTGATACCTTCCAGCAACTTATTTTTTATTTTATTGTTTACCGATTTTTAGTTATTCTTTGGATGCCTTGATTCTCGATGAGCTCCCAGACTTAATTTTCTCTTTGTTAGATATATTTTAATGGCTTTTTTTAAGATCAGGATTTTTTTCTTTGAAATGTAATTTTTTTCTTTTAGTTTCTGAAAAACATATTTCGAGGGGGGGGGCGTTTAAATTTGCATTGCTTTTTATTTTTGGTCTGCCTCAATACGTCCGTTCCCCCAGCACACTATAGTGTTACTTTGATACTATTCAGTACAGATAGATAGATATTTGTTATTATTTTTTGTAATGCTGACATAATTGTCATAGATCGTTTTAAATTATCTTCAAACGTTACCTTTCATCTTCCACATTCACTTATAAATCATTTATTAATATATATAAATCCACAACACCAACAGTGAATAATAACGTATATACATATAAACAAATACCAGAAATCCATAGTACGAATAGTCCATAATATCAACTAGAACACATGTCTCTTTAAGACTACATAATATCACTTTCTAACTTTCTAGCTTCTATATTTACACTATATTCCACAACACTTCCTTTCCCTTCACTGTCCTAGCACTAACTGTCCTTCTCTCTCCACCTGAACATCCACTCAGTTCAATCCCACTATTTACTTTACCAACCCACTGAGTTCATGCACAGCATGACTGCGTCCCACCTCCCCTGGAACCTTTCCTCCATTTAGCGGATGTCCTGATGGAACCTTTCTCCCTGCTCATCGCCCCAAGGTTTTCAGGAAACTTCTCCATGTTTGAGAACAGGAAGTGCATCTTTATACTCATCAAACACCCGAGTTTTTGGAAGTCCTCTATAATGCTGCTGATGAGTCTGGCGAGGTTTGCTGCCTTCATGTTCCCCAGGAAGTTGTTCACCACCTGCAAAAACGATTTCCAGGCGGCGCACTCAAGCGTGTTCATGGAGTTTTTTTTAACTCTGTGTCCTTTATGAGCTGCCGTATTTGTGGGCCGTTGAAAATGCCGGACTTAAGCTTCTCAATGGTCAGTTGAGGAAATGCTCGGCACATGTAGTTGAAGCACCTCCAATCCTTGTCCAGAGCGCGCGTAAACTGTTTCATGAACCCAAGCTTCATGTGTAGCGGTGGGATCAATATCTTCTCCCGGTCAACAATAGGTTTGTTTATGATATTTCTCGCCCCAGGTACTAACTGCTCTCGCGCCGGTCACTTTTTCTTTACATAGTGCTGGGCTCTGTCGCGACTGTCCCACATGCATATAAAGCATGGGTACTTCATGAACCCGGACTGCTGACCAAGTAGAAAGTTCACCATCTTCAAGTCAACGCAGAAGATCCATTGGTGCTGCTCATATTGAATTTTATCGAGCACATACTTCACTGCTTCATATTTTCTCTTCAAGAGTTGTGGAGTGCGCAAGAGGGATTGAGGCGAACTGGCTCCCGTTGTGGAGAAGTACACACTTCAAAGAGCGCTTGCAGCTGTCAATGAAGAGTCGCCAATCTCTCGGATCGTATTGAGGACCACCGAGTTTATCAAGAAGACCGGCAACATATCGGCAGTACACAAGGTCTTCCTCCTGGCAGAAGTATCCCATGTAGTCCTCATGCCTTCTACGGAAGAAAGTGATACGCGCGCTTTGCCAAGTAGATTTTTCTTTTTGAGTCTGGAGGCCAACAGCTTGGAGGAATTATTCGACAAGCTGAGATCCCGAACCAGATCATTAAGCTCACATTGTGAGAACAGCTGCGGACCATCTTGTGATTTATACTCCTCTTCAGTATCTCCTCCCTCGTCTAAAGTGGTGGCCTCATCGTCGCTGTCAGGACGATCTCTGAACGGGGTACTGGAGGCTGTGCCCAATCAAGTACTGATGCATTAAATAATCAAGTGAAAATTCAGATTGATGATTTACAAATAAAATATAATTATCTATGTTTTTATAATTGTGATTATTTTGCTGCTAATTTTTATGCAGCTAATTTAGAGAAATGATTGAACTCAAAACCCCTGATATTAGAATACGTATAGCTCGTCAGGTAGTTCTGTGGCTGTATCTCAAGAAGTTGACCTGACCGAGCAAAATCAATTTGATATTCGGACTCAGAACACCAAAATTAGTCTAAATCAGTTGAAAACCCCCTGACGATTTTTTGGCTGTTGCCCAGTGTAATCAGTTGACCTTCTAAAATTATTTTATGTACAGCATTCCCTCATTTTCCGCGGTTAAACGGCTACATAATTTACCGCGACATGGAATAAATGAAATAGTTTCTTAGTTAGAGCACACATAAAAACATGATTACGGCCAACTAATACTGTTTTTAAAATTACTGGAGCTCTCTAGACATGAAATACTATTGTACAACCACCACTGAGCTCTAATTGCTTAATATATTTCACTAAATAAAATGACAAAACGTCATATTAGAAATTAAAATAACCTGGTTTTATAAAAGAAATCAGAAAACAACGCGTCTTGCTTACTTTGACGTATTCGGGAATTTCACAAACGCGAAAAATCTTTCTATATATATAGAATTGCGTCTTGCAGGCAGGCCGCCGTTGACCCGCAAGGTTGGGCGAAGAGGAGAATTATATATATATATATATATATATATATATATATATATATATATATATATTTGATTTTGCTCAAAGATTACCATAAGTATAATTCTATACATACATATTTTATTTCTAGAATACCGGGACCTCAAAAGGTTAAAGAGCTATTTTGCGTACAGGATAAGACCACCCTTGTCCCCGGGACAAAAAAAAATGCCACGATTTTTTTATTCACACATCCACAACTCAAACATTTTACAGAAGCCACCCCCACCACAGATTAAATATTATATAACACAGTAGTTCCCAAAGTGGTCCCTACGGACCCCCTAGGGGTCCCCGATATCTTTCAGGGGTCCGTGTAACATTAAAATTCATTTGGGGGTCCCTGAACAACTTCAGGGGGTCCGCGCAAGGTTTAATATAAAATTAATTTACCAGCTGTGAGTTAATATGCACCATTTTGCACAAACAAGCTTTCGACATTATAAATAGAATTCCACTAAGTAATAATAACACTTTAAAAAGAAAGATTGACGAAACGGCTCAGTCCATAGAAAATTCTTTATGTGAGTACTTAAAAACATTTCCTATGCAGCTTGAGAGTCCACTTTACCAGGAAATGAATATTTACTTTTAGCTTATGTAAGTTTTGTAATAGACGAATTTTTCTCCAAGAATATATAGGCCTAGTGCTTTTTTTTTGTAAAATAATTGGTGCCGGTACTCAGTGATGGATTGCGTTACTTTTAACTACCAATTTGCAGTTTCGCATTTTATATTTTAATTCTTATTGCAAGCAATTTTAAAATAATTCAAGACAAATTTTTCTCCAAGAATATCTCTATACTTATAAGACGCATTTGTTGTCTGTCTGTCTGTCTGTCTGTCTGTTCCCTTATAACTCAAGATCCAGACTAACAAATAACGTGAAATTTGTTACACATACACATAATTACATGGGGAAGGTTATAGGACAGGTTTCGTTTCATCTCGATGGGTAGTTTTATTGTAATTAATTTTTAGAGCATTTTCGAAAAAAAATGCTCTATTGTCCCCGTTTTGTCTATCTGTCTGTCTGTCATCACCCTAGATCTCAACAACCATAAGTCCTAGACCCATGATGTATATATCATTTTGTAGGTCTTGGCCTGCCAAGAAATGACTTTTTTTCTATATAAGCTATATTAATAATGGACCGCCCTATATCTCAGCAACCATAAGTCCTAGACCCATGATGTATATATCATTTTGTAGGTCTTGGCCTTCCAAGAAATGTCTTTTTTCCATTTCGTGATCTGACCTCTCAGGGCCATAAAAGGGGCCTTATAAAGTACCGTTTTTTACTATATAAGCTATATTAATAATGGACCGCCCTATATCTCAGCAACCATAAGTCCTAGACCCATGATGTATATATCATTTTGTAGGTCTTGGCCTGCCAAGAAATGACTTTTTTCCATTTCGCGATCTGACCTCTCAGGGCCGTAAAAGGGGCCTTATAAAGTACCGTTTTTTACTATATAAGCTATATTAATAATGGACCGCCCTATATCTCAGCAACCATAAGTCCTAGACCCATGATGTATATATCATTGTGTAGGTCTTGGCCTGCCATGTGTACATTAAAAGTCCATTTCGCGATTTGACCTCTCAGGGTCAAAATATAAGAGTTTTTTATGTACCGTTTTGCTTATATTTTAAATATAAATAATAAAAGCTAATCAAAGGGGCGTAATCATTATTTATTTTTGTAACAGTTATTCAACATGACTTACTTGTCCTTTTAATATCTTTTTTCAGATATATGCATTACACAATTGAATTTATAAACATTTTCAAAATTTACAAATATTTACTGAAAGATAACAAACGTACTGATACAGAAAATGCGCTAACACGTCCTGTGTCCCGAATGTCCAGGCTTAATTGCTTGTTTTTCATGCTCTCTGATTTGTACAGTTTGAGGAAGGTAAAGGAATGAAGAAGGATTTTAGAAGAAGTGTGAAGCCATAATAATAAGTATATATATATATATATATATATATATATATATATATAGAGAGAGAGAGAGAGAGAGAGAGAGAGGGGGGGGAGGGAGAGAGATAAAGAGAGAGAGAGAGATAAAGAGAGCTAGAGAGGGGGGGCAGGGGGAGAGAGAGGAAAGGAGGGTAGGATGGAGGGAGGGAGGGGGAGAGAGGAGGGAGGGGGATGGACAAGGGGGAGAAAAGGAGGGGGAGAGAGGGAGATGGGAGAGGGAGCAGGGGGGAGACGGAGCAGGGGGAGAGGGAGAGAGAAAGGAAGGGAGGGAGAGAGAGGGGAGGGAGAGAGGGACGGAGAGAGATAGAGAGTGAGGGGGGCAGGGAGGGAGAGAGAGAGAATTAGGGAGGGAGGAAGGGGGAGAGAGGGGTTAGGGAGGGAGAGAGAGGGGAGGGAAAGAGAGAGGGAGAGGATGGGAGAAATGGGAAGAAGAGATAAAGAGAAAGAGGGGGCAGGGAGGGAGAGAGAGGGAAGGAGGAGGGAGGAGGATGGACGGGGGAAGAGAAGAAGGGGGAGAGGGGAGAGAGGAAGATGGGAGAGGGACGGAGAGAGATGGGAGAGAGGGAGGGAGAGGGAGGGAGGGAGAAAAGGGGGGAAGGGAAAGGGAGAGAGGGGGAGGGAGGGAGGGAGAGAGAGAGGAAGGGAGAGAGGGGGTAGGGAGAAAACAGAAGGTAAACAGAAAACCTTATTTTAAACCCGGGCAAAGCCGGGTACTTGCAACTAGTATATATATATATATCTATACTTATAAGACGCATTTGTTGTCTGTCTGTCTGTCTGTCTGTCTTTCTGTTCCCTTATAACTCAAGATCCAGACAAACAAATAACGTGAAATTTGTTACACATACACATAATTACATGGGGAAGGTTATAGGACAGGCTTTGTTTCATCTCGATGGGTACTTTAATTGTAATTAATTTTTTTTTATTTTAGTATTTTACTATATTAAAGTAATCTCGACGGCGCCATAAATAAAATTCCTCTGTGACGTAATTTCCCGATGATCGAAAAGAACTTGCGCGCTGGTGTTGTATCGTGTCTTTTTTTTTTGTGCTGCAAAGAATTGTTGTTTTTTTTTTTCATGCTCTCTGATTTGTATAGTTTGAGGAAGGTAAAGGAATGAAAAAGGATTTTAGAAGAAGTGTGAAGCCATAAGTATATATATATATATATATATATATATATATATATATATATAGAGAGAGAGAGAGAGAGGGGGGGGGAGAGACAAAGAGAGAGAGAGATAAAGAGAGAGAGAGGGGGGGCAGGGGGAAGAGAGAGGAAATGAGGGAGGGAGGGAGGGGGGGAGAGAGGAGGGAGGGGGATGGACAGGGGGAGAAAAGGAGGGGGAGAGAGGGAGATGGGAGAGTGAGTAGGGGGAGAGGGAGAGAGAAAGGAAGGGAGGGAGAGAGGGGGTAGGGAGGGAGAGAGGGGGGAGGGAGGGAGAGAGGGTGGGACGGGAGGGAGGGAGAGAGAAAAAGTGAGGGGGCAGGGAGGGAGAGAGAGGGAATGAGGGAGGGAGGAAGGGAGAGAGGGGGAGAGAGAGGGTGGAAAGGGGAGGGGGAGGGAGAAAGGAGGGAGAGAGGGGTTAGAGGGAGGGAGAGAGAGAGGGAGGGGAAGGGAGAGAGGGAGAGGATTGGAGAAATGGGAGGAAGAGATAAAGAGAAAGAGGGGGCAGGGAGGGAGAGCGAGGGAAGGAGGAGGGAGGAGGATGGACGGGGGGAGAGAAGGGGGGGGAGAGGGGAGAGAGGGAGATGGGAGAGGGACGGAGAGAGATGGGAGGGAGGGAGAGGAGGGAGGGAGAAAGGGAGGGAGGTAAAGGGAGAGAGGGGGAGGGAGGGAGGGAGGGAGAGAGAGAGGAAGGGAGAGAGGGGGGTAGAGAAAAACAGAAGGTAAACAGAAAACCTTATTTTAAACCCGGGCAAAGCCGGGTACAGACAACTAGTATATATATATATATATATATATATATATATATATATATATATATATAAATAGTGCTTTTTTTGTAAAATAATTGGTGCCGGTACTCAGTGATGGATTGCCTAACTTTTAACTACCAATTAGCAGTTTCGCATTTTATATTTAAATTCTTATTGCAAGCAATTTTAAAATAATTCAGTTTTAACAAATTAATAATATAATAAATTAATAATAAACGTTAGGGAAAAGTTACAAGAAAAGTAATATTTTTCACCACATTGAAAAAGGTGCCGGTTCAACTAGGTCAGGGATGATGAAAAAGCGACGGCTCTTGTTTTGGTTCTGAGAGGGAAAGCCTCTGAACTTCTACAGACCATCACCCTTATAAAAGCACTCGAATTACGGTTCGGTGACGAGCACATGAAGGAGGTTTTCCGAGTTCAGTTGAGAACCAGACATCAGGGGCCTGGAGAAACCTTACAGGAATAAGAGGCAGACATTCAGCGGCTGGCGCATCTCTCTTACCCTGCTGCTGATCAAGAGTTCCTTGAAGTTATAACCACCGATACTTTCATAGATGCTATTCGGGATACAAAGTTAAAGAGAGCCATTAGGATAAGCGGCAAACGTCGGGCTAGCGAAGCCTTGGTTTATGCACTTTCCTACGAAGCGGCAAAGTATGCATCCAAGACTGACTATTATGCCAGGCAGTTAGATGTCGATGAAGATATACGGCTTAACCAGATTCGCAGGGTGGTCGAAGAGGCCATTGCCGTCAGAAAACAAAATATGGCAGAGAGGACCAGGAGTAAGAATGACCCTCGCTGCTGGAACTGTGGTGCTTATGGTCATTTTCGTAGAAACTGTCCGGGAGTGTGGCAATACCAAACCAGACAGTCAATAGCCTCCGCACAACATAATCGCTGGTATAACCAGGGAAACTAGCGTCCGCCAGCTTCGTGGGGCAAAAGCTGGAAAAACGTTATGACAAAGCCCCTGAGGTCGTCATTCCTACGCAACCCTTGGCCCCAATTCAAGCCTTTATGTCAAGAATAACATTGGACAGACTTATAGATTTGTATTAGACACTGTAGCATCACGTTCGATATTGAGACCCGATGTGATTGGAGGTATAACATTGGATAAAGTGAGTGGGTATTCGTTGGACAAACTAAAATTCTGTTTCAGCTTGGAGTCGTTCCTTCATGATTTTCTTATGGCAGACATTATTGACAAGTGTATCTTGGGTCTGGATTTTATGCAGTCATATGGCCTTTCCCTTAACATTGGCGAAGGCACATTGCAATTGGGAAAATTAGAATTCCTACTGCTTGTGAAAGATGATGACGAGACGGCGATCAAGAGGGTATTGCTCGTTGAAGATGTCCACGTTCCTGCGCAGCGGAGTTCATTCTTTGGTGAAGATTAGACTACATCGGTGATGGAATGATAACGGCTATACTAGACAGACCAAAACAGCAATATTGGACTAGCAGTGGGGAAAACTTTGGTGGCAATCAACGCAAATAGACTAGTACCGGTCAGGGTGATGAACGTCAAGACTACTGACCAAAACCTGCGTAAAGACAGTGTCATTGCCATATGTAACAATGTTGACTTTATAACAAACCGTGAGTGTGATTTCAGACGGCAAATAAATGCCCTAACAAAAATAAACACATGGGAAAACTTTTATCTGATTTGAGTGAGGACTTGCCTGGAAACGATTATTCTAAGACTAATGCTTTACTACAGGAGTATGCTGACATCGTGGCGAAAGAAGAAACTAATTGCGGGAGAACTAACCTAGTTCAACATGAAATTAACACCGGTAATGCGAGACCAATACGACAATTACCACGTCGTCTTCCGCTTGCAAAACAGCAAAGTGCCATGGAAATACTAGAACAGATGCACAAACAAGAAATAATAGAACCGTCAAACAGCCCCCGGAGTTCGCCTGTGGTACTCATGAAGAAGAAGGATAGATTACTCAGTTTCTGTGTTGAGTACAGAGCATTGAATGAGGTAACTTACAAAGACAGTTATCCATTGCCACGCATCAATGACACACTGGACACGCTCGCAGGCTCCAGAATATTTTCAAATGTGGACATGAAGAGTGGCTACTAGCAGGTTGGGTTACATCCCCAGGATAAGGAAAAGACTGCCTTCTCAGCGGGTAATGGACTCTGGCAGTTCACTGTGATGCCTTTTGGTTTATGCAATGCACCAGTTACATTTGAACGGCTAATGGAACATATCTTGCATGGACTTAATTTGAGGACATGTCTTGTCTATTTAGATGACATAATCTTGTTAGGAAAAACCTTCGATGAACACCTTATGAACCTAAGGGAAGTTTTCCAGCGCATTCGAAGTGCCGCAATGAAACTGAATCCACGAAAATGCTCTCTATTTAAAAAGAAAGTGAAGTATTTGGGGCACGTTGTAGCTGAGCATGGTGTAAGCACTGAACTTGTAAAAAGTGAGGCCGTCAGGGATGGGGCAGAGCCAAGGAATGTGCAGGAACTAAGAAGTTTCCTGGGGCTATGCACATATTATCGCCGGTTCGTGCCGAACTTTTCAAATACCGCCCGAGTACTCCACCGACTCACCGAACAGAAAAGACCTTTTATTTGGAACAAAGAATGCCAACACGCCTTTGACGAGTTGAAGAACGCACTTCAATCCTCTCCAATACTTGCCTACCCTGTACCTGGGATAACATTTCTGCATCTTGCGAAAATGGCGGACGACCGCCAAGTCGATTGGGATACCTACATTCCCCTGTTTCTGATGGCGTAAAGAGGATTAACTCATGCAACGACTGGTCATACACCATCAATGCTGCTGTTTGGTCGGGAGCTTCGATTACCGTGCGAACTTCTATTCGGGCTCCCCAAGGACACCCCAACCACAATGACTGAGTACGTTGATAATTTACGGTCTCGACTTGAGCTGATTCATTCCTCCGTGCATAAAAATATTCGAATGGTCAGCGACGCCATGAAGACCAGATATGACAGACGTGCGAACTCGTCTGGTTTCAGTGAAGGTGATCTTGTGTGGTTATATAATTCCCCAGAGACGAAAAGGGAGATCTCCAAAACTTCAACAGAACTGGGAAGGACCATACCAAGTCCAAACAAGGCTCAAGATGTAGTTTATCGCATACAGAGAAGCGCATGCACAAAGATGAAGGTTGTCCATCTCGATAGACTGTGCAGTAGGGTTATGACATTTTACATTTTTTTCAGAATCTTATTTTACATGGCATTTTTTAGTGAGCAATTGTGAACAAAATATGAAAATAATATTAATTTATTTTTCACTCAAAAAAAACCTGCATCACCAAAGCACCAACGCCATCTTGTGTTTACAAATAAGAAGCTTTTTTCAATAAAATTACTTCTTTAAATTTTGCGCATTAACAAATATTTAATTACATTAATTACATCCGGGAACTTTATAGGGTATTTTTTTTTACCTCCATGACTGAAACAAAATAAATAAAACAAGCAATTAAGCCTGTTCCTTTCTGGACACAGGACGAGTTAGCGCATTTTTGTGTTATGCATCAGTACGTATTTTAGCGTTCAGTAAATATTTGTAAATTTTGGAAATGTTTATGAATTCAATTGTGTAATTGTAAAGGATGTTTTTCGAAAATAAAATTATTGTGGCTGAAGAATAAATACTCTACTGCGCAGAACACGTGTGACGTCAATCTTGGTGAAACTACGTGCTGCAGTATTTCGCACCAAATGAATAGGTTATTGAACGTATAAGGTGTATAATGGAGCCATGAAAATTGCATAATTATTAATATAGCTTATATAGTAAAAAACGGTAAAAAACTGATGTCCAGCCCTCAGAGGTCAGATCGCAAAATGGCAGGCCAAGACCTACAAAATGATATATACATCATGGGTCTAGGACTTATGGTTGTTGAGATCTAGGGTGATGACAGACAGACAGACAAAACGGGGACAAAAAAAAAGTTTATTTTAAATTTTAAGTGCTCTGTTTTAATGTATTTTGCGTCTACTGCAACTTTACCAAAAATGGTCAAATCTTATGATACCTTTGTTTGGTAATGGTCACGAGTGGTCTGCTTGGAATTTGGAAAGTCTGCTTGGTTGATTTGGGCATATTGTATTCTTTTATTTCATTTTCATTCAACTGTAATCGTCTGTTTGTAATTAATTTTGTAGGAAAGCAAATTTGTCAACACATAAAGCTTGAAAGGTTTTAAAAATAATAAGCGAACACTCTCCCAATATTAACGCTCCTTCGCAGTCAGGAGTGTATAAGGCAACCTATATAGAAGCAGAATTGTTGAATATGCAGTTTAAAAACAGCTTATAAAATTTTGAATGGTGCATACATTTTGACAGAAAAAGAATAGTAGGAGAAAAACAAGTTGTTTTACTGAAAAACGTTGAAAAAGAAATTCGATTGGACATATGGAAAAGCAGAGACAATATTTACAGCGAATAGGGCTGTTCTAGCTGAATACGAACTCTATTCATGTATTCGAGTGATTATTTGCTATACAACGAATACAAATTCTGGCAGCAAAAATGATGTGGTACGCAAGCTGCAAAATTACTGTCAACAGAACAGTGAACAAATTTCTCAGTACATAGGCTGCCAGCTTCATGTTTTAGACCTAGTACTCAAGTATGTTATGGATTCTGTTTTAGGCAGGGAAACGTCTAGTCCAAACATTTCTTATCCATTTGTTGCTGAAATTAGCGCAAATTACGAGTCACAAAGAGAAATTTGATTCTCAAGATAGTAGTCCAGAAATCATGTGAGAAAACAAAGGATGGAGAGATGACATGAAGTTTTTAAATCATTTGACGCAAGCATTTCACTATTACGAATTAAAGAAAACCTTCCCAGTAATTCACTTCAAGAGACTGGCGGCTTTAAGTAATGCTCGTTGGAATTCAAGTGCAATACTAGCACTTCTGGCATTTATTCTATTCCGGAAAATAGAAACGAGAAATTAGAACTTGTGTGTGCTTTCATAGCGAGAACATGGTCTGTATGGTTTTAAGATCAATGGGACTGGAAAATAGGAAAAATAGATTTTAGCACCTGCCTTGCATAGTTACACTTCTTGAGGCACTGGGTCTGTGAAGATTCAGCAAAACCTAGTATAGAACGAAGTAACTGCTCTGCAGAAAGAGCTATACAAATAATGCAAGATATTGTTCCAAGTTGCGAGACTTCAAAAGACACTTAATGACAGTTTTATTCTCACTAATGATAAAGCATAAACCTTTTTTATGTTTCCTATGATGTCCTTTATTATCATTTCATATTTTGGACTTCTCTATACTCATGCACACATGCATTGCACTTGTTGTTCTTATGTAACTTTCCATTACAGTGTCGTGTTACATATAGTAATATAGTGTTACAACTCTTTAAATGCTGTTTATACAATCAAAACAACACACAGGCATGGATTCCAAGAGTATTTACTAATATCTATAAAAACAACAACAACGGCAACATGGCCACTCTCTTGCCGGCTTCTTACGTCACTGTCTCTACTGCAAATCGCGTTCTACTCTTTAAAAATGTATCATCAGGAAACAACGTCACAGAAGAGTTTTATTTATGCCGGGGGTAACCAATACCCAGCAAGGGGGGCAGTTTTTCTCATTTTAGTTACTTTTTCTTTATTTTTTCCTCTTTTTCTTTTTTAAGCGGGGGGGGGGGCACTCCACACCTTGGCTACGGGGCTGTATACACACATATATATATATACTAGTTGCAAGTACCCGGCTTTGCCCGGGTTTAAAATAAGGTTTTTTGTTTACCTTTTGTTTTCTCCCTACCCCCTCTCTCCCTTCCTCTCTCTCCCTCCCTCCCCCTCTCCCTCTCCCTCCCTACCCCCCACTCTCCCTTTCCTCCCTCCCTAACTCTCCCTCTCCCTATCTCCCTCCCTCCTTCTCTCACCTTCGTCCCCCCTCTCTCCCCCTTCCTCATCCCCCCTCTCTCCCTCCCTGCCCCCCTCTCTCTCTTTATCTCTCACTCCCTCCCATTTCTCCCATCCTCTCTCTCCCTCCCTCCTTTCTCCCTCCCTCCCTCTCCCGTCTCCAGGTACTTTAAAAAAAAATTATAACACAGTGTTTTATAACGTTCAATAAAGTACAATAATATAACATACACACTACACAGCTACCAATGTTTTGAGTCGAACGTGGCGGCGATAGGCAACGCCCACTGGTTTCAGCCTAGTGACGTCATGCCGCCTCCAGTAATTCAACCTCCTTGGCTGTATTAGATTTGACCGTGAATGATTTTACACCGAAATCTGGAACTTTAAACCTCTTGGGGGACCTCTAAACATTGTCCAAATGAGCTGAAATTTTGCAGGTTAACTACTTTTGCCATACAGACATATTCTGTGGGGTGAGACATCAACATTTCAATACTTCATTTTCTTGGGACGCCCTAATATCTCTATACTTATAAGACGCATTTGCTGTCTGTCTGTCTGTTCCCTTATAACTCAAGATCCAGACAACCAAATAACGTGAAATTTGGTACACGTACACATAATTACATGGGGAAGGTTATAGGACATGTTTCGTTTCATCTCGATGGGTAGTTTAATTGTAATAAATTATTTTTATTTTAGTATTTGGAATTTCTATATTAAAAGTAATCTCGACGGCGCCATAAATAAAACTCTTCTATGACGTCGTTTCCTGATTATACATTTTTAAAAGAGGGGTAACTTCCGGAAACTCCAATTGTAAACATGGTGAAATCAATAGTCATATCTATTTACCTATCGTTTTATGTATTCAGAAGATTAAAATTAAAGGTGCACTTTAATAAACCGAAATACGTTAATTAAAATGTTTCTGTGACATTATTAACATTAATAATACAATCTCGATGGGTAGTTTAATTGTAATTAATTATTTTACTATATTAAAGTATTCACGGTATGGGATCGCCTTCACTATAAATAAAAATCCTCTGTGACGTCATTTCCCGATGATGAACTTGCGCGCGGGTGCTTTAAATGTTATTGCATTCAAATTGTATCAATGCACAGGGAATTTCCTGTATTCGCGCACCAAGTGAATGTGTAATTGAACGGACGGAGAAGAAAGGGTTAGGGAAGGAAAAAAAAAAAAATATTGTTGTTGTCTTTTTTTCATGCTGCAAGTACCCGGCTTCGCCCGGGATTAAAATAAGGCTTTCTGTTTATTTAAGAAGCGTAATTTGACGTTTAATTGTACAGAGAGAGGGAGAGGGGACATAGAGATAAAGAGAGAGGGGGCAGGGAGGGAGAGGGAAGGAGGCAGGAAGGGGAGGGGGAGAGAAGGAGGGAGGGAAAGGGAGGGAGGGAGAGAGGTGGTAGGGAGTGAGATAAAGAGGGAGAGAGAGGGAGAGAGAAAGGGAGAGGAAGAAAAGAGAAAGGAAGGGAGGGAGAGCGGGAGCAGGAAGGGAGATAGAGGGGAGGGAGAGAGAGGGAGGGAGAGAGAGATAAAGAGAGAGGGGGGCAGGGAGGGAGAGAGAGGAAATGAGGGAGGGAGGGGGAGTGAGAGAGGAAGAGGGGAACAGAGGTAGACGGGAGAGGGAGGGAGGGAGAAAGGAGGGAGAGGGGGTACGGAGGGAAAGAAAGGGGAGGGAAGGAGAGAGGGAGAGAGAGATAAAGAGAGAGAGGGGGCAGGGAGGGAGAGAGGGGGAGGAGGAAGGGAGGAAGGTGGAGGGGGGGGACGGGGGTGAGAGAAGGAGGGAGGGAGAGAGAGAGGAAGGGAGATGGGAGAGTTAGGGAGGGAAGGAGAGGGAGGGTAAAAGGGAGGGAGGGAAAGAGAAAGGGAGAGAAGGGGAGGGATGGAGGGAGAGAGGGGGTAGGGAGAAAACAAAAGGTAAACAGAAAACCTTATTTTAAACCCGGGCAAGTGCCCGGGTTTAAAATAAGGTTTTCTGTTTACCTTTTGTTTTCTCCCTCCCCCCTCTCTCCCTCTTTACCCCTCTCTCCCTCCCTTTCTCCCTCTCTCCCACCCTCCCTCTCCCACTCTCCCCCTCCTTCTCTCCCCCTGTCCATCCCCCCTCCCTCCCTCTCTCCCCCTTCCTCCTTCCCTCTCTCTCCCTCCCTGCCCCCTCTCTTTCTTTATCTCTTCCTCACATTTCTCCCATCCTCTCTCTCTCCTCTCCTTCCCTTTCTCTCTCTCCCTCCCTAACCCCTCTCTCCCTCCCTCCTTTCAACAATTCTTCGCAGCACAAAGGCACAATACAGCACCATTGCGCAAGTTCTATTCGATTATCGGGAAATGACGTCACAGAGGAATTTTATTTATGGCGCCGTCGAGATTACTTTAATATAGTAAAATACTAAAATAAAAAAAAATTAATTACAATTAAACTACCCATCGAGATGAAACGAAACCTGTCCTAAGTAAATAGATATGCAATTTGCCATTCCCACTTCGACAATAAGAGTTTCTTCTTTCTTGCAGTAAAATAATTTAGCCGAGAATTGTTTTTACCACTATTGATTTCACCAGACCATGTTTACAATTTGAGTTTCCGGAAGTTACACATCTTTTGCTTTAGAAACAAAAATGCAGTAAAATATTTCTGTCTCCCGCCGATCTCTTTTCATAATAATTAATTACAATTAAACTACCCATCGAGATGAAACGAAACATGTCCTATAACCTTCCCCATGTAATTATGTGTACGTGTACCAAATTTCACGTTATTTTGTTGTCTGGATCTTGAGTTATAAAGGAACAGACAGACAGACAACAAATGCGTCTTATAAGTATATATATATATATGACGTCATAGCTCTCCGATATGTCCGAGCAAACCTATATATACTTTAATCGAGTCAGTCTCACACCAAAATTTTTTAACTCTTCGTATTAATTTTAAGAAAATACATTATAAAAAATATTTTAACTAAAAAGTAGAAAATAAAAATTACATTATAAAAAATATTTTATAAAAAAAACAAAGTTTTTCTTGCGTACTAAAAAGCAGAAAATAATTTTTCTATGAGCCTGGAAAAATTTCTGAATAAATTGGTCACATGGTAATAGACTTTATAAGAGCTTGTAATTTTTTATAAAACGAACAAGTTGGGCGCATGAACACAAACATCTAGACCTTTCTAACATACTCTAATTTCTATAAATGAAAAACTGTTTAATATAATTTCACTATATTAATATATTGATTCAATTGACTTTACATGTATTACATTCTATATCATAATGAGTTTAGGTTATACAACACTAGAATTAATTTTACATACTCATATGCATTTTCTTATAGAAGTTCTAATAAATGTTCTGCAATATCGTGATATTTCGACAACCTTCTGTAATAATTCTTTTGGGAACTCACTTAAATTTCATGTAAAAATTTATGATTCTGATAGTGTAAACATTCACATAATATAAAATTCATGCGCCCAACGTTTTTCGTTTGATAAAAATTAGAAGCTCTTATAAAGTCTATTACCTTGTGACCAATTTATTCAGAAATTTTTCCAGGCAGTGGCGTAGCTGGGGGGGGGAGGGGGCGGACCGCCCCGGGCGACAGCATATGGAGGGTGACACTATGTCACCTCCAACACATTTTCTCAGCCAGGCTAAGGTGCGAAAATAGTCTGAAAATAAAATTGTTATAAAAACCCAACCAACACATGAAATGTGACTGGACGTTTTGCATACAGATCAAATGTTAACAGTAATAAGATATGTACACATCAGCGGTGGTACAGTTTAAGTCATTCCTTGGATTTTTTTCATCTGAAAGGTAAATCAGCTACTGCGTTGATTGGCGATATCCTCGAGAAACTAGAAAACGAAGGACTGGATATTCAGTTATGTCGCGGTCAAAGGTATGATAATGCAGCAAGCATGGCTGGAATCCACGGTGGTGTGCAACAAACGATCAAAGACACTAATCCGAAGGCAATTTTTTTACCTTGTTCGAATCATTCTTTGAACCTTTGTGGCAAACATTCGTTTGATAGCAATCCGTCTTGTGTAACGTTTTTTTTTGGAAGTCTTGAGGCGCTGTACACATGTTTTGCTCTGTCGACCGATCGTTGGGATGTACTAGAGAAATACACAGGTCTAACAGTAAAGAGACTGTCCACAACTCGCTGGATACACAGCTCTAACAGTGAAGAGACTGTTCACAACTCGCTGGAGTGCGCATGCTGATGCAGTGAAGCAAGTGATACAGAAGTTTAACCAGTTTGTGGAAGCCATTAAAGCTCTGTGTGATGTCGAAGAAAGCGTCTAGACAAGAGGCCCTGCGCACAATCTGTTGCCAGCTTATATGCGACTTTTCTTTAATTTCTTTCTTGTTTTTTTGAGGTGATGTTTTACAAGAAGTACATGTAAACACCAGGTATTACTGTGGACATGGTTGCAACCAAACTAAGGACTCTCAAGGTCTTTGTGGAAGAACATCTTACGAAAGTTGTTGACAATAACGTCCAGCAGGCACTTGCGAAATGTGAAGAACTTGATATCCCTACAGAGAAGAGAATCATAATAAAAGATTATCAGGAGAGTACGCAAGAGATGCTGGATTGTCTTTGCAGCAGGAGACCAAGAGAGCAATGTTAGATTGTCTGGACCGTTTTCATATGGAGTTAGATACGAGAGGAAAGGCAGTGAATGACATTTTGCTGACTTTTTCTGCCGTTCAGCCAGACCATATTATTTGTGCCAACGGCGAAGAAATACAGTTGACTGTTACCAAGCTCACAACCGTGTATGATGAGCTGAAAAAGACCTTTGTCAACAAATTCCACGTTTAAGGTAACACGTACAAGCAGCCGAAATAAACTTGGAGGAAGCCAAGCACTGGATTGTACTGCAACTTCTACGGTTTATCATCAAGTGAGACTTTTTTTAATCATTGCCGCTGACTCTAAGATTCTTTCTGACAATATGTTTTTCTGTGGCATCGTGTGAAAGAAGTTTTGTCGAAAATGAAACACATTACGTCCGGTCAACCATGAGCCAGTCGAGATTGTGAGATTGTCGGATATGGCTGTTCTGTCCATTAAACGCGAGCTGAAAAGACAAATAGATTTTGACGATGTCATTGGCCTGTTTGCCACAATGAAAACAAGAAGATATTCCTTCTAGGACAATAGTGTCGATGGACATTCTTTAGGTCTGTGAATTGTTATTTTTTTGCATTTTGTTGTTCTGAAAGTGAACAGTTGCATGTTAAAAATCTATGGATTTGAACTATTTGTTTTGTGGTATCGGATTCGGATTTTGTCTTGGATCATACATGTAAGCAGTAACGTACCGGTCAGTAGAGTAAAGTAGAGCGTAGAGGTAGAGTATTTATGAAAATTTAGCTACACCTAACCATTCAGCAAATGGTCGTGTGTGGTCACTGGGATGACGTCTACTCTAGCTACGCCACTGTTTCCATGCTCATAGAAAAATTATTTTCTACTTTTTAGTATGCGAGAAAAACGGTGTTTTTTATAAAATAGTTTTTTATAATGTAATTTTTATCATAACGACAACCTCATATGCTTTATTATTTCCATCAAAATGTAAGCACCAGTGTTCTTTTTTTTTTTTTTTAATTTTCCTTGAAATTCCTTTTTAATTTTTCTCCTTCTTTCATTAGATCTTTGTAAATGCAAACTACAGTTCCTGACTTTTTAGACCTTCCTTGTACTAAGTTTTGCTGCAGTCAATAAACGCACTGAAAAAGAGTTTTTTTGTCTTTTAGACTTTTTCCTTATCTTCACTACTACTGGAACACTGTTCTTCGCTTACAAAATCTTCTTTACTCACAGAATCTTCTGTATCCAAAATTGGTAAGACACTTGATTCAACACTTTCTTCAGTAAAGCTTTCTGTGACTGGCACTTTCTCTTTAAGTAATTTCATTTTTCTTGGGTGAATCTTTTGTGAATCATCTTCTAAGCAGGCTTGTGGAGCCGAGCCGGAGCCGTGGAGCCGCGAAGCCGCTAATTTTCGCCGGAGCCGAAAAAATCTGGCGGCTACGGCTCCCAAATGTTTTTTTTTTTTACAGCAAAATTTTGTTAGCTTTAAAATTCCACATTTGTTTGATTGTTTGCCTCCTACAATTTGAAATGTCATGTTTTACGAACGCCACAACAGTAACAGCATTTAAATGATAGCGTGCACGCACATCACCATCTTTAATGGGGATCGTTTTGTATTCGTTTTAAATCTTGTTTACCCGCCGAAATTCTTAAAGTTGCATATTACTTTGTTCATTTAAAAGTAAATTTTTGCTACGACGACAAATAGAACGCGTCATTTCGTATATTATTTCACCGCCATTTGTAAAAAAACTAAAAGCAAAATGGTCGGTTTTGGTATTTTACAAATGTATTATAAACAGACTAGCTGAAATAGAGTAGACACATTTATGAGGCTTAATTTAAAAGGGTTCTGGGGGTAAAGATACTGCTTTAGCGAACACATTTTTTTTTATGTTTGTTATTTGAAGGAAATTGTTAAATCCGACTATGTTGGCTTAGACGAACCCTTATATATCTATTAGGATGGCCCAAAAAATTCATCTTTCACCTAAAAAGCAAGACACCCTCTAACTTTTTTCCTTATAGCAAACCTTTAATTAGGGCAGAGTTTCAGCCTCTTGTGCCAATTGCAAGGTGATGCTCAACGACCTTGGATTTTCAAAATTTCATCGAACATTTCCGAACTTTCTTATAATTTACATTGTGCATATTTACTTACTGTATCATCTTCTTTGTGTTATATTTTACTTACTTAGGGTTGACTGTTTATATAGTCTATGTCATAACTTCCTGTTGATGATGACTGTGCATTAGCAAGAAGTGTTCTTGATGATGAAACTGAATATGATGATGAGTATATACCGACCAAAATTATCAAAACAGGTAAACAGCAATGCAAGATAACTTATATAAAGAAAACCTCTCAAGACCAATTGTTCAATCCAAGTGTAACAAGTGCCTTTGACCGTAATAAAACATCTGATCGTGAAGCTGTTTGATTACTTATTCCTATTGCTGCAGCCTTTTGTCACGATCCAAATGCACTTTCTATTTCACGTAGCACTATTTAACGAGCGCAGTCAAGTGCTAGGCATGACATTTCTAAAGCAATATAAGATAATTTTGAGCCAACTTGCCCATTAGTAATCCATTAGTATGCAAAGATACTTCCAGCAATATTTGGGGAAGGTTTATTGACAGGCTACCAGTTTTAGTTTCAGGTGATGGGATGGACAAACTGTTAGGTGTACCAAAGGTGAGCTCTGGAACTGGTGAGAAGGTTCAGGCTATGTGCGTTGACACAACCTCACTAAATACCAGCAGAATAAATGGAGTGTGTGTTGATATTAAAAGCTATTGCTGGTTGTAATTTTAAAACATTCAACATATGCGTATTTCTTCATTTTGCTAGAATTTCGTAAAATTTGGATATAATATTGCTCTTGAGCATCGTCTTGTAGCTGGAATTTAAAACTTAAAATATACCAAAACATTACTCTTAGTAGATGTAAAAAATTGGGAGGGTGTCTTGCTCCATGGCACACATTTCATTGTTTGCCATATCTAAATGAACCACCCTAATATCTATGTACGCATCCGAACATAAACAATTGCGATTGTCGCAATAATAATATCGAGTCCGTTTAGTCGGAACCCTAGCCACCGAGGAACGATTAAATCAATAATATCATAAAATAAAAAAGAACAATAATAAAGTTTATATATAGCTTAGCTAAGTGCATCTTTGCCACGGGTCCGAATAAAAATCAGACTTTATTGGGACCGTATCCGAATAACAATCGGAGTTTATTGGGACCCGGGTCCGAATAGTCATTTCGAATTTATAAATATTAAATATAAATAATGAAGTCTTTAAAATATTTTAAATAATTTATCATTTTACTATTTGCTAATTGGATCATTGGAAATAACTTTTTATTACTTATGAAAATGGCGACCAGTGAAACCTCAGTCGAAAATAATGATATGTTTCTGGGTGAACTGAAATGATTTGTTTTTAGTAAAACCGACAATGCCTAGGCTATATTTCTCATGTTCCTGACGATGGGGGTGAACGCGGCAAAATTTGCATAACTTTTTATCAGCGGCATGTTTGCGTGACAAAATTGCACAAATTTTGTCTTTTGTGATACTACCTTAATAGGGAGCCGGAGCCGAGCCGGAAAAAAATGGCGGCTCCGCAAGCCTGCTTCTGAGGTACAATAGCCTAATTTTCCTTATGTTGAAATCTGAAGTGCATAGAACTCTCTGTTTTCTCGGCACAACCACTCTCCTTTCTCATCTCTTACATTAAACATCGCTGTGAAATCATAGTTTCCAGGACTTCGATTATGTCTTTCAAACTTATTAACAACATACGATTTACTGGGCGTGTGGATATGATAAATATACAGTTGTGGCAGTATGGGGAATAAAAAAAAATGAACATTTTTTTTTAGTCATATACCTAGTCCAGGGGTAGCAACCTTTTGAGATGGAAGAGCCAAAAGTTATAATTTACAATTTTCTCAGTTTTTAAAGAGCCACTCAAATTGTTCTTTCAATATTATGGTATTTGATTAGGAATAGGTATATAAAATAACATCAATATAATTGAACTGGAAGGCCGCAATTTGACATCGAAAGAGTCGCAACTTGACATCGAAAGAGCCGCAGGTTGCCGACCCCTGACCTAGTCAATAGTCATGGCAGTATTGACAATTGATATTCTTACCGATATTTTCAAATACCTTGGACCGGCTGAAAAAAGCGGCAGTCCGCTGTATAAATGCTAAAACTGTCCGCCCGGATTGACTAACAAGTCTTTATCGTGCCATAACCAGTCAAGACAAATTTGAAGTAGCATATAGAGGTAAAATTTTAAATAAATTAATAATTGAAGTAATAATAGCAAAGACGATGACACTGGTGGTAGTTCTCATCAGGGGTGGGGTATCGGCAAAATATTTGCCGACACCAACACCGACTCCGGTGTCGGCAATCAATCAGTCGCCGACACCGACAACGGTGTCGGTTTTCTATCATCCATCTAAAATCCACCGACACCTGGGGAAGGGGAAAGCAGATATATGAGTATTTTCCCTGTATATATCTCATACTATATATAAAGAAGCTCGTCTAATTGTATATTTATTCTTCTTCCTTTGGCTATACAGCCCATTTAGGACCCAGGCCTGTGATACTACTCTTCTCCATTTTTCCCGATCCATGGTCTTCTTCCTCCACTCTCTCCCTCCATATATTGGACCTCTGTTGTTTTCTATTCTTTCTATGTGCCCTACCCATTTTGTTCTCAGCTGTTATATTTGGTTCTTCGTACAGATTGTACATCTCTGAATTGGTTTTACTTCTCCACTCGTTATTGTATTTTAGTGGCCCATATATTTTGACCCGCAGTACACTCCCCTTTTTTCATTTACATTGGTAACATTTACATTTATGTTACCTCAGATAAAGTTTTATAAACAATCTTGTGGTCTGCTCTTGGTCCAGCCCTTCAACCAAATTTAAGAACCTATTGTTGTTCTTGTCATGGATGTGTTTTGTGTGTTGTGTGTGTGACTGAGCTGTGCATGAACTCAGTGTGTTTGTGAAGTAAATAGTGAGATTGAAGTGAGTGAATGTCCAGATGGAGAAAGGGGAATAAGGAGAAATTGAGAGGCAGTGTACACAGGTCTCTTGAGGTGAGAGGACCTACTTTTACTTCTAAGGTGGAGGGTGATACTTTCATATGGGGATAACATCTGTGAATTCAGAGTGGATATTTAAACTTAAAGTTTAGTGTGTTGGCCTAATTTATATTATTTCACTGGATTGTATATATATTCATTTGTATTCCTTTCATTCTATTATGTTCATCAATAAACACAATTTTGACTGCTTACCACGTCTACCGTATTTTATAATGTCTAGAGTGAACCCATCTGTGACATTATGGTTGCTGCGGTGCTAAACTGCTAAACAGCGGTATGCTAAACTGCTAAACAACAATAATACTGTACTATTTCATAATGGAAGAGTCAAACATGTATATTCGTGATGGCAAAGCCATGGGTTTAGAAGGGACCCAATTTGCTAAATATGTCAGAGAATGCCAAAATGACGATAAGGACCGAGCTTTACTCAAAGAAAAGGAAAAAAAAAAGATAGAATAAGACAATCGGAAAAGGAAGAAAAAGATAGAGTAGGACAAGCGGAAAAGGAAGAAAAAGATAGAGTAAGACAAGACAACAAGGAGGAGCTAGACAGGAAACATGAATTCGCTCTAAAGATGGCTGAAATCAATGCCAAGAACAACGTCCAAACCGAAACTAACAACACAGAAAACAGATCATATGTTGCCAAACACAAAATTCGCATTCAACTGTTTAATGGAAAGCATGGCGATATAGACAATTTTTTTTCCATTATGGAAATCCAATTTGAATTGAGCCACATTGACAAATCAGAATGGATCGTTTACCTATAAGAAACGGTAACACAGGAAGCTCAATCAGCATTAAATAACATAAAAGGTGAAGACGCCAAAAATTATGATGCTGTTAAAAAATACTTGCTTCAACACTACAACAAAACGGAAGAACACTATAGAAACCAGTTCCATAACACTATAATGAATCCATCGGAGAATCCACAGGCATTTATCAACATTACTGAATCACATCTATTGAACTGGATTAAAATGTCTGGAATAGACAGTGGAAATGCCAGACAAATCATTGAACTATTGTTGGTGGACAAAATACTAAATCAGAGTAGTCCCCAGTTATACAGTTACATCAAGCAACATAAAGTGCACAACAAACAACAACTAATCACTGCAATGTCTGACTTCAAGGATAGCAATTCAGACATACCTTTATTCAACATAGTACAAAAAGATTTGAACGTTATGCAGACACAACAACGAAGATTTCATAGTTTACCAGCCAGAGATAAAAAAAAAGTCTGCTATATATGTAAAAAACCAGGACACATTCAATATTACTGTCGATATAGGAAAACCTACCAAAATTATAGATCTCAACCAAATAAAATAATGCAACAATATCCAACAAACCGAAGACAGTCTCCAAACATGAGTCCACCCAGAAACAGCAGAGAAAGAGGCCGCAGTTACAACAGACAGATTTATGAAAATACAGTCGCCACCATGCTTGACAACAAGGGCAACTTGATCTTTTATCCATGTTTCGTAAACAACAATCCTGTAATGTGTTTGCGTAACTCCGGTTGCACAACCGTGATAGTTGATGAGAAATTAGTTCATAAAGATCAAATGACTGATAAACTTGAACACATAAAGTTAGGAGATGGTCAGAAAGTCATATGTCGTACCGCTAAAATAGGCATAGACACTCCCTTGATTTCTGGAAAAATCAATGCCTTAGTTCTATCATCACCTGTAGCCAGTTTAATAGTTGGGAATATACCAAATGCGAAACCAGACAACTCCAACGCATTATTCAAAGCATGGCTTGAGGAAAAAGGTGAAAGAGTACAAAAATATTTAATGGATCTATATCCAAATAAAGAACCAGACCCTGATGTATGTGCCTCATTTAACAACCTATATAACTGGAATGGCACAGAAGACATAGTTGATTATATTGAAAAATTTGATACAATAGCTAATCAAAATGACATTCCTAACAAAGATAGATCAGCTTATATCCTCAAAAAACTTCAAGGACATAAGAAAGCTCAAAGCATTGCTTTCACAAACATAAACAACTATGAACGATTGAAACATAATTTGAAAAATAAATTGAGCAACAAAACCTCAATGTCACAAATTGAGACCAGTCATATGAATGTTTTGACTAGATCTGCAACTGACAAAATAAACAATGAGAATATCAAAACAGTAAATTGTGATATCAGCCAAACAGTCATGATGGACATAAACAAAGAACTACTGATCAAATTACAGAAGGAGGATAAATCCTTAGAACAATATTTTCAACAGGTTAAAGACACTGATAATAATAATAAACAAGTAACATATTTTTTGAAAGACAACTTACTGTTCAGAAAATTTAAAAATCAACACACCAGTGTTAATCAAATCATGATACCTTCAATCATACGACAGAAAATATTAAAAGAAGCACACTCGACTCCATTATCAGGTCACTTGGGTCCTAAAAAGACTCTTCACAGAATTAGAACAACATTCTACTGGCCAAAACTACTTAAAGACATAAAACTGTTTATAAAATCGTGTTTAATTTGTCAAAAACACAACAACATTGGCCCTAAACATACTGCACCTTTGTTAAAGATGGACACATCTTCAGTGCCCTTCAATAAAATCGCTATTGACATCATTGGACCACTAACAGTAATGTCCAAAAAGAAGCATAGATACATTTTGATAACAATAGACTTCGCAACGAGATGGATTGAAGTCACACCACTACAAGAAGTTACAGCGGAATCTGTATGTAAAACCTTACTGGATATATTCACTAGATTCGGCTTCCCATCCATTATTCTATCTGACAATTGATCACAATTCCAGGCACACATGACTCATTCTTTCATGAGTATGCTAAAAATAACACAGACATATTCAGCGAAATATAGACCTCAAGCAAATGGAGCTGTTGAGCGTGCCAACCAGACCATTAAGACAATGCTAAGAAAAATAATGGAGGAACATGGACAAGACTGGGATAACTTCTTACAGTTGATACTTTTCGCCTATAGAGAAATCCCTCACGAATCGACTGGATTCGCACCCTTCGAACTCATGTTTGGTTCCAAACCCAAAGGACCATTTACTCTATTCAAGGAGAGCATATGTGAAGAAGACGAAAACAATTTATCACCACACGAGTTAGTTAATGACACAAGAAGAAATATAATTTATGCCAATAAGCTGGCACAGGAAAATTTATCTAGAAACAATACTCACCACCACAAAATAAAGAATAAACATAGATTCCTGAGAACACTACAACCTGGTGATTCTGTATTTGTAAAGTTACCGGAGAAAAGACACTTTGATAGTACATGGCAAGGGCCATATGAAATTATAAAAAAAAACAACTGAAGTCAATTATGTAGTAAAAATAAAAGGGAAAGATTTACAATTCCATATTGATAATCTAAGGAAAGTACTGCAACCGACAATTGATGAAAATCCAGATAAGTCATCTCTCCAAGTAGCCAATGTTGCTGTTAATGAAGAAAACATCAACATACTCAGCCCAGAATTAAATGCACATAATAACCTCAACTTCATTGATGATGAACATTTACTACATCATTTATTCGCCATCATCAGTGTGGATGAACAAGATGAGAAATCAATTCCCACATTGAATCATGAAGCCAGCTTTGATTCATCCAAAATAAATATAAACAATGAACTTCCAGAATCTATTAAATCAAAATTGATAGATTTGTTGAATGAGTATATCTAATGAACCTGGTTGTACCAATATTATTGAACACAAAATCAGATTAACATCAAATGAAATGTTCAAACCTGTTCTATATGATGTTCCGTTTAAATACAGAGAACACATTGATGATGAAATAAAACATATGTTGACTAAAGGACTAATTAGACCTTCTAGCTCCAGTTATGTGTCACCTATGGTCATTGTAAAAAAGAAAGATGGAAAATTGAGAATATGCTGCGATTACAGAAAATTAAAGGAATTAACTATTATTGATAGACAACCACTGCCGAATACTGAGGATCTAGTACTCAAAATATCTCAATCAAAAATATATTCTCACTTTGACTTAGTGAGAGGATTTTGGCAGATCCCCATGGAAGAAGAAAGCATATATTTAACAGCCTTCAGGACTCACAATGGTTTTTACGAATGGACGAGAATGCCCTTTGGCTTAGTCAATGCCACAGCCACCTTTTCCAAAATGATGATCAAGTTGTTACAAGACATAAACAATGTCACACACTATGTTGATGACATTTGTGTTCACACTGAAACCTGGAAGAAGCATATAAGTGTTTTAAGAACCTTATTCAATATTCTCAAAGACAATGGTCTACATTTAGCTCCAGAAAAAATCAAAATAGGATATTATAAACTAGACTTTTTGGGATATCAAATCTCAAACAAATCCTACAGACCGACTTCTCAAATAATGCAAAAGATTTTGCACATTGAAATACCACATACAAAAAAACACGTTCGAAGTTTGCTTGGATTATGCAATTTCTACAGAAATTTTTTCCCAAGCTTCACTCAACTGGTAGAGCCATTGGTATCTCTAACAAAAAAGACTATGCCCAACAAAATAATCTGGACTGATAAATGCCAAGACAAACTTTAACAATAACGTTGTACTTTCAACTATAGATTTCAATAAAAAGCTGATAGTGGCGACTGATGCTAGTACAAAAGGTATCGGGGGTGCATTATAACAATTAGATGATTTCCATTCCAAGACCTATAAAGTTTGTTAGCAGGAAGCTGAGTAAAGCTGAGTTGAATTACTCTATTATTGAACTAGAGGCTTTGGCAATAACATGGAGTGTCTTGAAGTTGCAAAAATATCTTTTGGGGAATGAGTTCGTAATTCATGTTGATCACAAACCCCTTCTGCAGATGACAGACAAAATAAATAACTCCAGAATTTTACGATGGAAACTTCTTTTGTCTGATTACAAATTTAAAATTGTCTACATAAAAGGACAGGACAACCATATTCCTGATATGTTGTCAAGACTCTTAATTGTTGGGAACGAGTTTTGAACAAAGACTATCGGATTATTTTATATGATCATGATGTTTTTTCTGAACAAAGACTATCGGATTATTTTATATGATCATGATGTTTTTTCTGAACAAAGACTATCGGATTATTTTATATGATCATCAAAATGTTTTTTTTTTTATGTTAACAATTGTTGCTTGAAACTTGTAGATATTGCTTGTGACATTTTATCATTCTACTGACTATGTAAACATACTTGGATAAATTTGCAAATTTTTTGTCTTATGGAGACTATTGAATATTATTAGTAATCATGTATGAGTTATGTATGTAACTAAAAATGTATAACATTTTTTTGAAGAGAGGGGGGAGATGTCATGGATGTGTTTTGTGTGTTGTGTGTGTGACTGAGCTGTGCATGAACTCAGTGTGTTTGTGAAGTAAATAGTGAGATTGAAGTGAGTGAATGTCCAGATGGAGAAAGGGGAATAAGGAGAAATTGAGAGGCAGTGTACACAGGTCTCTCGAGGTGAGAGGACCTACTTTCACTTCTAAGGTGGATTGTGATACTTTCATATGGGGATAACATCTGTGAATTCAGAGTGGATATTTAAACTTAAAGTTTAGTGTGTTGGCCTAATTTATATTATTTCACTGGATTGTATATATATTCATTTGTATTCCTTTCATTCTATTATGTTTATCAATAAACACAATTCTGACTGCTTACCACGTCTACCGTGTTTTATAATGTCTAGGGTGAACCCATCTGTGACAGTTCTTCAGTGGTTATAAATTTACATCTGTGATCTGCGATTTTGAAGCTTGTTCATTACGATGAAAAAAAAAGTTATCAGATGTACATGTAACATTGAAAGGTCACGAAAAACACTAGATGTGGACATCAAGAGTAGCTGCAGTGAATACATTGAAGTAACAAAAGTGTATGGTCTACTTCAAGATATTCCACAGTATGCCAGATGTTATTTTTATACTAAAACAGAAGCGGCCAATTCGCTACTTTTAATAAGTTCTCATTTATGTGTAGGCTTATGCTCAAATATGGTTCAAGATTATTATCAACGATTGCCTGTCCGCAAGTCACTGCAAAGTACACACATATCAAACAACACTAGAGCAATGATGCTTGGAAGTTTGTAAGTGGCCATTCAGCAGAATGCTGAAATAAAATCACGGTATGGGCTACAGACAATGATAAAAGATGGTTGTTCCAGACCTATTTTTTAGAGAAGAGAGAGACGTATGAAGACACTGCATACTTAACAGTTAATAGAGGAAGGAATCGGTATTTAACCTGAAATATGTAGTGAAAAATGCTATGTATTGTAAAATGTTGCACAATTTTCAGCACAGTTTCGGGGGGGGGGGTTGAGTTGGGGGCGCCAAAAAACTCGCACATTGCACCTCAATAGCTAGCTATGGACTGGGCTTTTATGTAGCGCCTTTGTGACTTAGATTGGTAATATTTCATTCGGGCTGATAGAAATTAAGCCAAAATCGTTTGTAACTTTTGAACAGTAGAATGTTAGGGCTGTTTGTGGAGCCACAGAGAAAAAAAAACTCCAATGATCAGTTCATGCACATGATGTCGGTTGGCAAAAAGTAACAGCTCCTCTTGCAATAATTTACATGTCCCCTTAGTAACACCAATCTTGGGGGAGCTACCATCTCCTACCAAGCGCGTCCCCAGCTGGCGGATAGGGGAAAGACCCTTAGATATAAGGGTCAGCCGTGAATACTAAATAAGCGGTCGCGGACCAACTGGTTTGCTGTCATGGAGGGTGA